>ML786004.1:80386-92675 GCA_009831015.1 Picea engelmannii | reverse complement strand
TAGGTCTTGCCAATTTCTACCACAGGTTTGTGTTGGGATTCTCTCATATCACTTGGCCCTTGAGTCAAGTCACCAAGGGAGGAGCTAAAGAAAAATTCTTTTGGTCTGAATCTCAACAGAAGGCATTTGGGGAGTTGAAGCATCGCCCTTGCTCTGCACCAGTGCTCACATTACCAGACTTGCAACAAACATTTGAGATTGAGACATATGCCTCTAAATATGCTATTGGGGCAGTCCTTACTCAACATGGGCATCCAGTGGCATATCACAGTGAGACACTTTCCAATACAGTCCGGAAGTATCCCACTTATGACAAAGAAATGTATTCCATTGTGTCGGCTTGTTGGCAATGGAAACATTACATTTTGGGAAAGGAAACGATCATCCACATAGACCACCAACCCCTACAGTTCATACGGACACAACGGGAGTTGCAGAATGATCGCCATTAGAAGTGGTCAACATACCTGCAATAGTTTCATTTGAACATTAAGTATAAAAAAGGCAGCACCAATAATGTTGTAGATTGCCTCAGTCGACCACCCATCGTGGCGCTAACTACTGTGCTCAACTCTTGTGGGCACGAAACTTTTGATTGGCTGCTTCTCTACACAAGTGACCTAGAATTCTTCCACACATACAATACACTCTTGGAGGGTAAGCAAGTTCTCAATTTTCACCTCTAGGATGGCATGCTTTGTCACCTGGGACACCTTTATGTTCCTTCAAGCGAGCGTGCCAAGATTATTTGGGAGGCGCACTACATCCAGGTCGCTGGGCATTTGGGGGTCGAGAAAACCGTGGCAGTACTACAAAAGTATTTCTATTGGCCAAACCTTTGATAAGATGTCGGGAAGTACATCAAGTCCTGCACTGCTTGCACCATTGCCAAACCAACCATCAAGAATCAATGCCTCTATACTTCGCTTCCTACCCCCAGTCGACCTTGGGAATCCATCTCTATGGATTACATGTCGGGCCTTCCTTCTACTAAGCATGGAAATGACTATGTTTTTGTGGTCGTCGATCAATTCTCGAAGATGTCCATTATGATGGCCTGCAAGAAGAATATCACAGTAGAAGCCACTGCTAAACTCTTCTTTGAACGAGTGTGGTTACACTTTGGGATCCCACAGTCTATCATCTCAGATCAGGACTGTAGGTTCCTCAGTACATTTTGGTCCAGCCTCTGGTCAATGTTGGACACCAAGCTCACCAAGTCCACAACTTTCCATCCGCAAACTGATGGCCAGACAGAGGTCATCAATCGGATGATCGTACACATTTTGTGCATGTACAATTCAAAGCATCCACACACATGGGATGAGAGCCTCCCCTATGTACAACACAGCTACAACTAGGCTCTCCATAGCTCAACCAGCCACAACCCCTTTCAAGTGGGCTTGGGATTCCAGCCACTATGTCCCATTGACATAGCCATGCCATTTGTGGCTACTCAGGAAGATTCAGCTCATGTCCAGTCTGAGGCTGACAAGGCAAACAACTTCATTGAGCACATTCAACACATCCGCCAACAGGTTCATGACATCTTGGACAGAGCTAATGCTAAGTACAAGCAGCGACATGATCAACATCGGGTGCCACACAACTTCTAGGTGGGCGACAAAGTGTGGCTGCATTTGCAAAAGGAGCGCCTCGCTGGACCCCACCATAAGCTTCGTCTGCTCCGATATGGGTTGTACACCCTCACCAAGGCTGTAGGGGAAAATTCCTTTGAGCTCAGCATTCCACCATTCCTTGGTCTGTACCCAGTGTTCAATGTGGACCGCCTTCGGCCCTACTTTCCACCTCTACTAGACACATCCGACATGGTAGAACAACTCACACCAACAAAGTTAAATCCAACTACATGGAACAAGCCAGAACTGATCGGATCATGGATACACAGATCAAGCACACCCAAAAACAAAGGATACCGCTATATCGAGTTGTCAAAGCAGGCCAACTCCTTCACCAAGGCAAGTCGCTCACCAGGGACCAAGTTCAGCAGAAGTTTCCTCATCTCATGGAGGAACTCAACGCAATGGGGACCATTGCTTCCTAAGGGAGGAGGAATGATCCAGGTGGATATTGGTGGCCACCCACCTATTCCACTTGGACCCCCACCATTGCTTCTTTTAGTTTTTCAGTTTCCGCACAGTTTACTATTTTTAGCAATTTTTCGGGTCCTGAACTTCCAGAGTCATTTTGAGGCCTTAAACGATGTTTTTTGGGAAAATAGGGAGCAACATGAATCATAGATCATTTTTCTCACCCAAAAGTTGTATTCCTCGGATAGATATTTCTAACGAGGTATGGAATGCGTCAAATGGAGATCGTATGCCAAAGTTACGTCCCTGGGAAGTTGATGTACCAACTTACCCAAACGGGGCCCATAGTCTTGGTGTTTCATCTCCTAGGGTTAGGTCTTTGGATGTTTAGGGTTTTCCATTGTTTCTCAATAATAATAGGCCTTTGAGCCTCATTGTAACACAATTTAGAGGCCGGTAGCCGCCACATCTCTTCTCAGAGATAAGCTACCAGCGCCCTAGCTAGTTTAATTCCATTCTGTCTGTAAGCATATTTCAGTGATTTATTATTAATGAAATGAAGTCTTATTTCCGTTGCATTTCTGCGTTTATGTGTATTTCTATATTTCATTGTGTTCCTACATAAATCCGGATCCGGAGGGCCTTTGAATGAGGTTTGAGTTTTATTTTGGTTAGGGAGATCTGATTTCTCAACAACATTTTTCTGTGAAGTATCTTTAGGCTAGATGGTGGAGGGAACGTCATTTTGATTTGTTTTTGAGATAGAATCAGATGTTCTTTTGATTGGGACCTTTGAGTTTTGCTTTGGGGGGATATCAAGAACTTTCTTGGCAGGTGTATATGCTGTCTTTCTAAAGTCAAAAGATTTCTTGGTTGGATTATCATTGGACTTCTTACTTCTCAGGTTATACTATCTATGAACTTCCATAATTGCATTTTCAAAATCTTGTTGTTATGATTCTTCCTCATCAACTTCAGTTTGTGAAAGAAGGAAAAGAACATGTTCTTCTTGGGTAAGAAAAATAGAATCATTATCATTTATTCCCATTAGATTAATGTGAACATCATCAAGTCCCTCAATTGTTTCTTCCCCTTCATCAACATATTTTTCTTGGAAAGGAGGTCTAATATGTTGATCTGAGCCTCTTTGTTCTCTTTGTTCTCTGTCTTATTTGGGGTGGATTTCTCCTAAAATTAGGATTTCTGATTTGGGGAACAGATTTATTTTCTCTTGGTGGATTCCTATCAGTGATATCTAGTCTTTCCATCATCATTTCCATGGTTATAAATAAGGAATCTATTTTAGCATCAACATAAGGGGTAGATGGTTCTTCCTTGATAGTTACTCTCCTCTCTGTTCTCTGTCTAGATCTCTTAGCTAATAGATTTCCTCTAAACTCATAGCACATCTTTGCATTTCTTCCAAAGTTGTAGGTTTTCTCTCTCTCAATTGATAAGACATGTCAGCATCAAAACCATTAGGGAATTTTATCAAAGCTAAGCCTTGAGGAGGTTTAATGTTTGCTGGAATTGCATTATAAATATTGTTAAATCTAGTGTAATAATCTTGTACACTTTCCCCTTGGTTTCTTTTAATACTTTCATATTCAGATAATATTTGAAGTGGATTTTTCTTGACTTCCCATCTATTGAGAAAATATTGGTGAAAGGCAGTAATGTCATTAAGGCTAGCAGTTGGTAAGGCTTTGAACCATTTCCTAACTTCCCCATTTAATCTTTGCGACAACAACCTCATTTTTACATCTTCCTCATCTACCTCTTGCAAGTCAAAGAAGTCATTCATATTGTCAACATGTTTTTGTGAAGTCATATTTCCAGTGCCATCAAACTGAGGAATCCTAGTTTGATAATCCTGAGGCATATTTTGTAAGGGAGCAACCAAAACAAGGGGAGAATATGTTGTCGCCATGATTGGTGGAGGAGGATGGATAGAAGGAACTCCTGTGACAGGATGGATGGTAACCTGTAAAATTGTTGGAGAAGTGGTGGAATATGTGGTAGAAGTAGGGTTGAAAGATATAGGATGAGCTAATTGAGGATTGAGACCTTAGAGGAATGATCAACAGGAGCCGACTGAAGTTGTACAAGGAAATTCGACCACCCACCGCGCAGTAGAAAAAAAACAATAAAAAAGAGAACAAAAAGGAAACAAGACTAAAAAGCGCGTAGCACGCCAGAGACAGAAAGGCCACAGGATGTTTGAAACACAAATTTGGTAAAGGAACGAACAATGGTTACATACAGAGTGAAAATAAGTGGGAAAACAAAAGTCAACAAAAGCAGTATAACAAGACAACACTAAGCGGAATTAAAGCACGACAAGGATCGATGGGACATCACATTAAACATGCCAACGAGAGATGACAAAGAAAGCATAATGGAAAGTATGAAACCATCGCAGATTCATTGAACCCACAGTTACGATGCATTAAATTCATAATGGAGGAAGCCTCCTCAATGATCTTTGTGACAATCCCATACAACACATGAGCACGAGAGCAACTAGTCTATTAGTGAAAGGAAAACATAAAGAAAGTAATAATAGCTAGAATGAACAGACTGAGACCACAGAGCTCACTAAATTTATTCAAACTCATAAAAAGTTCGATAGTCACCACTATGGCACCACCAAAGCTGGTAGAAGCAAGCCAGACGGCCAGACCGACCAAGGTTCAAACTAGGTCACGAGGACCACTGGAAGAGAATGAACAACAACATCCAAAGATCGTCGACATCGACGAAATCCCATCTCCAGAGATGCTACCGGTAAACTCTACACCGATACTGGAAGAAATTCAGTAGCCACAAGTAGAGGCCATGAAAGTGGATACGCCAGCAGTGATGCAGGCACCTCAGAGTGAGGAAGTGGAAACCCAACAGGAAGTGCAACTAGAAAGCACCGAAGCAACCTTGGAAGTTAACGAAACGACACAAAATCTGGAAGCAATAGTACAACCAAATGAGTTGCAAACGACCATCTCAGGTCAACCAACAGAGGAGACCGTTGCAAATGCCTCGGCTTGGCCATAATGGCTGATGGGGGAGAAACCAGAAATTGCTGGCACTTCGAACCAACCACCACAACAGGAAGACAAAGTTCAGATACCGAGCTCACCCCGCAAGAAACCTACAACATAAATTGTTCTACCACACATACCAGTTGGAGTACAAGTATAACTAGAGCTACTAGGTCACGTTGGGAAGCTCAAATATTCATACCATGACGTATCAGACGAAACCAAGTTCCCGGAACTTTCACAGAGGGTCTTTATGCAGACCATAGCCGTAAACCAACTTGGATAAATGATTATCCAGCCACACCAGTGGGAAACTGGGCTGGACAGAACAAGAATCTTAGGTTTGCTGAAGCTACCACATTTGACAGAGGTCAATACGCGACAACATGTGTCAAGCAGTTGTTAGTAGTTACACATGGAGGGCACATATGGCTAGACAAAACCGTCCCCATAACTGTTGAGCTTATCGCACAAATCAAAGGGTTACCAACCCGGGGTATGGATCTCACGTTGATTCTAGATGACAAATCCAAGGAGAAAGCATTGGCAGAAGAAATGAAGAAGAAATATGGCACCACCAGAGGAACGAGGGGCATCATGATCAAACAAATCAACAATGCAACTACACAATTGGGTGCAAAGATATTAGCTTGCAAATTGCTCAGAAAATGTCGCAAAGACGAAGTACCAGTAGGAGTCATTGCAGTTGCATCTTAGTGTGCAGAAGGCACCTCTATGAGCCAGGCGCCATATCTATTGAACTTATTTCAAGAGGACTGCAAGGATGCGCGAGACCTAGGTACAAAGTTCCATTACTTGTGGTTGATCACCCTAATAGCCTTCATGGGATGGCAAGAACCAGGGTATGTAATTTTTTGTACCATACCACAACTAGTGGGAGAAAGATACCTATTACTGAGATCCGGGCCGCAAGCTAGGCATAAGAGGGAGAACGGAATCATATTTGAAGCATACCTACGGAATATACATGAAGCTAACAGCCAATCATGGAGAATAACGCCAGAGGCTATCGCGTGATATGCGGATATCGTCAACTTCCGGGCCACACACCAAACAATGTGGATACAACCAAGGCAGAATCCAGACAAAGAGTGGCTACAGATGCGTTATTGCATAACAAAGGGTGATAACAACATGGTAATCAACGAATGGCCTGATGAATGGAGGATCCCAACCATTACCCTGGAAGTACCGGAAACAACAACAGAAGGAGAGGCAAAACAGGCGGAAACGCAGCCTCCAAAAATCCCAGTGCCCAAGAAAGAAAGGACAGACCAAACCAAGCTGACTCAAGCAGTTGAAAGGTCAAAACGAATAGGGACCCAGAAGGGGAAGAAAGAGACTACACAACTGACCAATGGACAACAGAAACAGGTCGAGGGAGCATAGGAGACCGCCCCAAACCCCATCACACAGGAACTAGGGGGAAATAAGAGACCAGCCGCGTAGGCAGGAGGCGCACGTAAGAAATCAAAGGCGCAACGATAATCGCCAGACTATACGAAGACGAAGGATGATGGGGAAATGATCGCCAGAATGGTCCAGGATTGCCTAGTAGAAGATTTCGATCATGCAACACACCACAGGGATAAACTGCAAAAAGAGCTGACATAAATGGGACAGTTCCTCAAGAAACTTGGGGAAGCACAAACAACAAGCAGCAACAGAGGCATAGAGCCACCGAAAATATAGACCAAAAAAAGAGTGGAGGTAGAAGAACGAGACCCAGTCCACTCCATGCCACATACAAACGCAACGATTTACGTCGAACCTAGCATGCTGCGCATGGATGAAATCGTGGGGAAGACACCCTTGAAGGATTTGGACCACATCCAATTGGTCTTGACGCGGATGCTGTCAAGGGAACTACACAAATTGCAGGTTAGCGTCGACCATGAGGTACAGTCTCATGCACATAAAAACTTGATCGAGCTACAACAAGCAACAAAGAAGCGCGAGGCGCTGGAAAAATTCTGTGAGCATGCCAAGCTCGAAACTTAGGAGGAAAAAGAATGCAGGAATGAAATGGAATGAAGAGTGGGAGGAATTTTTGAGAAACTCCCAAGCACCACGCAAGGAAATGAACTCCCAGTAGCAAGAAAGATTGACCAGATTGTGGAGGCAATTGATCAATATCAGAAGGAGATCGAGAATCTCCCCAAACATCTCACACCAACCACTCCATCGACAATGAAGGAGCAAAGGAAGAAGGAAGCAACAACGCAACTATAGGAGATGGAACAAAAGGTTAGAACATCAACTGAATTGCTCGATAAAGCAACATAACTTTGGACAAGGTTGGAGGAGGACCCACAAGTCCAACGCTGGCACAAGGAACAGGAAAGGATCAATGCAACGATCCAAGAACTCAAATAGAGGCAGAAGACTATACCAATCCCAGAACGAGTCAAAGGGACGCAGGAGATGAAGAAGATGCAGGCAAAACTTATCACCGCAAACACAAAAACATGAGCGTCATGCTCAAATAAAGCCATTATAGGAATGGGTAGCATAAATACTCACACAGGTAGAAGGAGCTAAAAAACAGATAGCACAGACCCAGGACGAATGTGCAAGATTGTTGAGCGACGAAGTGGCAGTTCAAGTAGTAGACACCATCAAGGAGAAGACAACGCAGACACTGACAAAAGCAACAGAGCTCAAGGAAAAGTTCCAGATGATCACCAAGGAGATCGAAGAAGCTCAGAAGGATTAGGTGACTTGGGATGAGTCACATGTCAGTGTTGGGGGCCTGTTGGCACCAGGCCGAAGTGGAAAGAAGGATGATCGTGGGAAAGAAAGCGTGCATAAACGAAAGTAACAACTAGAAGGTAACACAACACCCGCGCATGCAAGAAAGCGTGCACAAGGAAAGCGACAGTTGGAGGAAGAACAACACATGCGCATGGGAGGAAGTCCTAACGTCGGTAGGGTTAGGGTTTTAGTAATACATTGTAAATGGCTAAAGAGCCCGATATATATAAATAGAGATACGCATGTATAAGATAGAAGTTGGTTTTCTTTTGTATTAATTCGGCTTTTGTAATATCCTATCATAGATATATACGATTTGATGTGTTACGTAATAATGCTATGAACCATTTTTTTAATTTGTTGAGCTAAGAACAGAGGAGAGAAGGAAGATTTGAGGATTAGATCGCCGGCTGTGGAGCTTGGTGCTATCTAGTTCGCCTCATACAGATCTTACCCATCTGAGGGAATTGTAAGCGCATGACGCCGGAGATGCAGAACTACCATAATAAAAGAGCCAAGAGACAAATCTTTGTGGACGTAGCCCAGGAGGGGGTGAACCACGGTAATATCTATGTAATGTGATGAATGCATGTATATATTTGTTTGCTTTCAACAGTCAATTGTTATGCTTAATAAACGAGTTAATACATTGTTTTGGAACACGATTGTGTTGTTCGGGAAATAAACTATGAAAGATAGATGCAACCCCGTGAGTAATAAGTAGATTGCAATCACGATTCGTAGTATATGGCTTGAAATAATAAACCCCTATCTCATACTCAATCATAGGCTATAAACACCTGAGTCTTACAACCACCCATTTAAAGCTATCTCGGGTGAGACTGCGCAGTGTACTCTGTGTACTGTGTTGCCTTCTGGTTTACGAGGAGGGCCGATAGTTTTAGAGGCTTTATTGGAAATCCGAAAGACATGAACCCTGGGTCAATAACTCAGAGGGTAGAGGAGAATAGTAACCAACAACTATGCAAAACAAAGAGTTTGCAACACATTTCGCAGTGCACTGGTGTTTTAATTGTTTCTCTCAAATGCCAAACCGGGTCAGGATGAAATTTGGTCAGCAAGTCAACAAGGATATCATCTTCCTCCACAAACAATAACCCACATCACCATTTTAGATTTATGATCAAATCTGTAAAAGTAGCTGCTACAAGAAATTTTGCAACGCCTGTCTCAGTTCACAACACTTGTGCTAGGTCGTAGCGCTAAAGGAAAATCAAGTGGCCACACTCCTTTCCTGACCTCCAAACAAGAAAAAAAAACTCATGGAGTACCCGATGACCCTGAGTTTGATGTTGGTAATTTTGAATTTGCACCAGGATGCCTGCAACCTATCCAACCTACAACCCTCTTCCTTAACCACTTCGCAGCACCAACTCAAATATAGCTTGCACACTTCGAGGAGGTTGTTAGGTGATGGTATGACATAATCTCTGTAGAAATGGTTAAATGTAGGCTCTGAAAACCATAAATCCTCCTTTATATGATCAATCTTCTGTGTTAACACGAACAATGAATAACTTCCTTTAGTTTCATGTTACTATGGATATTGGAAAACTCCAAATCATAAACATCTTAGCCTAAATAATAAACAATGAATGTAGTCATGCTAGATTGACAAGTTCCTAGAGGCCTATAAAGCATGTACAACTCTCTTCATTGCTTTTATAATATTTTGATAGAATTATCACCCTTCAACAAAGGCCTCAAGATTTATAACAATTCCTTATTTTCTAATAAAATCTAGATTGAACATGAATCCCATCGTTAAGGCAACAACTCTAGGTTACTCTCAAAATATGAATATAAGATGTAGTGCTCATGCATCTATGGATGGACAGATTACATCCTCTCTTATATAAGTGTCCACAAAAAAGTTTAATGTTGTAAAAGTTTTATATTGCCATTTTTAATATTTTGAAATTCCTCCTAATATTTTATTATTATTATTAATTTATATATAATTTATAAAAATATTTCGAACAAATATTCCTATATTCCTTGAAAATATTGCCAGAAAAGATAAAACATACATTTAGACTAAGATAGTTATCTATTGCTGCATAGACAGCATTATAAAAGACGTGAAATGGGTAGATGGATGGTAGGTAACTGTAAGTACAACTTTCATTGCTCAAAGGACTGGTCGCATAATTCCTGCGGCCAAGGGACAAAACGGTGGGGGCATGAGAACGACTCTTACCAACCATTTTCCACGTCTTTTTCAACTACAGTTTACTTTTTTCAACGACGATGTGGCACTCATATGATTCCATCATGATATTGGTTGGAATTAGTCCTTTCTAACAGTGAGGTCGTCGGCCCAGAAGCCTCTGTAACACTAAATACAATCCACTCACCACATTTTAATCTTGAGTTCCAGAACCTTCATGGCTAAAGTCTTTATCTTGCAACATTTTTTTTACATGGGAATTGGCAACTGGATGGTCGGGGTTGATTGCCTCTTTCGCACGCACTGGTAAATTGAGGGATTTGAACTTGAAACTTAATGGAACATAACATTTCATATCACAGCATTTACTAATATGTTTTTTACATAAGGAATTGGTAATTGGATGATCAGGGTCGATTGCTTCTTTAGAAGGCACTGGTAAATTGAAAGATTTGAACTCAAAACCTGATCGAATATAACATTTTATATCACAATATTTATCAATTAAACCGCAAGCATCAGTAAATTGAGAGATTTGAACTCGAAACCTGATCAAACATAACATTTTATATCACAACATTTACCAATTATATCACAACATTTACCAATTAAAATGCTCCCTAAAACTTCCTGACACATTTTACTTGTCAAATACAATTGATATTTATATGAGACCGTTAAGAAAAACAAACAATCTATTAAATACCAGTAGTTACACCATCAAAATCGTCCATTTTTATGGATGAAAAGTTTTTGAAATTTCAATCTTGATTGAAACTCCATACAATCTAATCTCAAATTTGACAGTTGATTGAAGCGGCGCAATTTGCTTTCTTCAATGATGAATTTGATACCAAAAGTCCATTCCTTCTAGAAGCTACATTAATGAAATTATATTTCATGTTGATTAATATTTTTCATATTATTCTATGTGAAATTTACCCAAACTATAATGTACCTAACTACTCTTGCAGAAGCTTACGCTCGGAACAGGTGATCTCACCGCAGCTTTTTATATGTTGGGTTTGCGTGTCCATTGTTTGTGTGTTAGGATCTGCTTTTTATATAAGTTGGGTTTGCGTGTTCATTGTTTGTGTGGTAGGATCAGTGTGTATATCTAGGTGTATATTGAGTGCGTATATCACAGAGATAACAGATTAATGCGTTGTGGAAGGATATCAGTGGCAGGCGATGCAGAAGAAATCGCGGTCTCGCCCAAGCCGAAATATCGGCAGCGACATGGGAAGAGATTGAATCCCTATTCCACTACTGGGCTTGATAAGTTCGAGAGCATCTATGCTGAGCTCTCTGCGAAAAGAGAATATATTGCGCAGAAGACTGGTGCGCCGGAGGCCATGGTGAGGTTCGTGTCTTCGAAGAAGGGATGGATTCCGGTTGTGCTTGGTGCCAGAGATCAGGAAATGAGGAAGAAAACCAGTGGCGGGGATGCTGACGGGGTTTCGATTGTGGTACCTGCTGAGAATAATAATGGCAAAACGGGTGTGGAACTGAGTAAGCATGAAGGGAATGATATTACTGGCGAGCGTGAGAATATTTCGATTTCCGTGTTGGATGAGAGGAGGCATAGCCTGGTCATGCAGTGGTCTCGGTTTCTCCAGAACACCACCTTAGGGTTTTTGGGTGTGAGCGCGATGTTGGTGAAATTTATTGTGTGCGGAGCTTCATGCTTGGCAGTACTTTTTGGAAACCCTAACCCCAGTCAGGAAGCGATTGCAGAGCAGCAAGACGGCAATAGAAGAATCCCACGAGCCCCGGGTCTTACTGTGAGTGCGCCCGCCAGCCCTCTCGGAGCTCATGGTGACCCAACCGACTTCTTGGCTACGGCTTCTCCCAGAGCTGTGAAGCCCCAAAACATCGATTCTGAGCACAAGCATCATCAGTCTAAAGTTGAAAAATACAGAAGGGCTGTGTCCATGGATAATCGGCCCACCCGACTTGTGAGATCTGATAGCTTCTTCAGGCCGGCCATGGCTTACGACGCCAATCTGGGTGCAACTGTTATGATCCTCACTTTGTTATGCTTCGTCTTCTACGGCCGGTTCTGTGCAATCTTCTTCACATGTGCATGCTTGTATCTATTTACAATGTTCAGAGAAGGTTCAGAAAGGAAGAATAGGAATAATGATTGCAGGATGGTGGATCTTCAATCCAGTGAGTACAGAAAGAAGTTGATCAGGAATGGATTCATGGAGCGAAAGCATAATTAATCGGCG
>ML786004.1:61599-73163 GCA_009831015.1 Picea engelmannii | reverse complement strand
TATTTTGAATTGAATATCATGAATACATGCTCATGTTTATATGCCCATAATGATTTCTATGTGGAATGATTGCCTGGTGTTTTAGACTGGAAATAATGGATGCATGTGTATACTTACATGCCATAGTTGGTTTCTGTACAAATGATTAAGTCTGGAGCATGAGTTCGCTCCACCGAGAATCGTCGCGTTTTCTTTATTCTCATAATATTCTAGGAAGGCTCCTCAAGAGTACTCTTCCCCAAGAATTACCCCATAAACCTTGGAACCGTACTGAACCTTTACCCAGATACTCGACTAAGATCAGGGACAATTTCCCAAGAACCATCTAAAGGTTCATGTGATCCGGGTCTGGAAACCTTATGCAGGAAAGAGTAGCTCTCTAAGGTCTCGAAGTCATGGGAGTTTGAAGCTCCGAGAGGTTGAATTTCGTGATTCAAGCTCAGAAAGGATAGCGAGTCCAATTATCGAAAGAGAATACCCCATCGTTTGGTAGACGAACAGTCGGAATCCTTTCAGAAATACCCCAGATTTGTCATGACCGTTGGATGTAGAGGAGGAGTGCAGGTGTTAACATCTCGACCCTTTCAACCTTCGCAAGTAGCGATGGGATCCAGGATCGTAGATCCAAGGATCTGTTGGAGCTCTATTGATCGTCGATCTTAACCTTTGCATAGGCAGGAGAGTGGACTCGACAACGTCCTGAAAGTCCTGAAGTATTCGGAACCATCCATTGGCACAGGATGCGTGGCAGTCGGATAGCATTTCACTGACTTGCAACTTGGAGTGGTCAAGGGTAGGACTGCAAGAACTCATGATTTGCGAAATCGTGACATGATTGTGGTCATTGGATCCAAGCCATGGGAGAACTGTTGGATTAGAACCTCCACGTGGTATCGTGTATCGGGGTTCAAAGGTTGAAAGAATCTCTTTTTGACTACAGAAGTCACGAAGTGTCGAGCATCGAGGGCTTGTGCGAACACATGGTTGACCGCATGGGGACCGCATGGTTGACAGGTGGCATAACAACAAGCGCCTAGAGAAAGGTGGGAGCGGGTGACAGGTGGTGGACACATGTCGCCTGGGAAAGAGTCAACCCATTGTTGACTTATCATGGTTTGGGGTTTCGCAGGATGAAGAAGTTTCCCCTTGATCGCTAAGGTCACAAAACGCCGAGAGTCGAGGTCTTGTGCAACGGGCGGCAACGACATAGCTCATAAGAAGAGTACAACGGAGGAGACAAGTGGCGTGTACGCGTCGCTTGGCAGAGTCCATGTAATGTTGACCTCTCGTGTCTCGGGGATTCACAAAGGAGGAGCACGAGGGCTCAACACTCCAACTAGCGAAGTCACGAGTTGCGAGTGGTGCTAGTGTTTATCCTAGCCTACGGTTACATGTAGCAAGCGCTAGTGAGAAGGGAGCCATACCCGTATCGCATCTCGGGTATCGATGTTTGGAGAAAAAGGAGTCGAGAGCCTTGACTCCCAACTCACGAGTTGCGAAAGGAACTTGCGCTAAGGCCAGGTTGTGGTCGCTTGGAGGAGGATAAGGGAAGGGATGGTCTGCACTAGGCTGCATAGAAATTTGGGGATTCTGTCCCTCAAAGAAAAAGATGAAAAATCTAGGTTGTCGTAGTTGGTGTGTGACAATCTTGGTAGTCATGAAGCCAAGCCGAATGTTGGTCTCCTTGTTTAGTGTGATCCAAACTCACTGACATCACATCTTAGTCCTATGAAAGGAAGTGTGGCCTCCATCTTCAACTAAGATGAGATTCTTCCTAGTATGGAAACAACTCTCGCGTTCCTACACATGCTTGCAAGGTACATCATGGAGTCCTCAAGAAATCCTCTATGCTCATTGACCTCGATGCACCAATCTCCAACACAACTCCATGATGGGGTTCTTCAGATGCAATACTAGAAAAAATAATTGGGTTGTGGTTGCTCTTGGAATAAACATGTTATCCTTCTTGTCTGTTTTGTTGCTTTCTTGTGCTGCTATCTCTCCTTGAACAACTTCTAGCAGTTGGACTAGAGATGTAAGAAACTATTCATATTCTTCAATCTTCACTTTTCACATCCTTCTCCTAGCTATGTGGTTTCTAGGGTGAAGCTTTGGGTGAAGTAACCAACACTTCACTTCTCAATGTCCACTCAAATTGCAGTGGTGAAAAAATTTCACATGGATTCTACAAGGATTGTTTGTCATACATATCCTTTCCACGTTCCTCTGTGTATGTTGTCGGATTGGAAAAGCCTTCTTGCTATTCAATTTCTGAAAACAACCAGACATGCATAAGATTCTTTTATTCTTCCATAAGGATACCTCACAATGGCCTTTCTTTCTACAATGTGACCATGTATCTGCATACCAACAAATTTTTATGGTATGGCCTCTCTTCTTACAACAATGACACACAATAATTTTCTTGTTTTATGTAGACCCCTTGGTCTTCTTCTTCTTATTTATCTCACTAATTGGTTTGTTTCTTTCTCTAAGTGCAGGTGTGGGATGAGTTTTCAAATTCTCCTCATCACTTCTCTCCCTCAATCTACCACAAGAATGAGGTGGTAGTGAATTAACACTTTCACTCACTACTGTCGCTCCTTATCCTGATGAGAAAGCCAACTTTGACGTGTCTTTTTCCTTCAAGAAAATGGTTTTCATGGTGATGGAACTTACACTTATTCCATCAAATCCTAGGCCTTCATGCTTAGCCCATAGGGTGGATACGATGGGGCTCAATATACCTTGTCTCCTCTTTCCTATCCCTTGTCCATCATAGCCCATTTTATTTAGGAGTTTAGAGCCAATACCTCTGGTATGCTTCTCAAACTCATCGAACCACTCTTGAGAGGTGTCCATGGAAGGTGATATTACCAAGGTAGCCTCAATCATGGTGCTAGCATCTGCAGTGGGAATAGAAGGTTTCCTTGATCCTCTTTTCTCTTGCACAATTTCTTGAATCCTTTCCAAGGCCTTCTCCTTCTATGCCAAATATTGTTGCAGTTGCATCATCATCTACCTGAACCTATCCTCTTTCCAGTTGTCCATCTGGATTACCTTCTCACCAAGGTACAAAATTTGTGATATGTGCTTGTCCCAATGTGTTCTGACTACTATGAGGGAGTCTTGGCCTTATTTAAATTTCTTCTTGAGCAATGGAAAAAATTAGGTAGAGGTATCCATGTGCTTCTCCATATCTACCATCTTCTGGTTAAACATCCTAAACTGCACCTTCAAGCTCTCATTCTCTTCTCAAAGATCAACATTGTTGGCCCTTGAGTCTTCCAACTTATCTTTGCTAGATTTTCCCATGTTGTAGTCTACAATATTTTGTTCACAGTTCTGGAAGCAATGTCTCGATCAAGGTTGCAACTGCTCTGAAACCATTTGATCTTTAATCGAGGAGCCCATATCCCACTCACTTATCCAACACAGATACCTGTGTCAAATTTCATTTTTGAACTCTATATTAACTATGTCTCTAATGAGAAAGGTCTTGAGTGCTTAGTGCAATTATTTGCACAATTAATCTGTGCTTTCTGGGTTGACTAACTGATTCATTCTTTCATATTTTGGAATGAGTAAGGATATCCTATGATGCAATAGTATCTTACATAAGACAACCTAATTTCCCATTTCATGACATTCTTTCATTTTTTATTTTACCCATTTAATGAGAAACCCTATATTTGTAATAAACATTTCTTCTCTCTACACATGAACTAATCAACCAAATAGATCATGCATCAAGTAAAATATTTTAATAAATGAAAGATCTCTAAACCTAATCCACTCTCAAAATGAATTAATATTTCATCAGTCAATGTTCCATATGGTGGAGCGATCCCTTACTAACTCAGTTGCCCCATTCATTATTTGTCTCTTCATTGCAGCATCATTCAAACCACGCTAGTTACGTTCCTTGTGGATAGCTCTCCTACACTTAAACATTACTATACTACTATCATATATTCTAATGCCCAATTTAACTGTGATACATGTGGGAATTAGAGGAAATGATCCAAATGAAGGTGGACTCCCAAGGTGAGGTTCATACCATGAGCAAGTGAGGATTTGAGTGAGAGAAAATTAACTGACCAGAGGAACATTCCTTGGACTGCTAGGGTGTGGAATGTTGAGGCATTGCTAAGAGAATTAGGGTTAGGTATTTTTCACTCCACCAACAATTGAAATGTATGGGGTCGCTCCTTTGGCTACAACTCAGACTCAACTCTATGGATGGAAAGATGAATGTTCATGGGATATTTCTCGAGTGCTAGCATTTACGCTCATTTTTTGGTCAACAAGAAAATAACGTGAGTGGGATCCCTCAAGTCTAGGGTTCCTCCTCAAATCATGTGCAACAGAGAAGAAAATGCATACAAACTCTCTTTTGTCTAGAGAAATCTGTGGATTCTCTCTTTGAGGTGCTACTACACATAGAGGAGTGCACATAGCGGGTAGTGTACACAACAAATACACCATGGATGGTGTGCCCAACAAGTGAATTAAATGCCTAGTAAGGATGAGGATGTCCCAACAAAGGTGAAATTCACCCTAACAAGAAAATGGGTGTTGATATTATGGTAGTTGCGGGAGGTATTTACCTCCACGTGTAAACCTGATAAGAATAGAATATTCTGAGAAGCAAGAAGAAACCCTAATGAGTTGGCTAATAACCCTAGAAGACTTGTCAGCTCAAGAAGATAACTTGTATTAGGTTATTAGCCTCCAAGAGAAGAATTTGGTTAGAAGAAATAATATATACTAAATAGATAAATACCCAAAATGAGAAGTCGCCCTAGGCAGTTAACCAAAATTAGTATAAATACAGGAGGCCAATCTTCATTCTAGCAGGTAGTCTCAGAATTACAGAGTAGCACTTGTGCGCACTGCAATGCCCAGTTTTGTGAGCAGGTTTGGAGAAGAGTTGCCATTGCAGCTGTTGCAGCTAGTAGATCACATTTGGCTTGGACTATATCTTGGTTAGGGTTTGGACTATTTGATCAGCTCTTGTTGGTGCGCTATCCTTGGGGAAAGGTGTGCTACCCTTTGTTTGTCTATCTAGCCTAGGGTTTGCTTCTGGAGTGATTCTCTGTCAAGCTTAAGGTGCTCGGAGGGTGGCTTCGGCCTATGGTTGGGTGACAATAATAATATTGTCAATGGTAAAATGAGCACATCCATTATATTCTAACAGGTTATGTGCCCACACCTCCTTCATTCAGTCTAACCGTTGGAAGGAAACATATCCGTAAGGATATTAAGCTCATTGAAGAACTGTCGCTAGGGTTTCTAGCAGGAGCAGCCACCATATCATTGTCGCTAGGGTTACTAGCAGGTGCAGTTGTAGAAACCCTATTCCTCTCATTGAGGCACCCTAAGTGAAGGGATTGACCTAATTTATGGATATATCAGTGCACCCTACTCTAGCGCATCTCCTGGTACTCTAAGCAAGCCAAGACGTCAAGTTTGAGTTTTTGGTCAGATCCAGGGTTGACCAAGTCAAAGAAGGCATGATTTACTCTATGAATTCAGAAAACAAGTTAGATGGAGCTTCTAACTTCAGAGCATGGAAGACAAGGATTGAATTCATCCTTGCTAAGAATAAAGTGTTGGATATGGTGAAAGGAAATATCGTGAAACCAGAGTTTGAAGAAGGAAACGAGAAGGAACTGCAGAACGTTGCAGTTATGGAGAAGTTCAAAGACGGTGACATCAATGCTATGAGTATCATAGTGGAATCTATAAAAGACCACTTGATACCCTACATCTCCCATATTGATTCATCTAAGAAGATGTACGATGCCCTAACAAACCTCTTCTTAGTCAGAAACATTGGACAAATAATGAGTCTAAAGAATGAGCTTCGTGACATGAAGATGAACGATGATGACAACATAATGTCATACTTTGTGAGAATATCTCAGTTAAGATATCAACTACAAGCTATTGAAGAAATCATTTCAGAGAAGGAATTGGTAAACATAGTACTCAAGGGTCTTCCCAAGACATGGGATGCATTTTCCGCAAGCATAAACACAATGAAGGAGTATCCCACATTTGAATAACTTTGGACTTGTTGTGCTCAAGAAGAATCTAGGATTAGTGCAAAAGAGAAACCCCAAAATAATTACGATGATCAAGCCTTCACAACAAGATTCAAGAATTTCAGGAACAAAAGGATGTTTGGTTCAAGGAGGAAGACAAATCAAGAGAAAGACAATTCAAAAATACAATGCTTCAACTGTCGAAAGTATGGTCACTACAAGAATCATTATCCCAAGCTAAAGAAAAGGAAGGAGAAACACGAAGCATCAGTTGCCGAAGAAAAGGAACCTACAAAGGAGACTAAGTAGGATGAAAGAGACTTCTTCTTCTGAAGGTAACAATACTCATTTTAGTTATTTTACATATCGTGTTTGCATATCTTGTATATCTATCTCTTAGAAGATAATATGTTCCAAGAAGAACTATACTTGTGAAATCTATTACAAGATAAGCCAAAATTAGAATCCATCCTGAAGAGACTTAGAAGAAGCAAAGACATAAATAAGTCAACAATCAAGAGGAAATTGGAGAAAGAATTATAACACTTTGTAGAAGGGAATAAGGATGCAGATGGAAGCATGGACTTTCCTAGATGGAGGGAGCCGATTATATATCACCAAAAAGAAGAGCATGGTTTAATACATGAAGCAAGGATTAGGAGGGAGCTAATCATATGATCCATTGAAGATGATGAAGTATATATCCATGGTAGCAAACATGGAAAGCAGTATGTGTTCAGTTCGACCATAGAAGAAGACTTCTTCGAAGAGAAGCCTCAAAAGTATCCCTGGCTGTCCATCCACATCTGTGATCCTATGATGAAATAAAGAAATGAAATCTTTAGGGAATGGATTCTATAAGAAACTCCATCGACCCAAGAGCTAAAGAAAAACATTAGGAAGAACATGAAGATTCCAAGAAAGAAAGAGAAGCTAGAACAACCAGTCATTAAGAATCACAAGATTACCAGCGTGATATGAACTCACTAAAAGCAATCAAGAAGAGGAATTGAATGTTTTGATGAAGAACAATGTATATATGCAAACATTGCAAGATCCAGAACTAGAGGTTCTCCCAGATGGAGGGAGAAGACTATGGCAATTACTTGTTCCAATAAACCATACATACCTCTACATGAGTCACTATATCATCCGCAATATCCATGGGTTGAAGTTCTACATCAAATTAATGCAAATATTGTTATCCAGAGCAATTGAACAAAGAGCGTATGAAGAGAAACCTCAATACTTTGAGGCATACCAGAAAGAGACCCTTGTATGCAAATGGAAGAAGATAACTTGGTGGAGAACCTCCAGTGCACAGCAGAAGCGTGGTGAAGATTTTCTATAACAGAGATATTGTATCAAGATGATTACTCAGAAGATCAGATCTCATGATGAAAGAAGGAGTGCCACATGGATATGTTCCATTTTTCAAACAATGGTTACCGGGTGCAAGCCCCGTAAGTGATGATTGATGCTATGCGATTCATTTCGTTGGTTTCAATCCCATCTTCACCCCTATGAGCATCACCTGATGCAATGAGTTCTAAGTGGACTATTCAAATCATGAGAATTATTGGTCAGTTGTGACTAATACTCATGGATATGGGTCATAGATTAATGACTTACACTACGTAGTTAATCCCGAAAATAATATCTAATATGTTGCACTATGGAAGCCCCTCTATTAAATAATAAGAGTGAAGGGAGCTCTAATTGGGTAGTTCATAAGGCACAATACTTGCTAAGGTTTTGCAAATGAGGTAGTAAGCTAAGTGGGCTTGATTGTGGGGAAAACTCAACAGTTAAGCGTGCTTGAGCTAGAGGCGTCTTGAGATGGGTGACCACCTGGGAAGTCCTAGTTACCGGGTGCAAGCCCCATAAGTGATGATTGATGCTATGTGATTCATTTCATTGGTTTCAATCCCATATTCACCCCTGTGAGCATTACCCGATGCAATGAGTGCTAAGTGGACTATTCAAATCATGGGAATTATTGGTCAGTTATGGCTAATACTCATGGATATGGGTCATAGATTAATGACTTACACTACGCAGTTAATCCTGAAAATAATATCTAATATTTTGCACTGCGGAAGCCCCTCTATTAAATAATAAGAGTGAAGGGAGCTCTAACTAGGTAGTTCATAAGGTACAATACTTGCTAAGGTTTTGAAAATGGGGTAGCAAGCTAAGTGGGCTTGATTGTGGGGAAAACTCCACATTTACGCGCGCTTGAGCTAGAGGCATCCTGGGATGGGTGACCACCTGGGAAGTCCTAGTTACCAGGTGCAAGCCTCGTAAGTGATGTTTGATTATATGCGATTCATTCCGTTGGTTTCAATCCCATCTTCACCCCTTTGAGCATCACTCGATGCAATGAGTGCTAAGTGGACTATTCAAATCATGAGAATTGTTGGTCAGTTGTGACTAATACTCATGGATATGGGTCATAGATTAATGACTTACACTACGTAGTTAATCCCGAAAATAATATCTAATATGTTGCACTACGGAAGCCCTTCTATTAAATAATAAGAGTGAAGGGGGCTCTAACTGGGTAGTTCATAAGGCACAATAATTGCTAAGGTTTTGCAAATGGGGTAGCAAGCTAAGTGGGCTTGACTGTGGGGAAAACTCCACAGTTAAGCGTGCTTGAGCTAGAGGCATCCTGGGATGGGTGACCACCTAGGAAGTCCTGGTTACCGAGTGCAAGCGCCGTAAGTGATGATTGATGCTATGCGATTCATTTCATTGGTTTCAATCCCATCTTCACCCCTGTGAACATCACCCGATGCAATGAGTGCTAAGTGGACTATTCAAATCATGAGAATTGTTGGTCAGTTGTGATTAATACTCATGGATATGGGTCATAGATTAATGACTTACACTACGCAGTTAATCCCGAAAATAATATCTAATATGTTGCACCGTGGAAGTCCCTCTATTAAATAATAAGAGTGAAGGGAGCTCTAACTAGGTAGTTAATATGACTCAATACTTGCTAAGGTTTTGAAAATGGGGTAGCAAGCTAAGTGGGCTTGATTGTGGGGAAAACTCCACAGTTAAGCATGCTTGAGCTAGAGGTGTCTAGAGATGGGTGACCACCTGGGAAGTCCTGGTTACCAGGTGCAAGTCCCGTAAGTGATGATTGATGCTATGTGATTCATTTCGTTGGTTTCAATCCCATCTTCACCCCTGTGAGCATCACCCGATGTAATGAGTGCTAAGTGGACTATTCAAATCATGAGAATTATTGGTTAGTTGTGACTAATACTCATGGATATGGGTCATAGATTAATGACTTACACTATGCAGTTAATCCCGAAAATAATATCTAATATGTTGCACTGTGGAAGCCCCTCTATTAAATAATAAGAGTGAAGGGAGCTCTAACTGGGTAGTTGATAAGGCACAATACTTGCTAAGGTTTTGAAAATGGGGTAGCAAGCTAAGTGGGCTTGATTGTGGGGAAAACTCCACAGTTAAGCACGATTGAGCTAGAGGCATCCTGGGATGGGTGACCACCTGGGAAGTCCTGGTTACTGGGTGCAAGCCCCGTAAGTGATGATTGATGCTATGCGATTCATTTCGTTGGTTTCAATCCCATTTCTTCACCCCTGTGAGCATCACCCGATGCAATGAGTGCTAAGTGGACTATYCAAATCACGAGAATTATTGGTTAGTTGTAACTAATACTCATGGATATGGGTCATAGATTAATGACTTACACTACGTAGTTAATCCCGAAAATAATATCTAATATGTTGCACTGCGGAAGCCCCTCTATGCTTAGATATACTTTATTGATCAAAGCTACATGAAGCCTTCATAGAAGACCAATGTTCCAGACCGAAGTAGATTTGAAATCAAGCATTACATTATCCCTGCTGAAGTCCAGAAAGGAGAAAGTGGTTCTCCAATACATATCTCCACAGATGAGCAGATAAGCAGACATTTTGATAAAGCTTTTGTTCAATATGAAAGAGTTTGCTTACTCAAGCTAGAGATCGTGGATATGACTTCCTTATTGAAAAAGGAAGAGATTACCCCTAGGTTGGGAGGGAGCACTGATGTATTATTGATTGATGGATAGGATGAGCAGATTCTTTCCAGTTCAGAAAGTGGATTGAGATTTCTGACGGACAGACATTTTCTAGTTCGGAAAATGGTCAAGATTGTTGATGTACCATAGACAACGACTTCCCATTGTGGTTAACATGGGGAGTGGTCTAGGGCAGTCTCTCTTCTTTAGGGTTACTCAAAAAGACTAGTCTGCCTCGTCGGACAACGATTTCTCATTGTGGTTAACATGAGGAATGGTTCATTTTGGAGGTTGGTGCAGGACAAACATTTCCTCTTATGGTTAACATGGGAAATGGTCCGGACAGTCATTCCTTAGGGCGAATTCATTCTCTCTAGGTTGCACTTTGTTTAGTGCCGGAGGAATGGCCTAGGGTGGGGAATGGTCCAGGCTCATAAATCAGGACAGTTATTCTTCCTTGCTTGAGAAGACTAGTCTAGATAGCTCATCATTGATGTTTTACCTTCTGAGGGTATATGCTCTTCCAAGATCTCACAGATGTGAGTGGAAGAATGGCCCAAATGATTTAGTTTATATAATAACATTGTTTCTGTGCAGGTTGATATCAGATGATTGTTATGAAGATTGTATGTCTCTAGAAAATAGATGTATACTACTATGGTGGATGCATTCCACTGTTTGATCAAGTATTTGTGTGGTACTTGGTGTGGTAGTGTACCATTGGATTATAGTTGTGGACTACTATGGATAGACACAGTTGTGTTCTATTGAATGATATTGTTCTGATTGCCTTGAAGACTATCAGCAATGTTGAAAATGATTATCAGCTAGATGGATGATCAATGGACAGAGATTTCCCAGGCGGAAAATGGTTCAGGACATTTATTCTTCTAGGACATATATCCAAATTAGAAGAATGGCTCTTGTGTCACTTTGTGGTGTGAGTGACTTATCCAGCATCATGTCTAATTACTCAGATGGAGTATGGTTTTGAGAGATGATGTAGCTGATGACATTGATGGTGATGATGGTGCTCATGATCTAGTCATGAGATAGTTTATGTTGATGCTACCAGGTAAATGGTATGTTTGTGCTCAAGACCATTACCTGTAATACCTCCCTAGCTAGGAGGGAGTGTTGATATTATGGTAGCTGTGGGAGGTATTTACCTCCACGTGTAAACCTGATGAGAATAGAATATTCTGAGAAGCAAGAAGAAACCCTAATGAGTTGGCTAATAACCCTAGAAGACTTGTCGACTCAAGAAGATAACTTGTATTAGATTATTATCCTCCAAGAGAAGAAGTCGGCCATAAGAAATAATATATATTGAACAGACAAATACCCAGAATGAGAAGTCGGCCCAGGTAGTTAGCCAAAATTAGTATAAATATAGGAGGCCAGTCTTCATTCTGGTAGGCAGTCTCATAATTGCAGAGCAACACTTGTGCGCACTACAGTGCCCA
>ML786004.1:45704-58468 GCA_009831015.1 Picea engelmannii | reverse complement strand
CGCCGATTAATTATGCTTTCGCTCCATGAATCCATTCCTGATCAACTTCTTTCTGTACTCACTGGATTGAAGATCCACCATCCTGCAATCATTATTCCTATTCTTCCTTTCTGAACCTTCTCTGAACATTGTAAATAGATACAAGCATGCACATGTGAAGAAGATTGCACAGAACCGGCCGTAGAAGACGAAGCATAACAAAGTGAGGATCATAACAGTTGCACCCAGATTGGCGTCGTAAGCCATGGCCGGCCTGAAGAAGCTATCAGATCTCACAAGTCGGGTGGGCCGATTATCCATGGACACAGCCCTTCTGTATTTTTCAACTTTAGACTGATGATGCTTGTGCTCAGAATCGATGTTTTGGGGCTTCACAGCTCTGGGAGAAGCCGTAGCCAAGAAGTCGGTTGGGTCACCATGAGCTCCGAGAGGGCTGGCGGGCGCACTCACAGTAAGACCCGGGGCTCGTGGGATTCTTCTATTGCCGTCTTGCTGCTCTGCAATCGCTTCCTGACTGGGGTTAGGGTTTCCAAAAAGTACTGCCAAGCATGAAGCTCCGCACACAATAAATTTCACCAACATCGCGCTCACACCCAAAAACCCTAAGGTGGTGTTCTGGAGAAACCGAGACCACTGCATGACCAGGCTATGCCTCCTCTCATCCAACACGGAAATCGAAATATTCTCACGCTCGCCAGTAATATCATTCCCTTCATGCTTACTCAGTTCCACACCCGTTTTGCCATTATTATTCTCAGCAGGTACCACAATCGAAACCCCGTCAGCATCCCCGCCACTGGTTTTCTTCCTCATTTCCTGATCTCTGGCACCAAGCACAACCGG
Organism: Picea engelmannii; assembly: GCA_009831015.1. NCBI lineage: Eukaryota > Viridiplantae > Streptophyta > Pinopsida > Pinales > Pinaceae > Picea > Picea engelmannii. The sequence continues at coordinate 57,625 of ML786004.1, read as the reverse complement.
AATCCATCCCTTCTTCGAAGACACGAACCTCACCATGGCCTCCGGCGCACCAGTCTTCTGCGCAATATATTCTCTTTTCGCAGAGAGCTCAGCATAGATGCTCTCGAACTTATCAAGCCCAGTAGTGGAATAGGGATTCAATCTCTTCCCATGTCGCTGCCGATATTTCGGCTTGGGCGAGACCGCGATTTCTTCTGCATCGCCTGCCACTGATATCCTTCCACAACGCATTAATCTGTTATCTCTGTGATATACGCACTCAATATACACCTAGATATACACACTGATCCTACCACACAAACAATGAACACGCAAACCCAACTTATATAAAAAGCAGATCCTAACACACAAACAATGGACACGCAAACCCAACATATAAAAAGCTGCGGTGAGATCACCTGTTCCGAGCGTAAGCTTCTGCAAGAGTAGTTAGGTACATTATAGTTTGGGTAAATTTCACATAGAATAATATGAAAAATATTAATCAACATGAAATATAATTTCATTAATGTAGCTTCTAGAAGGAATGGACTTTTGGTATCAAATTCATCATTGAAGAAAGCAAATTGCGCCGCTTCAATCAACTGTCAAATTTGAGATTAGATTGTATGGAGTTTCAATCAAGATTGAAATTTCAAAAACTTTTCATCCATAAAAATGGACGATTTTGATGGTGTAACTACTGGTATTTAATAGATTGTTTGTTTTTCTTAACGGTCTCATATAAATATCAATTGTATTTGACAAGTAAAATGTGTCAGGAAGGAAGTCCTTGGGGAGCATTTCAATTGGTAAATGCTGTGATATAAAATGTTATGTTCGATCAGGTTTTCAGTTCAAATCTTTCAATTTATCGGTGCTTGCCATTCAATTGATAAATGCTGTGGTTTAATTGATAAATGCTGTGATATGAAATGTTATGTTCGATCAGGTTTTAAGTTCAAATTTCTTAATTTACGGGTGCCTGTGAAAGAGGCAATCAACCCTAATCATTCAGTTGCCAATTCTTTATGTAAAAAATATGTTAGTAAATACTGTGATATAAAATGTTATGTTCCATCAGGTTTCGAGTTCAAATTCCTCAATTTACCGATAACTGTGAAAGAGGCAATCAACCCCGACCATCCAGTTGCTAATTCTCCATGTAAAAAAATTGTTGCAAGATAAAGACTTTAGCCATGAAGGTTCTGGAACTCAAGATTAAAATGTGGTGAGTGGACTGTATTTAGTGTTACAGAGGCTTCTGGGCCGACGACCTCACTGTTAGAAAGGACTAATTCCAACTAATATCATGATGGAATCATATGAGTGCCACATCGTCGTTGAAAAAAGTAAACTGTAGTTGAAAAAGACGTGGAAAATGGTTGGTAAGAGTCGTCCTCATGCCCCCACCGTTTTGTCCCTTGGCCGCAGGAATTATGCGACCAGTCCTTTGAGCAATGAAAGTTGTACTTACAGTTACCTACCATCCATCTACCCATTTCACGTCTTTTATAATGCTGTCTATGCAGCAATGGATAACTATCTTAGTCTAAATGTTTTATTTTTTCGGGCCATATTTTTAATGAATATTTGTTTGAAATATTTTCATAAATTATATATAAATTAATAATAATAATAATAAATAATATTGAGCTACAGTATTATTTGAGGAATTTCAAAATATTAAAAATGACAATATAAAACTTTTACAATATTAATTTTTTTTTGAATATCTATATAAGAGAGGATGTAATCTGTCCATCCATAGATGCATGAGCACTATAATGAGCATTACATCTTATATTCATATTTTGAGAGTAACCTAGAGTTGTTGCCTTAAGCATGAGATTAGTGTTCAATCTAGATTTCATTAGAAAACAATGAATTGTTATAAATCTTGAGGTCTTTGTTGAAGGGTGATAATTCTATCAAAATATTATAAAAGCAATGGAGAGTGTATATGCTTTATAGGCCTCTAGGAACTTGTCAATATAGGGTGACTACATTCATTGTTTATTATTTAGGCTAAGATGTTTATGATTTGGAGCTTTCCAATATCCATAGTAACATGAAACTAAAGGAAATTACTTAGTGTTCATGTTATTTTTCAAAGCATTGTTATTTTCCAATGCATACAACTAGCATTGGTTGCACCTAGTTCTGATACTTCTCTCATTTCTATTTGATGGGCCTCTTCCATTGCATATATATGCAATAGTCTATTGTTTTTTAATATATTCATGGTATCAGAGCAATCTTTGCGAAACCCTTCTCATTTTTCTAAGAGATATTTGCATGTTATGTGAGCTTTAAGATCTAGATTAGATTAGATCAAAAGCAAGTGTCGCATCGACACATTACTAGTTGTAGATCTATTTTTTCCTCATGTTGGCTCGCATGCCATCAAAACTTGTGGACATGGACATGGCTCTATTTCTTTGGCTCTATTTGTTGGCCCGATGGTGCACAAGGGCTCGATGGTCTCTTGTGCAATATTTCAGATATAATATAGTATGCAGAACATAAATATTTAGCAAGCAATGGCAGAACAACAATGATATATCCAAAACAATATCAGAATAATACCAGAATAACACCAGAAAGAGCACCTTTATTAATGATAGCAATCTTCACTGCCTCTTCGAGGGGGAAACCTCAAGCAGAGCAGAGCTCTATTAAAATAATCTCCAAGATAAAAATATCCAATGCCTCCTACTTTTATTTATATTAATTATACCTTATAAGGAAACTTCTAGAGGAAGATCTTTCTAGAAGCGGAAGCTTCTATTAGGTCTTCTTACATTGACGTATTCTCCTTTATTTATTAAGCCTTATTAACTAATGTCGGCCTTTATTACATAGAAAATATATCCTACTAACTAATGACCCATGGAGACGGGTTAGGATTTGATCCTAACATGCCCGCCCCCTTCAAAAGAAACCTTGTCCTCAAGGTTGCAGATGCAGAAACTGTTGGAGTATGGACGTTGGTTCCTAGGTCGCATCCTCTGGTGATGTGTCCTTCCACTTGATCAACACTTCCTTGATAGTTCTCCCACGAAGATGACATTCACGATGAATGGGGACTGCTTCTGGTTGGAGCCAAAGTGAGCTTTCTTCATCTAATAGATCAAACATTCTCTCATACAAGGTTTTTGGTTTTTTGTAGTGGTATTTTGTTCCTCGGATATTGTTTTTGAATATATACATGGTATTAGAGAAATATCTGCAAAACCCTTCTTATTTGCATGCTATGTGATCTTTAAGATCTAGATTAGATCAGATCAAAAGTGAGTGTTGCATCTACACATTACTAGTTGTAGAGCTATTTTTTCCCTCACGCTGGCTCAAATGCCATCGAAATTTGTGGACGTGGGCATGGCTCTATTTGTTGGCTCGATGGTGCAAAAGGGTTTGATGAACTCTTGCATATAGTGGTCTCTCACCTTCTCTACATCCAAATCAAGTCGGTGACATAGACAACTATTCACTCTTTGTTCGCAGTGTACATATCACCTTAGCTGAGTTACAAATATCAATCATTTGCTAAAGTTTTTTTTGTTTGATTTTACAATTAATAATCAAAACAACAAGAAAATTTGGATGTGGTCTTTCCTCCTCAAGTCATTGATTGATGCCCTCTCAGATTATTGGTTCGCGGGGCCTCTCACAAAGTAGTTTTAATAGAACAAACATTCTCTCATAGAAGTTTTTTTGCAGTGGTCTTTTGCTCCTAGGATATTGTTTTGAATATCTACACTCATCAAGACCACCATGTATGTTATTTTTATTGAGGATATTGATTGTTCACTTTATCTCTCAAACCATGTGAAAATGCATAAAAGAGTGGGATGTTAATGCATAAGTTCAATCATAATAAAAATTATGTTATTGTTTCCCTAGCTTTCTTAAGAATCCCGCCTAGCTTCAAAAATGTTGTTCCCGACATTAATACTACAAAGGATATATCTCCTTGATCTTGGGCTTGGGATGAAACATGGGGAAAGATAGCTATTGGGCATTCTTAAAATATTTGCAAGGTATCGTCACACCGATGTCAATGTTGCTAGAAACAAGAAGAAGAAAGTTAAAGAGTGTGATAGATAAAGATGCATAGGATTGAGAAAAGAGAAATGACCATTTCAAAGAACAAAGGAATGAGGATTTGATGATGCTATAAATTGAATGAATAGAATCATTATTCTCATTGTTGTCATCCCAATTTTAGGTTTTGTGATTTTGACAAGGTTCATTGTGTAGAAATTCATATTTAAACTTAATAAAAAAACTCACAAGTTAGAAAATTTGACCTATCTTAATAGAGTTTATAATCCTAAACATAATCATTAAATGGTTTATGTGAAAGTAAGAAAAAACATACATTATGTTTATGATGAGCTTCATGAAACTTGTAAAAGATTGCTGGATTGTTGAGAGATTTACATTCAATTCTTAGTCATGTGTTTTGTTTGAAGTATCTATTATGTTAGTGGGGATGCCATGAATTACACACTAAGTGGTTGAGAGGCCTACCAATATGATAAAATAATAATCATATTAGATACCAAAGCTATAACCATGTTATGAATTTTAACAAGAAAACATATAGCATTATGAATGCAATAAAATAAATATGAATCAACATGTTAGATACTATTAGAGAAATGGAATATGCAAATATGAAAAAAGATAGATGACCTGATTTACTTGGGTTTGTTCAATATCTATTGTTTTCTTTTCAAAATTAACATTGAGCAACTCATTTTTAATTAATCTTATTAATAAGCTCCTTATTTTGTATATGTTATATTATTTGCACAACCAAACCCATGCATTGCTCTGGGCGCGTGGGGGGGTCATTGTTGGGTATGCGTTATATTCTTTGCAAAAGTAGTAGTGTCTGTGTTGCGCAAGGGGGGGGGAAGCCCCTCGAGCGGGGGTTTGGGGGCAGCGCCCCCGATAATTTTTTTTCCTTGGGAAACATGTCGCATTTTTTTCTCATTTTTCGTGTTGCCTCGATTTTTGTGTCCATTGTTGGGAAGATTTTTGGCGCATGGTTTTTGCCGATGTTTTTCTATTTCCGATTAAGGAATTAGAGTTGTTGACTAATCCACATCATTGGGTTAGGGTTTTGGATGTTGTTGGTTCCTATATGCATATCGTATTGTAAACAATGTATCACTATGAATGAATATAGAATATGTTGGTTTTCCCAGTTTGGGTTTCTAGGGGAAAGATCTTTGTGTAATGTTTGTATTTTCCATTGTATATTTTCTGTTCTTTCACTGAAAATATGTTTGCAGTAAATATTGTACAAGGTTAAAATCTACATTTGGTGTTAGAGCTTTGTTGGCTTCAGGGGGACGCCTTTGTGGTCAAGGGTTTGGCTCGAGACTGTGATAAGCCTTGTTACAGTGGGAGATTTGTGGTATTGATTTTTCAGGTGAAAGAAATGCCGAGCAATTTGAAAATGGAGATCGAGAATTTTAATGGGCAAAGTTTTGAGCTCTAGAAGCTCAAGATGGAAGATTTTTTGGTGGACATAGATTAGTGGATCGCGGTAGATCCAAGTACTTCACCTACAGGAAATTTAGCAAATGACTGGAAAAAGCTGGATCAAAAGGCAAAGAGCACAATCCAACTGTATCTCTCAGATTCAATATTACTAAATGTGTTAGAGGAAGCTACAACCAAGGATTTATGGGATAATTTGGGGAAGTTGTATCATTCTAAGTCCCTAGTAAATAAACTATTCCTGAGAAAGAAGTTGTATATCCTAAGGATGAAAGATGGAGACTCAGTGGCAGAGCATTTGAACGCCTTCAATACTGTGGTAAGTCAGTTAGTATCTGTTGAGATCAAAATTTCAGATGAAGATAAATGTATCAGTTTACTTTGTTCTTTACCAGACTCCTGGGATAGTCTGGTTGTGGCCATAGGTATTAATACAACTACCTTGAAGTTTGATGAAGTGGTATCATCCTTGTTGTCGGAGGAGATGAGATGAAAGAATATGGAAGGACATATCACATACACATTATTTGCAAGAGGAGGTTCCCAGGAAAGAAATAGATCTAAGCTCTCAAGTGGGAGATCTAAGTCTAAGGGTAGATATAAATCTCCCAAAATTTTTGTAAAGGTATGTTGGAGATGTGGAAAAGAAGGGCACTACAAGAAGCAGTGTAGATCCAAAGTTGAGAAAAAGAAGGGATCTTAAGAATCTCCTTCTACAGAAGAAAAGACCTCCAAGGAAGAAGGAGGGGATGTGTACTTGGCTTCTTCAAGCACTCATGCAGATCATGAGGCATGGTTGGTTGAATCTAGTGCATCCTTTCATATGAATCCCCATGGGGAGTTGTTCTGCGAATATGAAAGGTATGATGGAGGAAATGTTTTCTTAGGTGATGATTCGACAACCAAAATCATAGGATGAGGAAAATTCAACTTGAGGCTCATAGATGGAAGGATTAGAACATTGTCTGGTGTTCTACACATCCCAGGTTTGGCCATAAATTTGATTTTGTAAGCAAAATGGATGATGCAGGGGTAAAAACAATATTTGAAAAGGAAACCTGTAGGATGGTTCGAGGAGCAATGGTGTTGTTGAAGGGAGTTATGTTTGGAACTTTGTATAATCTACAAGGAAGTACTATTATGATGGATGTAATAGTTCCATTGTTCTTGATATTGGAGTTGAAGAAGAAAGAACTCCTACAGTCTCTAGGGAAAAGTTTATGTTGTGGCATAAAAAACTAGGGCATATCAAAGAGAAGGGACTTCATCTACTACACGGTAAAGGTATGGTTGAAGGTATGTCCAACTGCTCTCTGGATTTTGATTTATGTGAACATTATGTATATGAGAAGCAAAATCAGGTAAGATTCCCCTCTGGTGCAACAAGGGAAGAAGGAATTTCACATCTAGTTCACAGTGATGTTTTTGGACCTTTGTCGGTCCCATCATTGGGAAAATATGTGTACTATGTCTCATTTATATATGACTTCTCGAGGAATACTTGGATATATTTTCTCGAGAAGAAATATGAAGTCTTTGACAAGTTTAAAGAGTTTAAGGCTCTTGTTGAGAATCAAACAGATAAAATAATTAAGGTGTTGAGGACAGATAATGGTGGAGAGTTCTACGGGAATGAATTTGAAGAATTCTGTAAGAAGTGAGGTATAGCAAGGAAGAAGACTAATCCATATACACCTTAGCATAATGGATATTCAGAAAGGATGAACAGGACGTTGATGGAAAAAGCAAGGTGCATGCTCAGTGGTGTCGAGTTAGGGAAAGAATTTTGGGCAGAGGCAGTGGGTATTACATGTTACCTGGTCAATAGATCACCCTCATCAGCGTTGGATGAAAAGACTCCACAAGAGGTATGGACTGGTAAGAAATATTTTCTCACACATCTCAAGGTATTTGAATGTGATGCATATGTTCATGTTCTAAAGAAAAACATGAGTAAGCTAGATAAGAAGGATGAAAAGTGTATCTTTATTGGATATAAAGATGATCTCAAAGTTTATAAGCTTTGGAACCCAGAAACTAAGAAGGTAGTGTATAGCCGAGATGTGGTATTTAGAGAAATGAAGGATGTTGTTAAACAAGAAGTCCTACCAAGTAAGGAAGAACCCGAGAAAATAGAGTTTGATTTAAATGATGATGAGTCAAACTCTACAAAAGAACATGAATCAAAAGAAGAAGATCCTCATACTCCAGTATTGAGGAGACCGGTTTGAGAGAGAAGGATACCGGAAAGGTATACTCCATCTGATTTTCGTTCAAATTTTACTTTTCTATTACTGATGATGATCCTAGAATTGTCAGGGAGGCAGTGGATTTAGAGGATGGAAATCTCTGGAAAAGGGCCATGGACGAAGAAATGACATCTTTGGATAAGAATGAGGCTTGGGATCTAGTGGAGTTGCCGACTCGAAGAAATCTCATTGGCAACAAATGGGTATTTAAAAATAAGTTGAATGCAGAAGGAAAAGTGGGGAAATACAAAGCTCGGTGAGTAGCAAAGGGTTATTCCAGGGTTGAGGGAATTGATTTTGGTGAGATTTTTTCTCCTATTGCCAAGTTAAAATCTATAAGATTTATGTTATCTATTGCTGCTACATTTTATTTTAAAGTAGATCAGATGGATGTGAAGACAACATTCCTACATGGGGATCTAGAAGAATAAATCTATATGAAGCAACCAGAAGGTTATGTTGTGAAGGGAGAGAAGGAGTTGGTATGCAAGCTGAAAAAGACCTTGTATGGTTTAAAACAATCACCAAGGATGTGGTATCAAAAATTTGATACTTATATGATGGGACTTGGCTTCACAAGAATCAAAGAGGATCATTATGTGTATTTTAAATTAATTGGTGATCACTTGATTTATTTGGTCTTGTATGTGGATGACATGTTGTTGATAGGAAACAACAAGGAGATTATCCAGGATGTGAAAACTCAGTTTTCCTCTAAATTTGACATGAAGGATCTCGGTGCTTTAAATTTCATTTTGGGAATGGAAATTAAAAGTGATCGGAAAAAGAGGAAACTCTGGTTAAATCAGAGAAAATATGTCGAGTCAATATTGAAGAGGTTTAATATGTAGGAATGTAAACCGGTCAAGGTTCTTGTTCTTATTGGTGTAAAGTTATATGTGGATCAGTGCCCCAAGACACGAGAAGAGGAGGAGGACATGTCTCGTGTTCCATATGCGAGTGAAGTTGGAAGTTTGATGTATGCAATGGTCTATACTAGACCATAAATTGCACATGCAGTGGGATTTTTGAGCAGGTATATGTCAAAACCAAGGAAGGAGAATTGGATGAGCAAAAGACAGGTTGTAGTGGCACTTTCAACTACAGAAGTTGAATACATGGCGGTCACTCATGCAAGTAAGGAAGTATTATGGTTACAAATATTGTGTTCAGTTATTGGGTTGGTACAACAAGTTGTAAGGATAGATTGTGACAGTCAAAGTGCAATTTTTCTGGTGAAGAACTCGGCTTATCATTCAAAGACAAAGCATATTGATATTCAATATCACTTTGTGAGAGACATGGTTGAAGAAAAGAAAGTATTGTTGATGAAGGTGGACACTTTGAATAAGGGGGTTTGAGGGGGGGTGTAGAGCGGAGAAATCCTTCTGTGCGGGGGTTCAGGGGCGGTGACCCCGAGAATTTTTTTTGCCTCGAGAAACATGTCACATTGTTTTCTTGTTTTTCGATTTGCCTCGATTTTTGTGTTCATTGTTGGGCGGATTTTCGACACATGGTTTTTGCTGATGGTTTTATATTTTTGGTTAAGGAATTAGAGTTGTTGACTAATCCAGGTCATTGGGTTAGGTTTTTAAATTCCGCTAGCTCCTATATGTATATTGTATTGTAAACAATGTATCACTATGAATGAATATAGAATATGTTGGTTTTCCCAGTTTGGGTTTGAAAAATCTTTGTGTAATGTTTGTATTTTCCATTGTATATTTTCTATTCTTTTACTAAAAATATGTTTGCAATAAATATTGTACAAGGTTAAAATCTACAGTCATGGGGGGATTGCAAGGGAGTGGAGCTGCCAAAAAAAATGGCATCTTTTTGCATATGTTTTTAGAAGTTTTTTAGCACATGGTTTTTGTTGATGGTTTTCTAATTTCAATTAAGGAATTAGGGTTGTAGACTAATTCAGGTCAATGGATTATGGGTTTTGGATTCCCCTAGATCCTATATATATTGTATTGTAAGCAAGGAATATTGATGATGAAAAATAAATAGAGGTGAGGCTCTAAATAAGTTGTTGGTTTTCCCGGTTTGGGTTTCTAGGGTAAAATATCTGTGTAATGTGTGTGCCATTGTATATTTTATGTTTTTATTAAAAAAAAAATTGCAGTGATTAATCGTACAAGGTTAAAATCTAAATTTGGTATTAGAGCAATTATCATCTTCAGGGGGACCCCTTTGTGGTCAAGGGTTTGGCTCAGGTCTATGATAATACTTGTTACAATAGGAGCTCTGCACTATTGATTCTTCTAGTGAAAAGAAATGATGATCAGTTCAAAAATTGAGATCAAGAAATTTAATGGGAAAAGTTTTGAGTTGTGGAAGCATAAGATGGAAGATCTGTTGGTGGACAAAGATCAATGTATCATTGTGGATCTAGGTACTACACCTACAGGAACATCAATAAAATACTAGGAAAAGTTGGATCAGAAGGCAAAGAGCACAATCCAGTTGTCTCTCAGATTTAGTATTATTGAATATGTCAGGGTAAGCTATATAGCCAAGGTATTATGGAATGAGTTAGGGGTTTTGTATCATTCTATGTCCCTGGTAAAAAAATTGTTCCTATGGAAAAATTTGTACAACCTAAGTATGAAAGATGGAGACTCGGTGACAAAGCATCTAAATGCCTTCAATATTGTGGCAAGTTAGTTGTTATCCATTGTTATTAATATTTCTGATGAAGATACATGTATCGGTTGTGATCTTTACCAAAATCATGGGATAGCCTCGTTGTGGACATAGGTAGTAATACAACTACTTTAAGTTTCGATGATGTGGTATCATCCTTGTTGTCGGGGGAAATGATGTGAAAAAACATGGAAAGCTAGAGCACAGATGCCTTATTTGCAAGAGGATGCTCCCACGAAAGAAATAGGAATAATTCCTCAAGTGGGAGATCTAAATCTAGGGGAAGATCTGATCTCTCAAAAAAATTGTAAAGGTATGTTGGAGATGTGGAAAATAAGGGCACTATAAGAAACATTGTAGATCCAAAAGTGTTGAGAAAGGGAAGGATATGATGATGCTCCTTCTACATAAGCAGAAACCTCTATGAGCAAAGGAGGGGATGTGTACTTGGATTCTTCAAGCACACATGCATATCATGAGACATGGTTGGTTGACTCAGGGGAATCCTTTCATATGAGTCCTCACAGGGAGTGGTTGTGTGGATATGAAAGGTATGATGGCGATGATGTAACACCTTGTTGAGTTTGTTGTTAAGCCCTAATACTGGCTCATTACCCCTTAATTGGGGCATATTATATTAGTAATGTTATTTTATTTATGTCGGCTTTAGGCCATTAGTTGTAATTATACCTCCTAGTCTCCTATATATACCAAGGATACATTTTCATTTTGAATCATCTTGTACTTGAACATTTAAGTGGGGTAAAAGGAGGTTGCCCCCTCGAAGAGGCTTATTATATGAAATTATCTCTTTTTCAAGGCGTTGAGTACTTTTTCTGAGGATTTTCTATGCTACATTGATATTTGGTTCTTAACATATGGTATCAAAGCTCAAGGTCTTGCGGTTTTGCTGCCACATCTGAGACACCTTGGAATTTTTGCTATAACTCTTTTTCTACAATGTTTAAGAAGGAACGGCTTGGAGGATATTTAGTAGATGGATCAAGGTACGTTGGGTTCAAAATTCATCTCCTGAGGCCTTATACTTTCGAAGATACAACCTGTACAAGATAGGGTTATGGAATCATTCTAAACTGAGTCATTGCAGAATTTTCGCTATAAAAACTTTTCTGTAATGTTTCAGACCATGAAATCTGGAGGATATTTACAGAAATTAGTAAGGTATCTATGGTAAATCATTTAGCTTCTAGGTCATCTTAAATTTGTATATACACCCTGTGTAAGATAGGTTATCTGACTAGTCTTATTGACTAGTCTGAAGAAGGTGTTTTAGGTAAAACAATCATAAATTCTTCCTACAGTATCCAAATTGTGTGGGACTAGTTTCATTGGATCGTGGACACTCTGTAGTATTTCTGGTGCAAGTTTCAGAATTTTATATCAATTATTTTGTGTGGGGCACACTATACAAGTGAGATCTCCTGGAAAGGCCAAAAATCGGCAAGTTGTGGGGAAGTTACCGTAAATTCCACTTGGCACATCCAATTTTGATCAGACCTATGGCAT
>ML786004.1:24386-40211 GCA_009831015.1 Picea engelmannii | reverse complement strand
CATCGTAGTGAAAGAAGTTTTGAAGTAGGGGATTAGGTATTTTTAAGACTACAACCATACAAATAGATGTCCCTCAAGCAAGCCAAGAAGGATAATAAATTATCACCAAAGTACTATGGCCCTTATAAGGTGTTGCAAAAGATTGGTACTATGGCCCTTATGCTTAAAGAAGGTTATAGGCAACAAGATCCAAGTTCAAACTATATTTCTAGAACTTGACAAGGAAGGAAAAATCATATTGGAGCCTGAAGCCATCACTGACACAAGAATTCACCAGCCGAGGAATAGATCCATTTCAGAGTATCTCATTAAATGGAGGAAACTATCGGCTGAAGATTCCACTTGGGAAGATGAGTCTTTTATACAGAAGCATCCAGAGTTACTCAAGCATTGCGGACAACACTTGTCTCAAGGGGAGGGGCATGTCAATCCCTAATATTGGCTCATTACCCCTTAATTGGGGCATATTATATTAATAATGTTATTTTATTTATGTCGGCTTTAGGCCATTAGTTGTAATTATACCTCCTAGTCTCCTATATATACCAAGAAGACATTTTCATTTTGAATCATTTTGTACTTGAACATTTAAGTGGAGTAAAAGGAGGTTTCCCCCTCGAAGAGGCTTATTATCTGAAATTATCTCTTTTTCAAGGTGTTGAGTACTTTTTCTGAGGATTTTCTATGCTATATTGATATTTGGTTCTTATCATTTGCACAAACCATCCACTCAACCACATTTTAAGTCAAAACCATCTGATCTAATAGTGAATAGAGTATAAGCACTTCGGCGGAATTTAATCCGAGGGAGTTGGAAGATTTCAAAGGTCGGAAATCCCGAAGTCCGGAGTACTAGAGGACTTGGTTCCAGCATCGGTCGCGTGATAAGGTAAAGAAGCTAACAAGTAGCGCAAAAGGGCCTAGAATTAAATAAGCCCTTAGAAATTTGAATACGGGCTCATGTAGGAGAATAAGGGGGAAAAGAGAAAGTGCTAACATAAAAACACTTGGAATGGATAATCATGTGGTTTTGAGCCTGCAATCACAAAAAGGAAAGATAAAGCGCTTAGGGATTAACTCTGTTTCTTGTAGGAAACCCAAGAAGAACACCATAACAATACAAAAAGATGGTAAAAGATCAAATATAATCTATTGGAGAATTGGGGATGCAATAGAAGCATAATAACGAAATAAAGAGGCACAGGTTTGAGTTAAAATAAATCGATCCATACCTGTGATCGATTTATGAAAATCCCTCCTACTAAATTAAAAAAATTTTACGATAACATATGAACAATAATAGAGGAAGATATTAATTCTAAATTAAAACACAAATGTTATTAATATTAATTTAAATGAAGAGGTGCAATGGTTCAAACAAAGGGACACAATGCTTCAAATTCACACTAGTTGGAAGACTATATAAACAAGAAAGAATGATGGTGAAAAGAAAGTGTCTCTGCAGTCCATATTAGAAGATCAAAAGCAGAAGAAGAGTGCAAGAAGGAAAATTGAAGATAAATATGCAGTGAGGGTGGAAGGGAGGAGCAAGGAAGGATTCATTTCCTTTCCTAAGAAAAGTGTGAAAGAAAGGGAGTTGTTTCATCCTAGGGTTGGTTCCCTAAAACAAGTTATTTGGTGCTTCTTAGGGTTGGTGCCCTAAAATAAGGGAGTTGGTGATTCCTAGGGTTGGTGCCCTAAAACAAGGGAGTTGGTGCTTCCTAGGGTTGGTGGCCTGAAGAAGGGGATTTGTGTCTCCAAGAGTTGGTGCTCTAAAGAGGATTGGTGTCTTTCACAATCACAGATTATTCTTTATAAACTTTGTAATTCTTGTTAAGTATACTTATATAATTGATTTTTAAATACAAGTCCATTGTTGATCAATTGTTATGATAAATAGAATAACAAAGTAATTACTAATTCTTTAAAAATGTGATATTGATTCACCCCCCCTCTCAGTATTTCCAACAATTGGTATCAGAGCGAGTGCCTTCAACACAATCTAATAACTGGAAGGTAGATCCTGAAAGAAATGGATTAGCAAGAGGTAATTCATTCCAACAAAACACTAGTGTTTAAAGGATATGATTATGCTCTCTAAAAAATAAGAATGAAAAGATACCTTATGTCTCTTGGTTTTGATGTTTGGAAATCTATATAAAATGGGTACACTGTACCAGCTACTCCACCCACAGATATTGTACGAAAGAAGATTTGCAATGACAACTCAAGAGAATTCAATGCCATTATAGGAGGATTAACAAATACTGTATTTGTGAAGGTAATTCATTGTAAGTAATCTCGGGAGATCTGGGACAAACTAGAGGTTATATATGAAGGAGACAACAAAGTCAAGGAAGCCAAACTACAAACCTACAGAGCTCAGTTTAAAATTTTGAAAATGAAAGAAGAAGAGAACATTGTTGAATATATTCATAGAGAAGATGAGGTAGTTAACTCAATCAGAGCAGCTGGAGAAGAAATTAAAGACAAATCCATTGTACAAAAGATCTTAAGATTAGGGGTGATTTTAAGAACCCCCCTTAAATTCATTTGTATAACAAATGGGTGAATCCCCACGATACATATAAAAATTGAAGGCTATTTTATTAATAATATAATATGTATATATAATTTTTTGGCAAATCTCTTAGTAAATTATATAATCTTGTAAAATCTTGGTGAATCTTTCATTGAATTATAAAATCTTGGCGAATCTTTCAATGAATTATAAAACCTTGTAAAGTCTTGGCGAATTTCTTGATAAAGTATAAAACCATATATAATAATAGGAAAATATATTCATTAAACTGTAATATGCTCATTTTACATATTTGGAAAAATAAACATAATTTTTCCATCCTCTAGACGACACTGCAAGCATCAGGGGTTGTCTTTGTCAAGGTTCTCACTATACACTATTTTATATCCCTCTATCAATTTTGATGATATTTCACCACAAAGGTCAAATGCGTTTATCCTAACCACTACTTATGTCAAGCTCATGAGATATTATTCTTTGCTCTACCACTTCTATTATGGTTTCTTTATTATTGATTCATTGATTATGAAATGACCCTTTAAACAAGATCATCATAGGATGTTCCTAAATAGCAGTGCACATAATTATATTCATCAATAACTCCAAAAATATAAGAATATTGATAGGTCATAGTCCATGCATGACTTCCTCTCTAATCATCCATTTTTACCAAAAAAGGACCCCTTTTCCAAGGAAGAGAGGTCACTTTTATCTCTTATATTTTTATTGGCTTATAAAAAAATTAAGGGACACATAACTTTTTAATAAAAGTTGGGCATATATTAAGTCCTAAAAAAAGAGACAGTCTTAGTTAGACTGCCATAATGAAGCACAAACAATAATAGATGTAGATTAAGTAAGGGTTATTATGGCATCGTTTATATCTATACCTGGTAGTATCACGGTGCACAGTCAAACTATTATCACCCATTTTAAGCCCATTAAGGGTAGCACATGTGATTTCTGTCACTTGGATCCTACTACATATTGATTCTCAAAATTGAGTTGTGGAAAAGTAATGAAGAAATAAATGATCTTAAATTATATAGAAATATATTTTTGACATGCGATGCAAGAACCAATAAGTATACATTTTTCTTAGTTACATGAAACTCTGCATAACAAGTTCATTATTAGCAGAAACTATGTAATGATTTTTTTTCAAACTTGTTTATCAATCTTGTTCTTCAACTTTGACTTCAAGAATGATAGTGTGATAAATATTCTCTCATCCTTCACTAGCTACATGTAATGCTCTTTTAGTCTTGGAATCAAAAGTGTAATTGCACTAGAGGAATGTTGGTCTCATGCTAATAGATCTCATATGATGAATGCATAGGAACCAAGTGCATAAACTATTTTTCTCTTTGCTTAGATAAGTAGAGATAATTTCCCTTTCTAAATAACTAACAAGTCTTTTCAAAGAAAATATAAAATAAACATAGTATATCCTAAAAGGTGAAGATTCTTAAGTCATGCCGCAAAGTGAAAGGAAATAAAAAAATATTTCCTTGAACCATAAAATATATAAAGAAAATAATAATTATTATGGAAAACACATTGAATGCCCAGAGAATAACCAAAGCCATATATTAATACTAATACCATATGTTTCTCAAATAAACATGATAATGTCATTGAAATAAATATCTCTAAGTGCATCCTAAATTGCCAATCCACTCTAATGGGTGAAGAAGTTCTTCTATTTTCCACTAGTTTTTAGAGCCTTGATTGCAGATAGAGTGCAAACTATACCCAAGGATCCATCATACATTCTAGCATCAATAAGTATATCCAAATGAGATCCGATTAGTAGTGTTGGTGCACTGGCATTTCCTCTATTATTTTTCTGCATTTTTCTTGTGTTTCAACAAGAATAAACAATAGCCTTTTAGGCCCACATAGTCTTGGATAAGTTACTAAGATTTATTGTCATGTTCTTGCACCCTTTATTCATTCATACATGATCTTTTCTTGACTCTAATCCATTTCTATCATGCATTTGATGTGTATGTCCTCTCCTCTTTCTATCATGATCATTGGAGATGTTTACATTGCCTTGGTTGTTATCATTGTTTTTATAGAAATGTTTTGATAGAGGCTTGGCCATGACCAGAAAATGATCTGATAATGCAAATGAATCACCTTCTTCAGCGCCATGTGCATAACTCAATGCAAATATTTCATTTATTCCAGTCTCTAAATCTTCAAAAATATCCATAGATAGAGACATCGTCTTCTTCACTTCCCTCCATTTGTTCACCTCAATGAGCATCCACTCCTTTTGTTAAAAAGGTTGAAGCTATAGAATGACTACTAAATGTAGGTGAGATCTAATGCATAGTACATACAAAAGATAAAGAGTGATTAAAGGCCTGCATACATGCCCATTCAAAACCTCAAATCAATAGGCTTCCATAGTGTGTCCCCTCCAAATAGGCTCCCTTTAGAAGATTTGAAGTTTTCTTTTCATCTTCAATATTTGTTTTCTCGTAGTTTTGTATAATAGTATGCACTATTGAGAAATACAAAGAGATTGAAATCAAGAGTTATGTCTCCAATTTCCTCAATGCTATGTGCTCATATTAATATTCTCATCATATCATTACATGGATCTCTTTTCAAACAAAGAACAATTCCTTGATGAGTAATAAATTATTAAATCTACAAGATAATGGTCAAAATGCATGGTAAATCATTGTTAGAAACATATTTTCACTATTAATTCCTTATGTTGCAATTATCAAAGCCTAGTCTCCATTAGTAAATGGGCTAGTCTAGAGAGGGTATGAGACAAAAGCACATTTAAGACACATTGGACATAAAGAATGAGATAAATCATAGTTCGGGTTACGATCTATTATTCACTAATGATACAACAAACACGATATAAATTTGAGTAAAGATACCAAAATATCTAAACAACCATTCCACTTCATAAATGAACATTTGAGTGAATTCCCTTATAAAGGAGAGAAAAACAAGCGAAGCCTCAAGATATGCAGGTGTGGAAGTAGTATGGAAGTCTGTCAGGACTTGGAAGATCACAGGAGTATGGTATGAGTGGAAAATTCACCCAGTTTCAAAAAATTATCAAGACAGTACCTCTCTGAAGAAATATAAACCCATCTCTCAAGCATATTTCATGGTGTTTGTTATCACTGAGAGTCACCTTCAGATTGCAAGAGGATAATCCCAGTACCCATCAAAAGGTTTGTGAATGTAAATTAATGATGAAAGGTCAAATGGACAAAACTCAACATCAGAATGTTTTAACACAGAAAATTGGGCTAGCATGCATAAGCAAATGAGGTTTTGATTAACTTTCATCAATGGTTTAAGGATAAAGGTGAATGGAAGGAATAATTAGTGAGGAAAGTGGATAGGTTTGTTATAATCATCATGCCTTCAAATAGCCAGGAGAAGAAAAACTCAGTCACAAGAACCTCTTGAGACTTAAAGTTTAAAACACTGAAAAATATTCATAGTAGCAATATAATCAAAAATCCATTATAACACAACCACAACGTCTCATATGGATCATCCAATCATGAGCATTTCATAGTAAGAGGAAATGAGATGATGAAAGGAAACTGACTTCCATTAATGAAAATGTCTCAAATCTCATACATAACCAGAGAACAACTCTGCTTAGTCAAAATATTACAAAAGGGAGCTCTGCTCAACCATCTGACCCTCTCAAATAATTCATATGATGTATTTATAACCAAGACAATAGTTGGTGTCTTCTCGTGTCTATCATGTTCCTTCTGTCGGAAGGAAACTCTGGTCAATATGGGCATGTAGGAGAAACTTGTTAAAGTTTCTTCTATTATTAAGTTACTTTCACTTTACTAGATAACAATAACATAGATAGGATCATTGAGATAAACACAATCACAAGAGTACACAAAATTTATCTTGTGAAACCCTCATGGGGAAGAAAACCCAGCAAAACTTCCTTAATATAGATAGCCAATACAATGCCAAGACAATGAACCAAACAACACAGAAATTCCTCTCCCAAGGATGCGCCTCTCTCTCTCTTCCTTCTTCTAGCAACTAGTAATTGTAGCTTCCTTCAATACTTGAACACTAGATGAGTGAGCTGAGTGTGTGTCTAAATGAGGAACTATCCTTTCTTATTTATACAATATGGCACATGTAAACAGAAGTGTCTTTTCACTGGCAAGGCCGACTTCTCATTCTAGGTGGTTAGAACCACCTTTATTTAATCTGGGGGTCGACTTCTCATTCTGCCTATTATAATTAGGGTTTGATCAATCCTCAAAAGTTGATTTGGTCAATTACAATTTCCGACATGATCAATCCACAAAATGGGATTGATATAATCAATAATAAATATATTTTATCTTTATCCACAAAAGGGGATAAGAATATTCTTTGCAGTTACACAATATTTTAACACTCCCTCTTAACAAGAAGGATATTCTTTATCTTTTTACAGGTCACCGGATGTCAACATCAACTAGGCAACAACATCCACTGGATAACATTATCAAATGGTAAACATCATCAACTGGGTAACATCATCAACTAGATAACATCATCAACTAGGTAACATCATCAACTGGATAACGGGAGGCATCAATATAATCCACTTGGTTATTTGGAATCATGATCACTGACTGGAATATCTATAAATCATCGAAATTTGTGTTCTCTTTATCTTCATGCAGAAGATACTCTTTCTTTATTTTGTCTTCACGTAGAAGATATTTTTTTCTTATCTTCACACAGAAGATATTCTATGAGTTTTTCCATTCCTTTTATGTTCTCCCTTCTCTTGTAGTCATCTATATCACCCATACACTAGGGAGGAATACTACCAGAGCTTCACTCCTATTCATCCCACATGAACTAGAGAAGCTAAGATGATAGCATGGGTAAGACTAGACTCCCTTTCCATGATCCACGCAAGATCACGACACAAACCTCAAGAGCCAACTAACCATTCCACATAGTCAAGGTTTGTGTTCCAGAATACTCAATCCTTGGCCAGAGGAGAGTATCTACCCATTTCCCCTTGGAGAAACATCCACATTTCTCTCTATGAGGGTGGTCACACACCTCTCTATGAGGGTATTCTAGCATGTCCCTAGAGTATCCAAAACTCAACACTTGGACATAGGCTAACCTTGGAAAATTTCTCATTCCCCTTCTCTATGAGGGTCTCTTCCTTCTATACAAAGGTCTCTTCTCTTTTCCTTCTCTATGAAGGTCTACCTATGGGATTTCTCTTTCCTTCTCTATGAAGGTATTTTCTCTTTCTCCTTCTCTAAAAAGGTCTAGCTATGGGATCTGAAAAAATCTCTTGTGGTCCAAAATATTTCCATGGTATATTACCATGTTACCCATCTGTTGGGCACTATCCATCTACTGAATAACTTTCATATTGATCAAAATATCTGGGCACCATCCATATTCTTTCCTAACTGCATCAAATCATGATCCTTTATTTCGAACTCGGAGACATGGCTCCCTCTTGCACCAAACTAATAGCTTCTAATCATCATCCTTGAAGTTCTTTTTCTGTAATATCTTGGGTGCCTTCTTGAGTTTGAACATTTCTTTTTGACTTCATATTGGATCAACCTTCTCCCTCTACATCTATAAGAACGGTACTGGAGAAACATGTAGTTACCTGCATCTTATCAACTCTATCTGAGTATCCATATTTGTCTTCATCTTGAACATTTATGTTATGCGTCTTTAGGAGCCTTCTGCTCCTATATAAATACTGGATATTGTTTGGTCTTTACTGACTGTCACCATATCATACGTCCTTCTCATGCTGTCTAAATTCTGCAAGTTACGACATAAGTTCTATTAGCACAAGAATTTGTATCTAGAAGAGGCTTGCCTCTCCTAAAGGCAGCTTAAAAAAACCTTTATAGGCATAACAAAGAAGCTACACTTCTCCTCATCTCCTTCAGTAGCCAGCATCAGGGTCAGAAAGCCTTTCACAAGATCACCAGCTCTTAAAGAGGCTATTGAAGAACAGTCCCCACCAAAAGTCTCTATCCTACAGAAGAAGAAAGATAAGGGACAAGGCATTGAAAAGGTTATGTCCCTTTTGCAAAGATACGCAATTGATGAAACACTGAATCTACCACCTATACAAGCTTCTAAGTGCTTGATTCTCAGAGTTTTGGGATTTTTTGTGAAGTGCTAACTCCCTCGGCAGTAAAATGCAGACATTTTGTAGCTCTTTGGCACTGCAGAATAGTATATTTTGGTATTCCGTTGGTATGCTACCTACAGTGTTGTCGAGTCACCTAAAGATAGTGGGTTTGATACTATGCAAAGTCACTACTTGCTCTACACACGTTCAAGTTGGAGGTGTTGCATTTTTGACAATGCTACCTAAAATTTGCACATAGATGCATAGTGGCGCTACTGAAATTTGCTACCTAATATCTGGTAGAGATGGAATTTGCACACAGACGCATCACAGGTGCTACCTAGATTCGCTACCAAAATTCTGGCAAAAACCAAACTGTGCAAAGACGTTTCTGCCAGTTTTGAGTGACAAACTTAAAAATTATACTATGAACAATTGAGAAGGTATTTTTGAAAACTGGAGAAGGTTTTTGTTCATAACATACCAAAAACCAAAACCCTCTCTCAGTTTTTAAAATGTCTTATGTTTAGATACATATTTGACATAGAAGTGGTGCTACGGAATGTGCTACTGAAACTCTATTTTAAGGATGTTGAACTGGCATTTTTGACCAATTGACTTCCATAAGGATTTATGGGTGAAATAAGATGAATTTTCAAAATCTGAAGGAGTCTATTGTCAAGCACGAGCCCATGAAAATTAACCTCTTTCATTTTTCACACATGTGTAACGGATTGGGATATTCAAAAGAATCTTTGAGCCCTATGTTTTCAATTTTCGTGATTTCTTATTTGAGACATATTTTTGTGACACCTATTGCAGCCAGATGGAGATGAATTTAAAGAAACTGAGAGATTGTTTTCTTCATAATGAGCTTATATACAAAAACCGTTCTCATATTGTACACATCTATTATGTTTTGAGAATTACAAGTGGATTTTGGAAGCCTATTTTTTAGAATTTCGCCTCCTGAAAAGCAGGAAATTAGTTAAAACATGTCATTTTTTGTTTGTAGTTGTTTCTATTTTGGGAAATGGGTTGGAGTTCGAATAGGTGACCTAGAAAGGACCTATATGAATATATATTCATTGTACGCGAGGGTAGGAAGGTTGGATTCATGATCCAAGAGAGGAGAGACCCAAGAGGTCTATTGTAAGCATTTCAAGAAATGATAATGAGTTGCAGGGCATGAAAGCTTAACTTTTTCCTCAAAGACTTGTCCTAGTTTTGTATGTGAAAGATCTCAACTGATGAGTAAGACTTTTGATCAGATAGTTTATTCTCTATGTGTTATCATACTTCTTATATTTTCTTATATTAGATGTGTTTTTGTTTATGTAAGGATTGCATGAACAGAGTTTGTGTTGAGGATGTTGTGATAAGGATTATTACAACAGCTGCCACATACACATCTTTTTCATTATGTGATGTTTTGAAAGGTTTTCTAACTATTACAGATTCTTCCTGTAGTGACTAAAAGCAAGTTTCTTTTCAGTCTTAGCTACACTTTGTGTTTTTCCTGATTTCTTCATTCACACTTATTTGTTCTTAGAACTGATCTAGGGCCTTATTCGACCTGATTTGCTGCCCATAGGATTTTAAGTCAAGATTGTTGTATTTCATGCCCAATGGCTTCATTGCCTTCTTGATTAATTTTACCACTCTCAAACTTTCCTAAAACTCAATTTATCCAATCAAGTCTTTTTCTTTGTATGTTTCCAAGCTTACTCTCATTTACAGTCTGGGAGTGACTCTTGGAGTGATAACAAGTTCTTTCTTCCGAGACCTGTAAACTTACTTACAATATGCTTTCTGAAATAAATATTTTATCATTTTCTTCATCCTCTTCTTTGATACTTCCTTCATAAGTCTGCATAGATACTGAAGTAAAATGAGGTTAATTAACCTTCTCACAAAAATATCTAACTTGTAATGATAAAGTATTAAAGTTAACAAGATACTAAAAATAAACATGAATACTTATCTTTTGTTTTTGTGTGGGGAGGCTCCACAAACTCCTCCATTTTCTATCTTTCTTCAAATCAACTATCTTCAACTTAAAGTACATAACCCTCAATTTTTTCTAAAGCTTTCTTTGAGGGAGGAGATTCTTCTTCCTTTGCCACATGTGCTTGATACTTTCTTTTCCCTTTTCCTTGAGGACAGTCATAGGAAAAGTGTCCCAACTTTTGACAGTTGTAGCATATGATCTTTGAAACATATTTCTTCTTATCTGGAACTCTTACGGAGTTAGATTCTTTATTGTTATTCCCGAAGGAACTTATTTTGTTCTTTTGAGCTGTAAGAGCTTCCTCTTCATCAACAATTAATCTCTTATGTTGGTCTCCAAGTCTAGATTCTTCATGTGTGTAATTTGCCCATAACTTATCAAACTTGGGTAACTTTCTTCTTGCACACACTCCTTGTACAAAAGGAATCCAAAATGTTGGAAACCCATTTATGGTTGTGTTTACAAGATCTTTGTCACTAATGACATCTCCAATAGCTACAAGTTGATCTCTGATCTAAGAAACTCTCATAAGATAGGATGTTTCAGATTATGATTTTTCCATCTTCATATTACGAAGTTGATTTCTTAAGGAAAGATTCTGGCTAATGTATTTGCTTTCATATAACCTATTGAGTGCTTCATAAATTTTCCTTGTTGTCTATAGTTCAGAAATATGAGGGATCAAGTGATCCTTTACCGAATCTGACATGATTCTCTTTTCTTTCTTTTCTTTCTTTTCATTCTTTTCATTCTTCTTATGCTTGGTATTTTTCTCTTCTTCATCTGGTTCTGGTACACCCATTGTAACATGTTCTAGGAGATCGTTCTCATCTAGAATCATCTACAACCTATGCTTCCAAGATAAGAAGTTTCTATATCCTTCTAGCCTATCTTCTACCCTCATGCCAGTAGCCATTCTTTCTTGTAGAAGAAACCCTAGCCCTCTGGGCTATAGAAATAATAGAAAAAACAAATTTCTTGGATCTAAAAATTGAACTCACCAAAATATGTGTTGGACTGAGGCGAGTAGCCTGGTGTGTTTATATTTCAGAAAATCCAACTTTTACCCCTCCAAACTTGATCTAAGGATTTCTAGACTAGTGCTTCTGGTTTTCTGGTACTTCTGGTACTCTAGTACTTCTGGTACTTATAGTACTCTAGTTTTCTTGTACTTCTAGTACTTTGTGAAAACTAGGGTTTCACTTTCCAGGAGATCTAGCCATTGAAATGTTGCGCTAAGGATGCCAAAATGTTCCTTGAGGTAGGGTGCACCTTTCTAGATGGATTTGGGGCTGAAATTCTTCTTCAATAAAAATACCTAATTTGCATGTACGACAATAGTGACGTTTTTCTTTTTCTTGTGAAAGATGCTCTCTTCAACTTAGCTTTGATACTATGTTAAATTTTCTGTTATTATTAGGTTACTTTCAATTTACTAGATAACAATAGCATAGATAGGATCACTGAGAGAAACACAATCACAAGAGTACACAACATTTATCCTGGGAAACCCTCATGGTGAAGAAAACCCAACAAAATTTCCTTAATATAGATAGCCAATACAATGCCAAGACAATGAACAAAACAACACAGAAATTCCTCTCCCAAGGATGTGCCTCTCTCTCTCTTCCTTCTTCCGGCAATTGGTAACTGCAACTTCCTTCAATACTTGCGCACTAAATGAGTGAGTTGAGTGTGTGTCTAATGAGACATTGGCCTCTCTTATTTATACAATCTAGCAGGTGTGAATAGAAGTGTCTTTTCACTGACAGGGCCGACTTCTCATTCTAGGTGGTTAGAACCATCTTTATTTAATCTGGGGGGAGACTTCTCATTCTGCCTATTACAATTAGGGTTTGACCAATCTACAAAAGGGGATTTGGTCATATACAATGCCCGACATGATCAATCCATAAAAGGGGATTGATCTAATCAATAATAAATATATTTTATCTTTTTCCACAAAAGGGGATAAGAATATTCTTTGCAGTTACACAATACTTTAACAAAACTTCCCTCTGTGGTACTTCGGACTGACAACTTTCTATCTCCTCGGCCAGACCCTCCATGCTTCCATTTAAGGTGGGTAGTCGATAATTCAACCACCATTCCTTATTTCATTAACTAATTTCTTCTTGGGATCAGGATGTGGAAACATTTCTCTCTACGGTACTTCGGGCTGACAGCTTTTTGTCTCCTCGGTCAGTCCTTCCATGCTTCCATTTAAGGGGGGCATTTGATTGTTATCTTTCCTCTAGTGATAGACTGGTCGCGGTATGCTAACACTTTGATTCTCCTTGTGATGCTTCTTTGATGATTTGGCTTAACTCCCAGTTTATGTTTCCACATGTTGATCTTGGATTGGACCCCATATAAGCACGTGATTGCGGAAGCTACCAAGGGTGGTTTGGGTCCACACCGCTTCGGCCCCCCATAATCCACTACCGACTTCCACATACCTATTTCATTATACCATGGTTTCGATTGCGAGACCGCTCTAGAATTTTAATCTTCGGGCATGTTCTGTCCCCACAATGAAGTGTGGTCATCGATATGATGCAAATTCGTGATCTGGGAAACCCTCCTATTTTAGCATCCCGATAAAATGTATCTGTTTACTAACTCCATAATACCTTTAAACCATGCTTAGAGATGGATCCAATTTTGGCACTTGAGAGCTTTGAATGTTGAGCAGGAATACCTCCTAGAGGGCGATCTTAATCTAACGTGGTGGCCTGACACTATATAATGTCACAGTTAGTGATGGATGAGCGTCATGTATTGAGATGAAAAACACCCGTGGAGATAGTAGGGCCTAAAGTGATGCGTAAACCTGACATTACTTTGGGACTTCGGCTCTTCGGGACTTCAGGATTCTTGGGTGGAAATCCCCTGAAGTCGCTTTCTCCCGGTTGACGTGGTAACCTCTCGTTAATTTAGGACTTCAGGCCTTCCAATGATATTGCTTCAAAGATCAGCAGTTCTTGTCGATTTGAGATCAACGGTCCACAATTACTTCGGGAGTTCGGGCTTTGAGCCTTTTCAATTCATTGCTCTTACAATCCTTTGTAGTGTCATATCTCCGAAGTGAGAGATCTTCCTCCACGTGTCATCCTGTTTTGGATGATCAAGATTCACTTCGGGAGTTCAGGCTTCGGGCCTTTTCAATGCATAGCTCTTACAATCCTCCGGAGCATCGTATCTTCAAAGTGAGAGATCTTCCTCCATGTGTCATCATGTTTTGGATGGCCGAGATTCACTTCGGGAGTTCAGACTTCGGGCATTTTCAAAGCATAGCTCTTACAATTATCTGGAGCACCGTATCTCTGAAGTGAGAGATCTGCCTCCATGTGTCATCCTGTTTTGGACGGTCGAGATTCACTTCGGGAGTTTGGGCTTCAGGCATTTTCAATGCATAGCTCTTACAATCCTTCAGAGTGTCGTATCTCCAAAGTTAGATATTTGCCTCAATATATCATCATGTTTTGGACGGTCGAGATTCACTTCGGGAGTTTGGGCTTTAGGAGATTTCTTCTGCTTGCTCATGCAATCCTTTGAAGTGTCGTATTTTCAAAGTGTTAGATCTATCGATGCATGTCCTCAGCCTTCAATGGATCAGATTTACTTCATAACTTCAGGTATTTTTTTTAGTCGTTAACCCTTGTGCGACTTTGAAACTTCGAATGCCTGAGAGTTGCTGATCTGAACTGTACATGGGTTCTCCACTGTTGAAAATCGATCATGTCTTCTTTCTTGTATTTCAAGCTTCGAAATGGACTACTCTAAATACTGCATTTTCACTCATGGTTTTTCCTTGTGAAAACAAAGGACTTGGCCGACCTGCAAAAACTACAAATGACCAATGACAACTTCATATGATAACATTGGCTCCATAGGGGATGACATGCTCCCTGTGAACTACCAAGAACAAGCAGTTTCAGTGTCTTATCCTAGGGATATGGGGTCACTTATTCAAACAAAAATAAAAATAAAAAGTGATATTTACAATGAATGGAAAGCCAATCATGGCTTCAGAAAAATATTTTTTCAAAAAGTGCCCATTGACAGGGCCAACAAAAAATTCAGAATCCTCCAAGTTCTACAATTTATAAGTGTTATTTTAAAATACCTCATAAATCTTGAACAAACCAATCCACAAGGCTTCGAATTTACCATGTTTTCCTTTTTCTTGCTTGGGTGCATCCCACTTGAGCACTAGATCTCCCAGCTGGAAATTTCATTTCTTAACTTCTTGTCAAAAGCTTCTTTGATCTTTTGTTGATGGTCTTGTGATTTTCCAAGTAGTTTCTCCCTAGTCTGTTGTACTTCTACCAGTTGTTGTATCCTCCTGACCATATCATCAGGTTCTCCTTGGTAGTACTGGAGGAATTTTTCCAAGGGAAAGGCAAGATAAGTAGGAAAGATAGCCTCAACCCCATATACAAGTTGAAAAGGGGAAACACAAATTGACCTCTTTGTTGTAACTCTATCAACCCATAAGGAAAATTTTAGCTTTGAGTCCCATGCTTTCTTATTGTCTTCTAACAATTTCTTGATAATATTTATGAGGCTCTTGTTAGAGGACTTTGCCAAACCATTTCCTTGGGGGTAGTAAGGAGTAGAATGGACTAATGTAGTCCCATATTGTTCACAAAACTTGATCAATGGTTCAGCTTTGAAGGAAGCGACATTGTCAGTAACAATCCTTCTTGGACAACCAAATCTTGACATGATATCCTCGAGAAAACTAATAATTACCTCGTGGGAGGCATTCCTTGTAGGAATGGCTTCTATCCACTTGGCAAAGTAATAAGTTGTTGGATTACTGAGAGGGGAGGGTGAATCAGTAATAACGTAATTATAATCATTTTTCTTCAAATGTTATATCAATGTAGAATTATTATCCAATAATGAGCAGTAATAAATAAACAATCACACACATGCACAGTACACTAATGTTTTACGTGGAAACCCAAATCGGGACAAAACCACATAATGTTTTTTCTTATATGTCTTGAAGAATTACATTCATTGGAAGCACCAACTTCCTTTGTTTTCCAGCTGCAACTGGAAGGAGGTTCCAACCTCCTAGTTTCTCAGGCTACAACCTGAGGGAAGCTCCAACTC
>ML786004.1:8985-21121 GCA_009831015.1 Picea engelmannii | reverse complement strand
CATATTTACTTCTTATCAACCATGAAAAAACAATAATGAGTCATATTTACATCAAACACTATTGGGTCCATTACCCAAAACTTTGTGCTACGGGTCTTTCTTCAAGGGTTGACATCAATGACAACCAACCTTAATCAACATCAGTATCATTCAAAATCCACCTATGTTGACCACTTGAAGCTAGATGGATTTCCCCAATGAAGTCAAAACCCCATTGTTGAAAAGGTCTAGAAGCCACCACATGATTCAAAGGAAAAAATTTGAGCTATTACTTTCCATAAAACTTTTGGCATTTGACACAAGCTCTAATATTTCCACAAACATCAGTAAAAAGGATAGGCCATAAATACGCAACTCTCAGGATATTATAGGTTGTGGTCCTCCAAAAATGATGGCCCCCTCATAATTTGTCATGAAAGTTAGTCATGGCCCTTTGAGCTTCATGTGGATCTAAACATCTCAAAAGAACTCCTAGAGGATCTTTCCAATACAATATATGATCAATGAGACAATATCTGATCGCTTTAAGATTCAAATCTCTCACCTTGTTCTTGTCCAAATCATCAAGAGGTTGCAACTTCTGCAAAAAATATATGATGTCTTTATACCAAGTGCATTCTGCCAAATTGGGGTTGGCATGAGAGCTTTTATCAGCAAAGTCAATTTGCTAATTTTTTGAGTTTATATTGATGAAATTAACTCCTAAATATTTGAAATTTGATTCAGCCAGCAACCTGGCTAAACCTTGGCCTTTCACTAGTTTAGTGGGCTTCATTTCAAGGTCAAATTCCAAAATTTTAGTGATCCACTTGCTCCTCTTCCCATCTATGTCAGGCTGGATAAGTATCTCTTTCACTAAGGCTGAAGGGACATATGCAACAATCTTTGAATGTAGAACATATACTCTGAAATCCTTGAGGGATTTCACCAAATCATAAGCTTGCTTTTCCATGATGTCATATCTCATTTTTGCATCCCTCAATGCTTTGCTGAAAAAGGAAATAGGTTGCTCTAACCCCTTTGTATTTTTCTGCAGAAAAACAACAGCCAATGTGTCAAATGAGGAAAAGGAAAATATCAAAAACTCCTTGGAATAGTTAGGGATAATGAGCACAGGTGCTTTAGTCAAGGCCTTTTTTATCTTATCAAAAGATACTTGAGACGTGGTAGTCCATCTCACCTCATTTCACTTTCTAGGCATGGTTGTAATGTACTTTACTAATTCAGCAAAGTTAGAGATGAACCTTCTTAGAAAATTGATTTTCTCCAAGAAATACTAAACTTATTTCTTGGATCTAGGAAAATATAAGGTCTGGATGGCATCCACCCTGCTTGGATCAATTTTTACCCCTTTTGCTGATACAATGTGCCCCAATAAATTACCTTCTTTCATAGCAAACAAAGACTTCTTAGGATTGAGAGAGAGATACCAAACCTTCTGCACTTCAGGAATACCTTTTTCAAATGATTATAGTTATCTTTATCATATTTTGATAACATTGTAATGTCATCTATATAGATGACTACAAACTTATCATTCTCCCCGATGAAGGAAATGGCCATTGCCTGCTGAAAGGTCACTCCTGCAATCATCAACCCAAAGGGAATTTTAGAATACATGAATGTGCCCCAAGGAGTAGTAAAGGTTGTCTTCTCTATATTTTCAGCAAAGACAGAGATCTGATTGTAGCCATAAAATCCATCAATCATATACATCCTAGATGAACCATTGACTCTCTACAAAATGTGCTCCATCTTTGGCAAGGGGTAATTATCTTTGTTGGAGCTTCTGTTCAAATTCCTGAAATCAACACATAATCTAATTTCCCCATTTGTCTTCCTTACATGGACCAAGTCAGCCACCCACTCAGAGTATCTCAAAGGAATGATGATCTTGGCATCTAACAACTTCTTTACTTCTTTTTCCATAATAGTCAACAGCATGAGATTTATATGTCTAAGTTTCTTCCTAAAAGGCTTGGTCTCCTCTTTCAAATGGATCTTATGTTGAATGATTTTTGTGTCATATGTTCTTAAATATCCATATTTCCAGGAAAACACATCAGAAAAATCCTTTAAAAGCTTAACATACTCATCCCTTTGTTCCTTTGACAAGCTGCTAGACAACTTAACATACTTTGGATCCTCGTCGTACCTAAATTGCATTCATTCACCTCAGTGTTTTTCAGTTGAACCTTTAACCTCTACATCAACATCATTTCTATCAAACAACCTCTCCAAGGGGATTAGTCCTTTTGGAATATGGTTACTAGCAAACTGAACAATATGATGGTCAACAATTTTATTCAGAAAAATATAACTATGAGGGCCCTTTTCAGTATCATGATCTTGATTAATATGTAAAGCATAAAACTCATCCACAGTCTCAAGAAACCTTTTTATCTCAATATCATCCTCAAAAACCTTCCAATGTTTGACATTGTCAGGTATAGAGGATCTATACTTCACTTCCACGTCATATTTGAGTTTAGTGGGCAAAGGAATTCTGAAATTACTTGTTGAAACATCCAAGGAATCTTCCATAGTGTTCTCCTTTCTTGGAACAAATGAGATATTAAAAGCTTAGAAGAAAATATCAACAAGATCCCAAACTTCATTTCAGTGAGTCCTTAAACTAGGGTGTTTAGCTTGATACACATTTTTAACTTGATGGACAATTAATTCATCATCTTCGAACATTGCTAGCCTTTCAATCCTCATGTCTTTAGAAGCCCTCAAACCCAAAACAAGAACCTCATATTCTGCCACATTGTTTGTAGTTTCAAATTCAAGATTGTAGGACAAAGATATGATCTCTTGGGCAGGAGAAATAAATACTACCCCAGCACCAACACCCTCCTTAGAAGAGGCCCCATCAAAAAACATCTTTTGAGAAGAGGTATTAGGAGGAGGATGTTCACAAGAGGTGATGGACTGGTTTTTTATTTCAATAGGTGGTTGAGGAGCATCAGTGAGCTGCAACACACAGGATCCTAAATTAGTATCAAGTGAAAAATAGGCTAATTGTGCCCCCCTATAAAGTCTTTTATGTTCTCCCCCAAACACAGGAATGGTGGCATATGAAAGGTCCATGTACAAAGTTCACCCTAGTATTTTGATCCAATATCTTGACAAGAGCATTCCAAACTTAGGGGGGGACATCGACCACCACAATATCCATGACCACACTTTTCATTGGAAATTGGAACAGGGTAACAACCAGGTCTTTAATAACCCCAAGACACTTCACCTTCCTGGAATCAAATGAGTACAGGTCATGGTAGGTTTTTGTAACTTCCAACCCAAGCTCATCCATGACAGTTTTAGGCATGAGGTTATGAGATGCCCCTGAGTCCATCAAGAATTTGTGAAACACTTTATCATGAATGTTTAATGATGTGTAGAAAGGGGCGGATGAGTCATCTCTATCCTCTACCAAAGTTCCTAGGATGACATCTGGTTTTTCATCTTGAAGGTTGACTGAATCTGTGGAATTAGAGGGAGTCTCGGGTTGCCACATTTTAGAAATATATCTTTTGAATTCCTCAGTCTTAATTAGCTCAAAAAAAGGTACATGGATTTTAATTTTTTGAATCTCACTCTCAAAGCTAAAAGAGGATGGATATTTCAAAATATCTATAAATTATGGGGTAGGGCTCTTATCCAATGCCTATGGGTTTTGTGCATCTTTTTCTTTGCTGCTAGCTTCCACAACCTTAGCATAATTTTCTGCTTTAGTGAGATGATCAGAAGTGAAAGCCTTCCCCTCTTTCCTTTTTGACCTTAGGTTGTATTTACTTGGATTGCCATTTGTTTTCTCCCCTTTACACAATTCATTTAAATGACTATCCATGAGAGACTCTTCATATATTAAATGAGGAGATGAAGGGGTGTCACCAAGATAATGGATTTCAAGATCAATTTTTTCATCCTCTCCTTCCTCATCAGCAACAAGATTTTTTTGGAGAGGGGTTTGGACCTTTTGGTCATCCCTATGCCTATTTATTTGATCTCTTTGGAGGACCTGAGGGGAATTATTTGGTCTTCTGAAATTACTTCTATTATCAACATTTTGTGTGTTCCTATAGTTATGTTTTCCTTCAAGTTTCAACTTCTCCATTTCAGCAGAAAGTGATTTTACCAATTTTGTAAGTTCATCAACTTGAGGGTGGATGACAGGGGATTCTGAGGTTGAAGCTTCAGCCCTAATTTTCCTTTCGTCTCTATCATACTTTCCCCTAAGTTTTTCAGCTGCCAATATGTTAGATTCTACTTCCAAAGTTGCATCTTGCATATGAGCTAGAGAGGTAGATCTTCTTTCTCTCAACAGAAGGAAAAACTCAGGGTCAAAAGAACTGGCATAGGTAATATTGGCAGAGGTTTCTGTATGATTTATTTCATTTGGAATCTTGTTGTACATTCTATTAAATATTTTTGAGAAATCTGAAACAAATTCCCCTTCTTTCCTCTTAAGTGACCCAAATTATATAATATAATAAAAGAAATCCTTTTTATCTCCCTAATGCCTCAAGAAAGCATCATCCAAAGCTTCAATCCCAAAAATAGATCCAAGATTCAAACCCATAAACCATTTTCTAGCCTCACCATCAAGGCTTTGTACAAATACTCTCATCCATACATCTTGATTCTCTATGCTAAGATTATATGCATAACTATACAAAGTTGTAAGGTGTTCCTCTGCAGTTATGTCTTCCTCCCTTGTGAACTTGGGCATGTACTTAAGGTAGTCTTCGACTGGGAGATAATTCATAGCATGGGGTAAAATAAGAGGGGCATACCTAGTAGACACTATGGCATCCATCATATTTCTAGGAAGATTAGCACCTTCCATTAGGTTTTGAATTGCGGGAGAAAAAGGGGGAGATGGAGTTTTGAAAGGTACAAATGCAGCTTGGATTTTTGGAGAAAGATAAAGTGTTTGAGTCTAGGAGGAAGATGGTATAAAGTTAAAAGGAAAATTAGTTTCCTCTTCTTGAGTCACAACAAATTTGATAGGAGGAGGAGTAGGAAGGCCCAAGGTAGGAAAATATTCAAGATTCTCAAGCCTGAACCAACTTACAACATCAGGAGTAGAAAGGGTTTCAAAAATTTCTTCATTCAATTTGGGGATAAAATAAGAGTATTCAACAAGAAAATTTTCAAAATACAAACTTTTAGGCACTTCACCAGAAGGTAAAAGAAGAGAATTGGATATGGCTACTGAAGTTTTAAAAGTAGAATCATGTAAAAAACCAGGAGTACCTAGTAAAATAGTTGAATAACGCTCTTGAGAAGACTTTCTTTTCTTGATAATATTCTTTGAGTCAGCTTCAGGTGTTTCCAGAGTAGATGTGGAGCATACCTCATGTGTCTTCCTTTGGGAGCCACAACTGAAACAGTGGAGTCGCCAGGTGCAAGTTGCAATCTTTAATGTACTAAATTCTACTGCACCTTCAGAATCAGTATGCTTTGTCATTCAATCCCAAGGAAATGTCTTCAATTCGTTCCCTGGTAGTGGCGCCAAGAATGTTGGCACTAAGAGTCACCCTCAGATTGAAAGAGGATAAACCCAATACCCATAAAAAGGTTTGTGAATGTAAATTAATGATAAAAGGTCAAATGGAAAAAACTCATCATCGGAATGTTTTAACACGGAAAACTGGGCTAGCATGCATAAAAAAATGAAGTTTTGATTAACTTCAGTCAATGGTTTAAGGATAAATTTGAATGGAAGGAAGACTTAGTGAGGAAAGTGGATAGGTATTATATAAGCATCGGGCCTTCAAGCAACCAGGAGAAGAAAAACTCAGTCATAAGAACCTCTTGAGACTTAAAGTTTAAAACACTGAAAAATATTCATAGTAACATTATAATCAAACATCCATTATAACACAACCACAACATCTCATATGGATCATCCAATCATGATCATTTAAGAGTAAGAGGAAACAATATGATGAAAGGAAACTAACTTCTATTAATGAAAATGTCTCAAATCTCATACATAACTAGAGAACGGCTTTGCTTAGTCAAAATATTACAGAAGGGAGCTTTGCTCAACCATCTGACCCTCTCAAATCATTCATCTAATGTATTTATAACCAAGACAGTAGTTGGTGTCTTCTCTTGTCTATCTTGTTCCTTCTGTCAGAAGGAAACTATGGTTAGTATGGGCATGCAGGAGAAACTGCCCTCTGTGCTACTTCGGGCTAACAACTTTCTATCTCCTCAGCTAGACCCTCCATCCTTCCATTTAAGGGGGGTAGTCGATAGTTCAACCACCATTCCTTCTTTCATTAATTGATTTCTTCTTGGGATCAGGATGTGGAAAAAATTCCCTCTGCGGTACTTTGGGCTGACATTTTTCGATCTCATCAGTCAGTCCTTCCATGCTTCCATTTAAGGGGGGAAGTTGATTGTTCTCTTTCCTCTAGTGATAGACTGGTCGCGGTCTTCTAATGCTTTTCTTCTCCTTGTGACGCTTATTTGATGATTTGGATCAACACCCAATTTATGTTGCCATAAATTGATCTCGGATTGGACCCCATATAAGCACGTGATTGCGGAAGCTGCCAAGGGCGGTTTGGGTCTACACCTAATCCGGATTATTTTCGGCATGAAATGCGAGTAGAGATATAATAAAGAAATGCACTGGGATATCGTAGATATTCAATAAGATAACATAAATTTATCAGAGATGCAACCATAAACACATATATACAGTAATACACGATTTCTATTAATGAAAGAAATGTACAGAGACTGTAAAAATATAGAGTGAAAGACTCGCTAGAATGGTGGCATCTTATCTCTGAGAAGAGATGTGACAGCTACTCGCATTCGCAAGAAGATGGTTACAATGAGGATCTAAAGGCCTTTTTACAATAAAAAGGAATTCAAAAAACCCTAGACATTCAAAAACCTAACCCTAAAAGATGAAGCGCCAAAAGTCATGTGGGCCCCGTTTGGGTAAGTGAGTACATCAACTTCCCGGGGTCGTAACTTTTGCATACGATCTTCGTTTTAGGTGTGTGATAGATCGTTGGAAAGGTATTTTTGAGGAGATTCATTTTGGGGGATCAATTATTCCTTTAGATATCATTGAGAAGCTCTATCTCGAAAAACCTTCATTTGAGCCCTCAAAACGCCCTAGAAGTTAAAAACTGCTAAAAATAGTAAATTGTCAAAATTGCCAGAAAATTGTTTTGAGCCAGTTGAAAAAGGTGGGTGGCCACCGATATCCACCTAGATCAATCCTCCCTCATTAAGAATAAATGGTCTCCATTGCGTTGAGTTCCTGGGGGAGAGGGAAAAGCGTTTGCTGAATCTGCATCTTGGTGAGCTACTTGCCTTGCTAGAGACACCGCGTTGCTCAGTTTGTGGAAGTTTGTCACAAACCTGTTGAGGTTGAGGCCATTCAACAAGTCAGGCTACATGAGAGGATGATGTGTAGAAGGAATCATTGTGCTTTGCTGCAACCTTGTCGACTTGCTTCTATTTGATAGAAGGTGTTTGGGGCGAGGCTATAGTGGTTACAATGTCCTTCTGTTCTCCTTTTGAACAGATTGTGAAGAAGCTAAATTTTGTAGTATGAGATACTACCTTGCGGCACTTTTTAGGTGGAACAGTAGTTGGAACTACCTCTAGTATTCTGTAGAGATGACCCCCCAGAGAAACAATGACACTGCGGGGTCGAGACTCATAAACAACATGGCACTTCCACATATATGGTTGGCCTAAGAGAACATCACAGACATCCAGTGGGGAAACATCACATAATAACTCATCCTTGAAGGGTTGGATTTCGTATGACAATCGACATTGTTGGATGACACGGAGATCTCATCCTTGGCGAAGCCACCCAATGTTGTATGGTTGTGGGTGTGGTGTTGCCGACAATCCCAACTGTTTGATGACCTATGTTGAGATGAGGTTCTTCTGGCTTCTGCTATCAACAATAAAATGCAGCGGGGTCCCCTTCACCCACATCTGTGAATGAAAAAGGCCCTCCCCCTCTTCAGGATCTGTTGGTTCTTCTGGATGAATTGTTGTGGTCACGACAATAGCAGTGGGGTCTGTGTCAATGATCTGTCCTTTTTCATTATTTTCAGAATCAGATTTTGAATCAGGGTTCGGCTCTTTGTCTTTGATCTCATCCACCAATGACTATGTTGAGCGACATTCATCGGTGTTGTGTTAGGGGAATTTATGGAACTCGCACCATTTTCTGGTGTCCTTTTTTGTCTTCCTGTGACCCTTATTTTCCTGTGTCTTGGACTAGTTTTTGAGAGGCTATTTGTTAGGGTTGTCTTTTTCATACTTCGGTTGTTGTAGATTTGAGACCCGAACTCCCGTTTGTTGTGGTGCTTAAATTTATGCTTGATTTTAACAACATATCGATAAGCATCATTGAGTGATGAGATGTCTAGAAAATCCATTTCAGTCTAGATGTATCTGTGTAGAGCCCCACAGTATTTCAGAACCAAATTTCACTCGAAGTCTTTGATACCCAACTTGGTGCGCAAGGTATGGAAGGTATTGGTGAAGTTCAGAACTACTTGGCCCCTCTCTTGCCACAGTGTCTTCCATCTCATGTACTGGTCCTCATAGTTTCCAACAGGGTAATATTGTTCCTTTACCACATCCATAAAAAACTCCCAAGTGGGATCGGGCCCGTATATTCCAAACTCCTCTGTGGAACTTTGCTCCCAGTAATTTTCCCACCAATGTTTGACATGAGGGAGAGCTTTAAGGAGTGAGAAGGTTATCTTTTCTTTGTCAAAAAAATTGTGAACATAGAAATAACCTTCTAGCAGAGTTAACCATTTTTCTAGGACTTCTGCATCTATCTATCCTTCAAATACAGGAATATCAAAATTAACTTGTACCTTGAAAGGTGAGGTGCCTCCAAAGTGGCCACTTGATGAAGATGTGCCTGCTATTATTGGCAGGTATTGAAGGATGTGGGCAAAATTCTCCATCATTTTGTCCCTCTGTCGTGTGAGAGCTTGCTCAAGCAACAGATTGATAAGATCGTCTACTCTATCATTTTTCTTTTCTATCTCCATTGAGGGTTTCTTGGGTGTGCGAGAGCGATTGTATTCAAGAGAGACAAGCTCAAGATCCAAATTTATATACTCGTACCTCGTCGGGGACTTGCACTGAAAAAACGATCAAGAGCAGCCTGCTCTGATACCACTGATCTAGATTATTTTCGACACGAAATGTGAGCAGAGATATAATAAAGAAATGCATAAAGATATCGAAGATATTAAATAAGATAACATAAATGTATCATATATGCAACCATAAACATATATATACAGTAATACACGATTTTTATTAATGAAATAAATGTACAGAGACTGTAAAAATACAGAGCGAAAGACTCACTAGAATGGTGGCAGCTTATCTCTAAGAAGAGATGTGATAGCTACTCGCATTCACAAGAACATGGTTAAAATGAGGATCTGAAGGAATTTTTACAATAAATAGGAATTCCAAAAACCCTAGACATCCAAAAACCTAACCCTAGGAGATGAAGCGCCAAAAGTCATGTGGGCCCCGTTTGGGTAAGTGAGTACTTCAACTTCCTGGGGTCGTAACTTTTGCATATGATCTCTGTTTTAGGCGTGTGATAGCTCGTTGGAAAGGTATTGTCGAGGAGATTAATTTTTGGGGCTCAATCATTCCTCAACTATAATTGAGAACCTATATCTCTAAAAACCTTCATTTGAGCCCTCAAAATGGCCCCGGAAGTTAAAAACTGCTAAAAATAGTAGATTGCCAAAATTGCCAGAAAACTATTTTGAGCCAGTCGAAAAAGGTGGGTGGCCATAGATATCCACCTGGATCAACACTACTTTTCCCCCCTGCAATCCACCACCAACTGCCACATACCTATTTCTCTATACCATGGTTTCGATTGCGGGACCGCTCTATAAT
Source organism: Picea engelmannii (assembly GCA_009831015.1). Lineage (NCBI taxonomy): Eukaryota > Viridiplantae > Streptophyta > Pinopsida > Pinales > Pinaceae > Picea > Picea engelmannii. Next base: position 11,176 of record ML786004.1, on the reverse strand, counting down.
TTTAATGTTTGGGCATGTTTTGTCCCCGCAATGAAGTTGTTGGAAAATATTGAACAAGCAATGAATGTGTGTTGATGATTGTTGTCATTGATGGCAACAGCGGAGATGGCAAGGTATGAAGGATAAAACCCCTTGGGGATTCGGACGTAAAAATCTCAGGAGAAACAGCAGTGAAGAAAACACGCGCAGCAAGAGTTTGCAAAGAAGAAGGAAGACAACGATCTAGTGACCGTTGGATTCCATTCAAATTTCCCGAAAGGCCGAAAATCGTCATATTTGCAGAAGTTGCGAGGGAAATAATTCATCGGATATTCGGGGATCGGGACTATGAAATGCCTAGTTCACTCGACAACGAAAACCCTGAAATCGCGATATGCGATTTCGCGAAGTAATCACAGCCGTTGGATAAGAAGTGCATCTAGACCGTTGATCCAAATCATGACGGTAGACCACATCACCTAGGGACACGTGGCACAACCAAGGAATGACAGGTGTCAGACAGATCTAACACTTCAGGCACATACAATTCACGAATCAGAGTGACACGTGGCAAAGATCTAACACGTGCCAAACCACGTATGACGTCAGCAGAGGCATCGGTGATCGGGACTTTGATATGTCAAGAACACACTGCAACAGAAACTCTGAAATCACGATATGTGATTCCGCGAAGTAATCACAGCCGTTGGATAAGAATGAGATCTGGACCGTTGATCTTCGTTATTGGTAATCAGAGATTGGAGAGGTGAGAAACTCTCGACATCGAAAGTCTTGAAATCCCGAAGGGATCGGGACCGTCCATCTGAGGGACAGGTGTCGAAGATCAAGGCGCCTTCGGAATTTTGGTTCATCGGGAAATCGGGGATCCCGTTGACAAGAGTTTGTGCAGTTTAGAATCGCGATCCGTGAAACCCTGATAAATAGGGGCAAGATGTCAGCACAGCAGCGAAGGAGAACGGTGGCATAGTGGAGGCCAGCTGTCAGAGGTATGGTTGCGGTCACGGGTAACGATCACGTGAACCATGGTCAGCCAGGAGGGCTAAAGCGCATCGCGAATCGGGAAATCACGAATTCCATGGACATAAAGATTATGTCATCGTAAGTGTCGAAACTCCGATGGAGTGATATGACCGAGGTCACACGAAGACAGGTCATATGGATCACGTTCTAGCCAGGAGGGCTAGCACACATTTTCGAGAGGTATGGTGGTGGTCACGTGATCGCAGGTCACATGGACCATTGTGTAGTCGGAAGGGGCTAAGGCTCGGGAAAGGAGCACATCGGGGATCGGAGAATCGAGGGTTCCGAGTACATATGCATCTCGACACTGAAAACGCCGAAACCCCGATAGAGAGACATAAGGCTGTGGTCACAGCCCTTGGTCACGGGATTTGTAAGTGAAAAAAACTCTGAATGCCAAGAGTGCCAAAATCGCGATGGGTGAAATCCCGATTGGATCTGAACCGTTGGATCAAGTGTTGATCGGAGGGTTGTTGTTATTCCTCATACGTTAACACTTCAGTTATGAATCAGCCAAGAGAAATGGACTGATGATGACAAATAAGTTAGCGATTCAGTTGCCAAGACAGATGTCCCCGAATTACCGATTGGAAGGGGAAGTGGAATCGTCAAGGTAGCTTGTATAAATGAAATTGAGTGAGACTAAATCGGGTTGATGGTTCTAAATGAAAAATGAGAAAACAGTAAGAAAAAGAAGATGAGCAGAGGAATAGCAAGAAGGGAAGGAACTGTGCAGAGCAAGAACAGAAGAAGAGCAACATGATAGACAGAACAGAAGTAGAGAAGAATGACAGAAGATATGATACAGAGCAGAACTGTTGAATAAGAGAAGAGTAGCAGAACAGTGAACAGAAGATCAGAATTAAAGAACAAAGAAAGACTGGTAAGAACTGATTTATCTGTAAAGTTGAATGTGTATTTAACCATTAATATTAAAGGGAGGTTGGGAGGTGCTCGGGAGGACTGTAGTCCTCAGGAGTTCAAGTGGGTGCTTGAACACAGGAAGTTGTAGCTTCCATCTGGCTGTAGCCAGAGAAACCAGGGTGGCAGGGTGGTGCTAGGGAGAACAGGTGTTCTCTGTTATACAGGTTGGAGCCTGTGTAACTGGAAGTTGGTGCTTCCATCCAGTTGGTGCTGGAACATTCAGGAAGTTGGTGCTTCCATCCAGTTG
>ML786003.1:433018-444912 GCA_009831015.1 Picea engelmannii | reverse complement strand
TAAGTAATAAATGAAACATAGGCAATTAATAAGTTAAAGAAAATAATTTTGGAAAAACGTTGGGGGATGAGTGACACTTGTAAGACAGAGAATTTTTAGAGGGTTTTCATTAAAACTTAAATTAAATGTGATTTAGGGCAAGGATGGGTCTCAAAACACTATAAAAGAAAAGGAGGGTTAGGGTTAGCAGAGGGTGATGCTGCCGATTTGAGATTGGACTGATTGCTTGTGAGGAGTTGGGAATTTCTCAGCTTGTATTGGAGTGGTAGCTCAGCCTTGCGAGGCGAGCTGGGAAGATAGGTATACCATCTGGACTGTGTGTGGCCCCTTTGCCGCTCGGGGGGCTAAGGGGGAAGCAGAGTACCCCTAGCATTTGGCTGGGAGGTACCGGTGAGGTCTCAACGGTCAGCGAGCGGGAGCGGCACAGAGTGCGCGGACGACACACGGAGGAAGCGATCAGGCAAAGGTATGTTTTTATTTGGTTGGATGATAGACTATGTAGGTGTACGACTTAGAATCTATAGGTGTAATATGAGTGGTGGTAATGGTTCCAGTGTGCAGGGAACCCTTCCCTCTAACCTCTCGATTTTAGATTAATTTTTTATGTCCGAACCATCCCCGAATTTATGTGGCTAAAATTTTTGTGACTGAAACCTTATGTTTTATTTAAGTCTGATTTTTATGAAGGTAATGCTTAAAGGATTAGTTGACTATGGTGCACATTATGTCCAGAACTTACGCCGTGAATCGTATGTAGTGAAATTTTTGTTTTTAAAAGAAAAATGTACATGAAATTTAGGAATGAACTGTACATGTTGGAAATTTTACTTAGTGTTGTTTTTAGGTGAGATATGGCGATAATGCCTCTGGTTAAATAGGTCACTTGTCGGATCTGGTTGATTTTACCCGACCAAAGTTACCCTTGGGCTTAGAAATTTCAGGACTGACGCACCACCATCCGCACGATTGAATCGCGTTGTGAATTCAAAACTTAGAGCTTCTGCCCAGCCCCTTTCCCTTTCTCCTGTACCTCGGCCTGTAAACGAACAATAGTGGAGCCTTAGCGTTCCCCCTTTATTTATTAAATCAAAGGATTGCGGTGTGCGGGTTTGGTTATTTCCTTGGTTATTCGCACCTGTTCACCCGGCTGTGGATTGAACTCTACCACAGACCGCTGAATCTTGCGGGTTTCTGATCACCTGGTTGAACTTGAGAACCGAGCTTGCGTGGTGAGAAATTAAAAAATAAAAACTTTGTGTTGGCATTCCGTCTTATCCAGTTTTGTGCTTGCAACCCGTGATGAGGTAACTGTAGATGGGTATGACGTTCTGAATCCCATCGCCCTTGTATTGCTAGCAGTTGCCACGTATGGTCGTTGAGATGTGAAAATAAAAGAAATTTAAAAGTTAATTCTTACGTGCATCCTGTGCCTTGACAATTTCTGAAGCGCACGGTGATGGCGAGTCGATGTTGTAAAAGGATAGTTGATCTGCTGTTTTAAAAGGATAGAAGTTTTGTGCCCGAACCGCCCTGCCTTCCACTCTGAACCCTCGTCATCTTGCCTCTGTAACGGCGAAGGTAGTCGCCCAGAACTGCCCCTGCCAGCGATGTGCAAATCCTTAAACATTCACCCTGCACTTTTTCCCAAGTGTGTAAATCGACCTCTGCCAGGGCGCGAATGCGCTGTCTGGTGGCCACTTGCTGAACTTGCGCCTTTCGCCCTGCCGGGTCTGCTCTTGTTATCTTTCCGGAGCGGTCTCCCCTCATCCTCGCTGACAGCCTGGTGACTCCGCCTGCATTTCCAGCTGCGAATTTGCTGAGTTTAGAAATGAATTAACGCCCCCTCACTGCCGCTAGTTTTGCTTTAGTCACAGCGTAAAAAACTGCTAGTACGTGTAATGTAACCTTCAGGGTACTTTCGTTTTAGTAACGCATAAAGGATTTGTCAGTAAATTAATGTTTCTGATTTATGAGCGGTAGTACTTAATATTTTATTCAGTAAGCGAATGCCATTGGACTGTAATCTTGTGGTGTTAGGTTGCACATTATTATGATATCTAGTGTAACGTAGATTCTGGTTGGAGCTCTGTTATTGCATCTTAAGGCAATGAATGTTAGGGTTGGATTCAAGAACGTATATCAATTATGATCTGTTTGCTAATTATTATCATATAAAAAGTAATGTTAAATTGTTGAGGTACTATATTGCAACTTAATGCAATGAAATGTTAGTGTTAGATATAGGAAGGTATTTTAATGATATTCTGTATGCAATTTTTATAATATGAACAGTAATGTTAATTCTGTTGGGGTAACGTTATTGCGATATAAAGCACATGAATTGTTAGTGTTAGCTAATAGGGAATAAAATGTCAATGTTATTTTAATTGCAAGGTTGGTGATGTAATTTATGATGACATTGTTATTATGAAAAGGTTATTGTTATTGCAACATAAGGCACATGTATGGTTAGTGTCAGCTAATAGGGAATGAAATGTTAATGTTATTTTAATTGCAAGGTTTTGTGATCTAAATTATGATGGCATTGTTATTATGGAAATGTTATTGTTATTGCAACGTAAAGCATATGTATGGTTAGTGTTAGCTAGCAAGGAATTAAATTTAGTATTATTTTAATTGCAAGGTTTTTATAATAACATGGTTATTATGGAAGGGTTATTGTTATTGCAACGTAAAGAACATGTATTGCTAGTATTATCTAGGAAGGAATGAATTGATTGTTATCTTTGCTAGGTTATCGTAACTAGAATGGAAAGGTGTTGTTCTATTATGGCAATATTAGTGAAGTTTTATGGTTATGGATAACACATAAGATGTGAAGCGCCTGCTATTTTCGCAAGGTTAATGTGAGATATATGTAATGCATTTATTATTTCATGATAACGTAATTGTAATGTTTATTGATAATGATGAACTTATAGGATGAAATGTTCTTTATTTAAGCACAATAAATTATTCTCAGTTAGTAAATGAAGGGTGTTGTTCCTTAAACTAAGGTGGCACTAGGTTGGTAAATCTTTTGTGGGCTTGGTCTACTTGTGTCAGGTGGGATGTAAACACCTCCATGTAGCCTTAGTATATAAGTCTGTGCGTGTGATTTTTGTGTAAAGAATCCAGTGCCGTATCAAGAGTCTCGGGCACTTTAAAAACAGGGTTTCCACTCTTGTGACACACCTGACGAAGATCACTAGTTTCTGCCTGAGCAGTCAGCCAGGAGCCTATCTGACCTTCTCTCTCTCCAGAGCAAAGAACTAAGATTAAACGCCCTGCTTTCCTGTGAAGAAATAGTAAAATATACTACTATGGATTCTTCCTTCTGTCTTCGTATTGTGCATAAACCAATATGTCGTTAAATGTTTGCGTTGGGTGCCTTATGGCTATGATTGTTAATGATTGCAGTTACTTGTTGTGCGCCTTGTCTTCTTGTTGTGATCATCGTGGTTGCATCTTGTTAGTCGTCGGGCGGCGACGTAGAGTCAAGTGTGTCTGTTCCTTTTTACACGAGCGCACACACCTTAAGAAAAAGAATACAATTTTTTGCACCTGTTATCAGAGTTGTGTCGTAACGAGGAGGGTTATTACATGTGGTATCAGAACGAGGTTCGACCCGCGGCTTGGGATTCTCTACGTCTTCCTTTGACAGGATTAGATTTGATTATATTGTTGCTAATCGAGTTGATTGTGTGCATACAGGCAATCATGGTTAGAGGACGCCGCGGAGGCAGACGACGGGGTGCTAGGGGAGGAGGCGTGATGCCTCTAGTAGCTTTCATGCCTGAGGGGTCTAACCCCCAGGGAGGCGAGCAGGTTCTCGGACAGGAGCATATAGTAGTTGGCGATGTTGTTGAGATGATGAGATCCTTTCAGCACATGTCTGAGGCACTGATCAGCCGATTGGACAGAGACGAGGCCAGGGCGCCGACACCTGCTGAGGTTCCGCCGCGTGCACCAAAAATTACAGGTAGCATTCACCGTGAACTCGAGAAGGTAAAATTTCTCGAGTTCTTTGGTGCCCCGGATGGCGCTGCCGCCGAGGCATGGTTGGAGAATATGGCGATGTGATTCGCACTTCGTGATTATACCTCCAACATGAAGGTCTGCATGGTGGTCTTTCAACTGAAGGGGAGCGCTCTTCTATGGTGGAAGACGCTCCTGCCACAACTGAACATGGTCGTCGAAGACGTGTCATGGGAACTGTTCGAGGAACGGTTCCGAGAGAGGTATCTTTCAGAGGAATTCATTGAGCATCAGCTCAATGAGTTCAACGCTTTACGACAGGGAGGTCGTACGGTGCCCGAGTACGAGGCACGTTTTATGGAGCTGCTCCGGTATGCTCCGCACCTTAACACTGAGAAGCTCAAGGTCAACCGGTTCGTGTTTGGCCTTAACGGAAGCCTGTGTACAAAGGTTAGGATCTTGATGCCTCAAACCTTGCACGACGTTGTCCAAAAGGCCCTCATAGCAAAGGAGGAGCTTATCAGTGGGGGTAAGACCAGGACTCCAGCGAGACCAGCAGGGCAGGGTTCTTCTGGTACACCGCAGCATCAGACACCAGTGAGACATACGTTGGGATATCGTGGCTTCTAGAGGGGATCCACTTTCACTCCACCCCGATGACCGCCGCCTCAACAACGGACACCTTATCGGGGACCACAGCACCAACGGCAGCGTCACCCACATCAGCAGTAGTTTAGGCCTGTTCAGCAGAACAGACCGAGGTTCCAGGCCAGTGGGCCGTTGTCTTCTACTTCGGGTACCAGGACTACTGGGTCGAAGAAGGGGTGTTGGACGTGTGGGGAGCCACACTACCAGCACGACTGTCCTGTGGAGAGGACCAGGGCGTCCGGATCAGTTGGACCCGCTACAGTGGGAGATATGGGCAAGGCCCATCAGATTCATGCAGCGGTGAATAACCGCCAGGCAGAGCACCAGTCGACTGTGCTCGAGACGACAGGTACTGTCGCTGACCAGACCCTTAGTATTTTGATAGACCCAGGTGCTACTGAGAGTTTCATTTCTGGTGCAGTGCTAAAAAGGATTAAGGTAAAGGCAGTCGAGCAGGATGAGTTTAGCTTCGTAGAGATGGCTTCTGGAGCCAAACAGAAGGTTGGAGGAAAGGTTATGGGCTGTGCCCTTAATCTGGGAGAGTTTGTCACAAGGGTCGACTTGTACATCATGATCTTAGGATATTATGACGTCGTGATTGGTATGGATTGGTTGGAATCGCATGAGGCGATACTCAACTGTAAGACGAAACGGTTGAGCTTGGTTGATGACGAAGGACAGAGACGTGTGATTGTAGGACAAAACCAGGGAGTTTCCCTGAGGTTCGTCTCTTCCTTACAGTTACGAAAGAGTATGCGTAAGGGGTGCAAGCTTTATGCAATCCTCGCGCTAAACGAAAAGGGAGTAGCGGAAGGTCTAGAACACCTTCCAGTGGTGAAGGAGTTTGTGGACGTGTTTCCAGAGGAGTTACTTGGGATTCCGCTGGAAAGGGAATTGGAGTTTACCATAGACCTAAAACCGGGGACCGAATTGATAGCAAGAGCACCTTATCGGATGTCAACCCCGGAGTTGCAAGAGCTGAAAATGCAACTGAAGGAGTTGTTGGACCTGGGACTGATACGCCCTAGTGTGTCATCGTGGGGTGCACCAGTTATTTTCATACGAAAGAAGGACGGATCGTGGAGGCTTTGCATTGACTACCGTCAACTGAACAAGGCTACGATCAAGAATCAGTATCCCTTACCAAGAATTGATAATCTGTTCGATCAAATGAAGGGTGCAACAGTGTTCTCCAAGATTGATTTGCGATTGGGGTATCACCAGTTACGGATCAAGGAGGATGACGTCCCTAAGACCGCCTTTAAGATGAGATTTGGACACTACGAGTTTACTATTTTACCGTTTGGACTGACAAACGCCCCAAGGGTATTCATGAGTTTGATGAACGGGGTGTTCCGCGAGTACTTGGACAAGTTCGTCCAAGTGTTCATAGACGATATTTTGATTTACTCTCGTACGACAAAGGAGCATGATGAGCACTTGCGCTTGGTGCTACAGTGTCTACGAGAGCACAAATTGTATGGGAAGTTGTCCAAATGCTCTTTTTATCAATCGAGGATTCACTACTTAGGGCATGTCATATTCGGCAAAGGTATCGTCGTGGATCCAGCCAAGGTTGAGGCTATTATGGAATGGCCTGCGCCAACGAATGTCACAAAAGTGCGTAGTTTTATGGGTTTAGCCGGATACTATTGACGGTTTGTCAAGGTTTTTTCGAAGATAGCAAATCCGATCACGTAATTGTAGAAGAAAAACAAAAATTTTGTTTGGACAGAGAAATGCGCAGAAGCACTTCGGAGGCTTAAAGAGTTGTTGACAACCGCGCCGATACTAAAAGTCCCTGACATGGACGCGGACTTCTTGATATGCACTGATGCATCCAAGGAAGGATTAGGTGGAGTCTTGATGCAAGATGGACGAGTGATTGCTTACATTTCGAGGAAACTGAGAAGGCATGAGGAGAACTACACCACGCACGATTTGGAGTTATTAGCCATCGTTTATGCCTTGAAGGTTTGGAGACACTACCTTGTTGGACGAAAATTTGAATTAAGGACTGATCATTGTGGGCTACAACACATTTTAACGCAAAGCGACCTGAACGTGCAACAACGACGTTGGTCGGAATTGCTTAGCGAGTACGACTTCGAGATTACTTACATAAAGGGAACCGTGAACCGAGTGGTTGATGCTTTGAGTCGGAGACCACGCATATTTGCGGTGTTGCCTCTTCAGACGAATCTACGTGAGAAGATTCTCACTTTACAACGTGACGATGACTGGTACAAAGAAGTCGAGGATTTTATCAGACAAAACACAATGATGGTACCACGATATGAGGGATTTTATTTTGATAGCGACGGGTTATTGAGGTTTAGAGGTCGGATTTACGTATCGCCAAACGACGAGTCGAGGATGTTGATCTTGAGCGAGGCTCATAGAGCAGTTTACATGGCTCACTCAGGAGTCACGAAGATGAGGGCAGACCTTAAACCCTTATTCTTCTGGAAGGGAATGAAGGCTGACATAGTCAACTACGTGGCCAGATGTCTAGAGTGTCAACAGGTAAAGGCTGAACATAGACACCCGACAGGATTACTTCAACCACATGCCATTCTGGAATCGAAATGGGAAGTTATTTCGATGGATTTTATTGTTGGATTGCCACTGACGACAAGGAGACATGACTCGATTTTTGTAGTAGTAGACACTCTGACGAAGAGTGCTCACTTTATTCCTGTGCGTATGACGTATCAGGCACTTGACATAGTGAGAATTTTCATCAGTGAAATTGTGAGGCTGCATGGCGTGCCTAAGAAGATTATATCCGATCGAGGATCAGTGTTTAATGGACGATTTTGGACGAGTTTCCAAGAGGCCTTGGGAACCCAACTTAATTTTAGTACTGCGTATCACCCGGAGATTGATGGACAGACCGAACGAATGAACCAAACCTTGGAAGACATGTTGCGCATGTACGTGATGGACCAACAGAAGCGTTGGGAGGAATTCTTGCCTCTAGTAGAGTTCGCTTACAACAACAGTTACCAGAGCACCATTAAGATGGCGCCTTTTGAGTTTCTTTATGGGAGACCGTGTCGAATGCCCTTGAGTTGGGATTGGCTTGAGGATAGGGTCCTAGTGGGACCAGAAGCGATCCAAGAAATGGAAGAGAAAATTCAAACCATAATACAAAGGATTAAAGAAGCGCAGGATCGACAGAAGAGTTATGTCGATGCGCACCGAGTCGACCGTAGTTACGAGGTCGGTGATCGAGTCTTCTTGTGGGTTAAACCGCATAAGAGTTCGATCAAGTTTGGAAAGGGAGATAAACTCTCTCCTAGGTTCGTAGGACCTTTTGAGATTGTGGAGAGAAAGGGGCCCGTGGCCTATCGACTAGCCCTGCTTGATTCTTTGAGGCGTATGCACGATGTTTTTCATGTATCTGTTTTGAGACATTATATCAGTGATCCTACACACGTGATTGACATGAGTTCCTTGCAGGTATCGGATGAGGGAGCGCTCATGGCTGAGCCAGTCCACATTTTAGATCATCGCGTTTGACAGTTACGACGTCGAACGGTAGATCAGGTCAAGGTCCAGTGGGACAGTTATAGTCCGCACTCGACGACTAGGAGGACGCATATGATATGCACTAGTAGTTTCCATTTTTGTTTGATAGATAGACTTATGATACTATGATACTTTTATTTCGGCATTTATACTAAGAAAATTCGGGATGAAGTTTAGACCAAGAGGGGGTGTATGTAACATCCCGCTCTGGCACACTGAGAAAACTTATTATTTGAGGACACTTGCTCGCAAGTGATCTGGACTTTTCTAATGTTAAAACATTTATACTTGATTATGATGCATTATGATAGACAACATGATGTTTTACTATTTGATGTAGACAGGTGCTATTGACTCAGTTTTATTGAGTGTGCGGGGTTTCGTACCTTGAGGATGCGGAGGCATCGATGGAACCCCTTGGACTCCAGATTGAGTCAGGGAGTGTGCTATTTGGGTTGATTTATTTTCTATGATATTTCATTGATTTGATGATATGATGTTGACATGTTCTAACACGATTGTTGATGATACAGGATGAAAATAGCTTGTCGACCAGACTCACATATGGAGTAAAGGGGCCACACACGATTTCCAGAGAGGTTGAGGGAGAGGGGTGGACAACAGCCCTGCCACCGCCTACTAGCACTCCCGCCGTGGCTCGAATTGTAGGTTAATGATTACCTAGTTTGAGAGGATCCACGATGCTGTGAGGGCAGACTGCGACGGTCGCTCACGATGATTCTAAGGGGCGCGCAATAAGGCGGGGGCCTTATTCCTTAGAGCCCTTAGTCTCCCACAAGTTCACCTAGTGGAGTGTTGATTCTAGGGGTTATAGATGTCTACCAATCAGTCAAGTTGGCGAGTGGCACCCTTGGAGCACGTGGTGCATCCTGAAGGGCACGTCGCACAAAAGAAACACAAGAAGCGAGTGGCACCCTTGGAGCACATGGTGCATCCTGAAGGGCACATCGCGCAAAGGAAACAAACAAGGCGAGTGGCACCCTTGGAGCACGTGGTGCGTCCTGAAGGGCACGTCGCATTGATGTGGATGAAGGAAACAAACCTAAATAGCGTTAAGCCAATAACGCCTTAAGAAATCCTTAAACAACTTCCCTAACCCAGTGTCGCCCAGTTCAGAATCTAAGTACTAAGTCTAAAAATTTTAGGGTAAAATTTTAGTCTAACCTTAAGAACAGACCCTGGAATAAAAATAATAATTTAAACAAAACCCACCTAAGTAATAGTTGGGTCTTCATAAAATTCTTGGGTTGATGACGAGGGTAAGATTTAAATTAAAACTAATAGTTTTAAAATTTTACAAAGAAGAAATTAATTACTAACTTGTGGAAGAACAAAAGATATTAAATAAATAATAAATGAAAAGATTAATTAGCGCATTTACCTTTTTGGTTTAAAAAAAAAAAGGAGGGATTAATAAAAATAGGGAAACAAAGTAATAAAGGAAAAATAGACAATTAATAAGTAATAAAATTATTTAACATGCGGGAGTATAAAAAGTTATGAATTTAAAAATAAAATGAAAAGACTAATTAGCGCATTTACCTTTTTGGTTTAAAAAAAAGAAGAAGAAGGGATTAATAAAAATAGGGAAATTAAGTAATAAATGAAACATAGGCAATTAATAAGTTAAAGAAAATAATTTTGGAAAAACGTTGGGGGATGAGTGACACTTGTAAGACAGAGAATTTTTAGAGGGTTTTCATTAAAACTTAAATTAAATGTGATTTAGGGCAAGGGTGGGTCTCAAAACACTATAAAAGAAAAGGAGGGTTAGGGTTAGCAGAGGGTGATGCTGCCGATTTGAGACTGGACTGATTGCTTGTGAGGAGTTGGGAATTTCTCAGCTTGTATTGGAGTGGTATCTCAGCCTTGCGAGGCGAGCTGGGAAGCTAGGTATACCATCTGGACTGTGTGTGGCCCCTTTGCGGCTCGGGGGGCTAAGGGGGAAGCAGAGTACCCCTAGAATTTGGCTGGAAGGTACCGGTGAGGTCTCAATGGTCGGCGAGCGGGAGCAGCACGGAGTGCGCGGACGACACACGGAGGAAGCGATCAGGCAAAGGTATGTTTTTTATTTGGTTGGATGATAGACTTTGTAGGTGTACGACTTAGAATATGTAGGTGTAATATTAGTGGTGGTAATGGTTCGAGTGTGCAGGGAACCCGTCCCTCTGACCTCTCGATTTTAGATTAAATTTTTATGTCCGAACCATCCCCGAATTTATGTGGCTAAAATTTTTGTGACTAAAACCTTATGTCTGATTTAAGTCTGATTTTTACGAAGGTAATACTTAAAGGATTAGTTGACTACGGTGCACATTATGTCCAGAACTTACGCCGTGAATCGTATGTAGTGAAATTTTTGTTTTTAAAAGAAAAATGTACATGAAATTTAGGAATGAACTGTACATGTTGGAAATTTTACTTAGTGCTGTTTTTAGGTGAGATCTGGCGATAATGCCTCTGGTTAAATAGGTCACTTGCCGGATCTGGTTGATTTTACCCGACCAAAGTTACCCTTGGGCTTAGAAATTTCAGGACCGACGCACCACCATCCGCACGATTGAATCGCGTTGTGAATTCAAAACTTAGAGCTTCTACCCAGCCCCTTTCCCTTTCTCCTGTACCTCAGCCTTTAAAGGAACAATAGTGGAGCCTTAGCGTTCCCCCTTTTATTTATTAAATCAAAGGATTGCGGTGTGCGGGTTTGATTATTTCCTTGGTTATTCGCACCTATTCACCCGGTTGTGGATTGAACTCTACCACAGACCGCTGAATCTTGCAGGTTCCCGATCACCTGGTTGAACTTGAGAACCGAGCTTGCGTGGTGAGAAATTAAAAAAAAAAACTTTGTGTTGGCATTCCGTCTTATCTAGTTTTGTGCTTGCAACCCGTGATGAGGTAACTGTTGATGGGTATGACGTTCTGAATCCCATCGCCCTTGTATTGCTGGTAGTTTCCATGTATGGTCGTTGAGATGTGAAAATAAAAGAAATTTAAAAGTTAATTCTTACGTGCATCTTGTGCCTTGACAATTTTTGAAGTGCACGGTGATGGCGAGTCAATGTTGTAAAAGGATAGTTGATCTGTTGTTTTAAAAGGATAGAAGTTTTGTGCCCGAACCGCCCTGCCTTCCACTCTGAACCCTTGTCATCTTGCCTCTGTAACGATGAAGGTAATCGCCCAGAACTGCCCCTGCCAGCGGCGTGCAAATCCTTAAACATTCGGCCAGCACTTTTGCCCAAGCGTGTAAATCGACCTCTGCCAGGGCGCGAATGTGCTATCTGGTGGCCACTTGCTGAACTTGCGCCTTTCACCCTGCCGGGTCTACTCTTGTTATCTTTTCGGAGCTATCTCCCCTCATCCTCGCTGACAGCCTGGTGACTCCGCCTGCATTTCCAGCTACGAATTTGCTGAGTTTAGAAATGAATTAACGCCCCCTCACTGCCGCTAGTTTTTCTTTAGTCACAGCATAAAAAACTGCTAGTACGTGTAATGTAACCTTCAGGGTAATTTCGTTTTAGTAACGCATAAAGGATTTGTCAGTAAATTAATGTTTCTGATTTATGAGCAGTAGTACTTAATATTTTATTCAGTAAGCGAATGCCATTGGACTGTAATCTTGTGGTGTTAGGTTGCACATTATTATGATATCTAGTGTAACGTAGATTCTGGTTGGAGCTCTGTTATTGCATCTTAAGGCAATGAACGTTAGG
>ML786003.1:409090-426366 GCA_009831015.1 Picea engelmannii | reverse complement strand
TTGTTTATGCATTGTTTTCAATGGATTTGTCAACGACATTAGTAGTTTACATATCATCTACAATCTTGGAGAATATTCGAGACCTAACTGTTGAGCCCATTTGAAGGTATGAAGAGAATATTCCAAACCCTCATTGTTTTTTTTTTCATAAAATCATTGGTTTTTGTTTTAATAGATAAAAAATAGATAGGTTTTTAATTTGTAAATTTGTTTTACTATTAGAGACAATATCACGGACCCCAAGAATGTGAAATACCTTGCATGGAGCCATTATGATGAGGTTGATGGGTAAACAAATTGCAAATATTGTAAGGAAATGAACAAAGTGGGAGGAATTCATAGAGGAAAAAAACACTTAGCTAGCATTCAAGGGAATATTTTGTCACACCTTTTTGTCTTGAATGAGATTAGAGACCAGATTCTGGCCATTATTAAGGAAATTTATGGTGAAAAAGGCTAAGCACTACCTTTATTATGATATGTAGTTTTTTGTTGTATCATTATGTTTTTTGGACTCTATAGGCCATTTAGAGCCTCAATGTTTATGTATTTTGCTTAGGATATGAATTGCACTTAGTGTTATGTTTCTATATTCACCCTTACATACTATATACATGAGAAAAATTTGCATATATATATATATATATATATATATATATATATATATATATATATATATATATATATATATATATATATTTGCATTTTTAGTTGACTAGTTATCCACCTAATTTTTCAGTCGATTTTTATCTTGATCTAATCTAGGATTGGTTTTGGTTCTAATAAATTTGTTTCACATATGCTTGAAGTTTATATACAATTTATGGTAAAGGAACGCTCTCATAATCTTCAAAATTTTCTTTGAATTACTTGAGGAAGGAATGAGTATTCACACTAATAATGTTCAATACATGGATGGACAAATGACTAATACTGGTTAATTGTAATTGTTAACAATGTTCTTTGCATTGTTGTATATTAGTATCCATTAGATACCCTTTGTAAGTATTTGAAATTTGAAATTCAGTGCCAAAAAAGGCTTGTTACTAAATCTAGGTTCCTCTCTCAAAGTAGAAACCAAGGTGGATATTTCACACCATGACAATGAAATGGGTGCTTTGTAACCTGATTAGTGGTTGAGGTAGTTGATTTCCTAATATGAAGTGGAACAATTTATGGATGAAGACAAAGTTGTCTTTTGTGGTGGGATAATTTATGTTAACTTAGATATATGCTCGACGCCACTCAAGGAATGACATGGATGAATTCAAGATTGTTGTCAAAGACAAATTATATCCTCTCAACTATTGGAAGAAGAAACAAAAATAGTGGCAATATTTGTGACAAAATTCCAACTAGGGTCAGATGGCCATATCCAAGAATTCAAATACTATACCATTCAACTAAGTGATGGATGATAAAACAAATTTGGTCACCAAGTTCATTGGGGTATTGATCATGCTAATTCATAAAGAGATTAATGTGTTTGGAATCCACACTTTGGAAGACCTCTGTTGTGAAGCCAAGTTCATAGGGGAGAAAAATAATTGGAGGAAGCCAAATAGAATTATTGGAGTTTTTTAATCAAGGAAATAAAATCACTACAAAAGATGGCATGATGAAGAATCCATTCAATGGGACTATGTAATAAATGATTAAATCCAAATTGTCAAAGGATGGATAGAGCAAGTTGAAGAAGAAATCATCATTTTTCCATTCATTGCAAGTGTGGAGGACATATAGAAGATGATTGTTGTAGACTACACTTATAGAAGCATCATAATTTTACCATTACATCGCAAAGAGAGAGAGAGATAATAATACTTGATCATTATTCTACTAAAGGTGTTTCCTTGATCATAGTTTTCTAGCCTAGTTGTGTAGAGAGAGAGAGAAGTGTTTCTCCATTAAAATCTAGATAAAAGAATTTATGATCACATGTTTTATACCAGAAACCAATGAGACCCCATCTCAAAGGTGGTAGTGAAGAATCATAATCTACCTATAACTACACATGTTGAACCCCACTCCTTGGGTTGGCATAATAAGAATTGAGATTGGCACATCCAACATAAATGCAAGGTGAATTTTTCCATCTCATTCAATCACATTGAAAAATTATAGTTCGACATTATACCATTGAACATGTGGTGTCATTTTTGACAATACATGCTTATGGGATCGAGATTCTATTTACTAATGACAAAAGAACCAATACCAACTTGTCAAGGATTGCTCTAGATTTTATGAGCAGAACGAAATGAATACATATTATTATCAAAATATGCTTAACACAGAGTAACAAATATATAGTAAAACCGGTTTCTATTCAATAATGAAATAAGCCGAAATTGTAAAATGCAGCAGAAAACAAGCTTGCTAGAATTGTGGTGGCTTATCTCTAAGAAGAGATGTGACGGTTGCGCTCATTCACAAGAAGATGATTACAATGAGGCTCTCAAGGCCTTTTTACAATAAACAGGAATGTGAAAAACCATAGACATCCAAAAACCTAACCCTAGGAGATGAAGTGCCAAAAGTCATGTGGGCCCTGTTGGGGTAAGCTAGTACATGAACTTCCTTGGGCTGTAACTTTTGCATACGATCTTCGTTTTAGGTGCATGATAGCCCGTTGGAAAGGTTTATCCTAGGAATACACATGTTGTCGTCATGCTCTTGCTTTATTTTCTGTTAGATTGTGGTGATCCCTAAAAACGATGTTTAGGGCCTCAAAATGGCCCTGGAAGTCAGGGACCAGAAAACTAGGAAAAAATTGTTGAACTGGAAAACTGCCAAAATGAGCCAGTTGGAATAGGTGGGAGGCCACTAAAATCCATCTGGATCAATCCTCCCCCCTTAGGAAGTAATGGTCTCCATTGTGTTGCATGCCCCCATTAGATGAGGAAATTTTTGCTGAATTTGGCCCCGGGTGAGCCACTTTCCTTGGTGCAGGAGCTACCCTGCTTTGACAACTCGATAAAGATGGATCCTTTGTTGGTGAGTTCCATTGACCTGTTTGTCCACAATCTGATCACTAGATTCCTATTTTATGCAGTCAGGGTTGAACTCTGTTGGTTTCAGTTATTTTTCTATCTCTGAGGTGTCCAACAATGGTGGGAAATAAGGTCGAAGGAGATCCACGTTGAACACTAGGTGCAAGCCAAGGAAAGGGTGAATGTTGAGCTCAAAAGAATTATCACCGATGACCTTGGTGATGGTCTACAACCCATAACATAGTGTTTTAATCTTTCAATGGGGTCTGGTAAGGCGTTCTTTCTGCAAATGCAGCCAAACTTTGTCGCCCACCTGAAACTCATGTGGCACCTGATGTTGATCATGGCATTGCTTGTACTTTCCATTGGACTTCTATTGGATATCCTGAACATGTTGATGGAAGTTTTAGATCCTCTCAATGAACCAGGTGGCTTTGTCAGCTTCAGTTGGAGCAGGAGATGAGTCGGCCAAGGTGACTGCAAGGGGTAATGCAACATCTATGGGACCCAATGGTTGGAATCCCAACCCCACCTGAAAGGGGTTGTGGCCAGTTGAGCTATGGAAGGATCAGTTGTAGCTATGTTGGACATAGGGAAGACTCCCATCCAATGTGAAAGGGTGCTTGGAATTATACATTCCCAGGATATGCACGATCATTCGATTTACGACCTCGGTTTGGCCATTTGTCTGGGGGTGGAAGGTCGTGGATTTGTTGAGCTTGGTGTCCAGCAGTGACCAGAGGCTCTACCAGAATGTGTTGAGAAATTGATTTTCCCGATTTGAGACAATGGTTTGTGGGATTCCAAAATGTACCCAGACTCATTCAAAGAAGAGCTTGGCAGTGGCCTCTGTTGTGATGCTCTTCTTGGAGGTGGCCAAAATCGCCATCTTAGAAAAGTGATCAACAAACACAAAAACACAGTTATTTCCCCGCTTGGTGAACGGGAGGCCCGACATGTAGTCCATGGAGATGGATTCCCATGGCCGGTCAGGAGTAGGCAGAGGGGTGTATAGGCCATGTTTCGTAGTGGTCGGTTTGGCAATAGCGTAGGTAGTGCATGACTTGATATACTTGTTGACCTCATGTCAAAGTTTAGGCCAGCAGAAATGTTTATGCAACATTCCCACTATCTTTTCGACGTCGAAGTGTCCTGCCACCCAACTATAGTGGGATTCCCATATCATCTTTGCTCGCTCACTTGATGGAACACAAATATGGCCCAGACAACACAACATCCCATCCTGAAGATGGAAATTAGCAACAACTACATTTGCGCCCAACATTTGGTAGGTGGTGGCGAAGTCCGAGTCTGTCTCATAGATTTGGGGCCATCCAAAGGTCTCATGGCCATAAGAGTCTATCACTGTGGTGAGTGTTGCAACTAGATGTCTGCTGAGGCAATCAACGACGCGGTTGGTGATTCATATTTTATACTTGATGTTGAGGTGGAATTCTTGCAAGTATGTGGACCACTTATGATGGCGGTCATTCTGCAATCTACCTTGTGTCTGCATGAACTGCAGTGGCTTATGATCAATGTGGATGATTATCTCATTCCCAAGAATGTAATGTCTCCATTAGCGATAGTCTTGCACAATGGAGTGCATTTATTTTTCGTAAGTAGGGTACTTATGGACAACATATAATAGTGTCTCACTATGATAGGCCACAGGGTGGCCATGCTAAGTGAGAATAGCACCCACAACATAGTTTGAAGCATCTATCTCGATCTCAAAGGGTCTTGTTAGGTCCAGTACTTAAAGTACTGGGGATGAGCGCAAGCATTGCTTCAAATCATCGAATGCTTGTTGTTGGGACCAGCCCCACACAAATTTTTCCTTACCACCATCCCTGGTTACTTGGTTGAGGGCCCATGCAATATGGGAGAATCCTAACACGAACTTACGGTAGAAATTGGCAAGTCCCAAGAAGCTCTGAAGCTCAATGAGTGTGGTTGGGGCTGGCCAATCACGAATGAATTGGATCTTGGCTGGATCCACATGTACACCATGTTGATCAACAATGTATCCCAGGTAATGTACCCTTTCCATGCTAAAGGAGCATTTTTCCAAATTGGCATATAGCTTTTGTTGTCGCAGGGTGTGCAAAACCTATTGAATATGTTGCAAGTGTCATGCCCAAGTCTTGTTGTAAATGAGATTCCCATCTAGATACACCACTACAAAATTATTAGTGAATGGTCGCAAAATATCATCCATCATCCTCCTCATGAAAGTGGCTGGAGCATTTTTCAAACCAAATGGAATGACCAACCATTCAAAAATACCTTCCTTTGACTTGAAGGTGGTCTTCCATACATATGTTTGTTCTATTGGGACCTGGTGGTAGCCAGAATTTAGATCAATATTATAGAAGTATTTGGCCCCTGTGAGTTGATCAAGGAGGTTTTCGATTTGAGGAATCGACTACCGGTTTCTGACTGTGATTTTATTCAGGGCTTGGTAATCAATGCAGAGTCGCCAGCCTCCATATTTCTTCTGTACCAACACAGTTGGGCTCTCGCAAGGTGATGATTTGGGACAGATGTGCCCCTTGTGGAGCATTTCTTGGATCTGCCACTTGATATTCTCATTCTCTAACAAATAACGATGGTAGATTGGCCCATTGGGCAGTGGTGCGTCGAGGATTAGATCGATGTGGTACTTGACCTGACAATGCAGTGGTACCCCAGTAGGTGAGGAGAAGATATCTAAGTATGCTTCCACGACCTTATCCACTTTCTTCTACTGTGTGGAGAGGTTAGTCGCAAAGACCCTGGATGTGGTTGTGATCTTTCGCTCATTCTAAGAGCAAATCATGAGGAAGACAAACTTCCTCATCTGAGAGATGACCTTCCTGCATTGCTTGGTAGAGATCAAGGAAATAGCACTAGGTGGGACTACCTCTGGTATCCTGTACAATTTCTTGTTCAAAGTAATAATAACATTGCGAGGCCTAGACTCATATACAACATGGCATTTCCATAAATATGGTTGGCCCAAAATAACATCACAAACTTCGATAGGGGAAACATCACACAATACCTTGTCTTTGAAGGGCTTGATGTCATATGATAGGAGACATTGTTGGTTGATGTGGATGTTTCTTAATTAGCAGAGCCATTCGATGGTGTAGGTCTGCGGGTGCGGCGTTGTCGGTAGGGAGAGTCGCTTGACAACCTCTACTTATATGAGGTTCTTCTAGCTACCACTATCAATGATGAAGTGCAGTGGGGTACCCTTCACCCACATCTGTGAATGAAAAAGGAGCTCGCCTTCCTCTGGATCGTCTGGTTCACCAGGTTGGAGCTTGGTGGTAGCGATCGTAGCACTGGGTTCTGCATCAAGGATCCTTCTCCCCATTTTTGGTTCTAACTCATAGTCAGAACCTGCATCTGATTCATAGGCTTTCACCTCAGCCACCAATGACTTCATTGAGTGGCAATAAGCAATGTTATGCCAGGGGATCTTATGGAAGTCGCACCAGTTCCCAGTATCTTTCTTTGTCTTTCCAGTGTCTTTCTTTGCTTACGGCCTAGACTGGTTTTCCTGAGGTGGTATGTCCTTGCTATGTCCTTTGTTCTGCGGGTTGGGGCCACCCTTTCCTGGCTTTTGCTATGAGGGGTTCCCATGCCCAAATTTTTGTGTCTTTTGTTTGAGCTTCTGCTCAATTTTTACGGAATATCGGTAGGCCACACCCAAGGATGAGATGTCCAGAAACTCCATTTTGGCCTGCATGTATCTATTCATACCGTCGTGATACTTGAGCACCAGATGTCGCTCAAAATATTTGATACCCATCTTGGTGCGGAAGGTATGGAAGATATTTGTGATTTTGGGCATTGCTTGGTCTCTTTCCTTCTGCAGTGTGGTCCATTTTGTATACAGGTCGTCATAACTTCCAAAAGGGTAGAATTTTTCTTTAATAACATCCTTGAAGGACTCTCAAGTGACCACGAATGTAAATAATGTGGGTTCCTCTATTTCCTTCTACTCACAGAATGTTTCCCACCAATCTTTGACATGGGGAACGACTTGGAGGAGCTCAAAAGTAATATTTTCTCTATTCGAGAAGTTATGGACAGAGAAATACCATTCTAGCAAATTCAACCATTTGTCTACATCATCTGCGTCTATCTTATCTTCAAATATAGGAATATCGAAGTTGATTTGTACCTTGAAGGGGGCAGCGCCTCCGTTTGAGGAAGATGCGTCGCCTGTTGGTAGTCGTCGAAGGATTTACGCAAATCTATCCATCATATCGTTCCTCTATTGCGTGAGTGATTCCTCAAGAAACATTTTGAAGGGATCTCTTGTCTCATCGTATTTATTTTCTCCCGCCATGAGATTTCTCTTGGGCGTGCGAGATCTTTTGTCCTCAAGAGAAACAAGCTCGAGACCCAATTCTTTGTACCCTAACCTCGTTGGGGACATGCATTAAAAACGACAAGGAGTATACCGGTCTGATACCACTGATACAGATTTTATGAGCAGAACAAAATGAATACAAATTATTATCAAAAGATGCTTAACACAGAATAACATATATACAGTAAAACCAGTTTCTATTCAATAAGGAAATAAGCTGAAATTGTAAAATGCAAAGGAAAACAATCTTGCTAGAATGGTGGCGGCTTATCTCTGAGAAGAGATGTGATGGCTACGCTCATTAGCAAGAAGATGATTAAAATTAGGCTCTCAAGGAATTTTTACAATAAACAGGAATGTCAAAAACCCTAGACATTCAAAAACCTAACCCTAGGAGATGAAGTGCCAAAAGTCATGTGGGCCCCGTTTGGGTAAGTTAGTACATCAACTTCCTGGGGTCATAAATTTTTCATACGATCTTCGTTTTAGGCGCATGATAGCCCATTGGAAAGGTCTATCCGAGGAATACACATGTTTCCTATGGTGAGCCCTACACTTTTTGACTGTGGCAAGCCCTAAAAACGTTGTTTAGGGCCTCAAAACAACCCCGGAAGTTAGGGACCCGAAAACTAGGAAAAAACTACCGAATTGGAAAATTGCCAAAATGAGCCAGTTGGAATAGGTGGGAGGCCAACGAAATCCATTTGGATCAAGGATGGTCAAGCTTATTTGGTGGCATCGCAAAATAATCTAGTTCCCTTAGTATTGTTTTATTTCATAAAATCTCAGACTTCAATCAAAGCCTCATGATAGTTTTCTTTGCTCGTTATGCAATTAGAGAAAGAGGAGAGACTCACACTCTCCATTCGACACTAAGAAAAAAAATCCTATATGTGAAAGTCTAGTGCAGCAAGGGAAGTTAAAAGAAAAAAAGTAGTTGGGTAAGTTATTGCATTACTATTTCTAGTTGTTCTAAGAAACTCAAGGAATTCCTCTAAGCTTCATAATCGAGCACATCATTGACCTACAACACGGATTTGTTTGTTGAGTGAGGCACAAGATAGGATTTCATTTTCTGAGAATGGAGAGATAAAGAAACAAATTTAGGATTTGTTAAAGAAATTTCTCATCCACACTAGTTCATTGCATTATGGATCCTTTACTGTTTTAATTCCAAATAAATATGGCACATGGAAAATGTATGTGGACTACGACTCTTGAACCAAATGGTTATTAAGAACTATTATATATTTCCATGTGTTTGTGATATATGGGATTGTCTTCAAGGAGATAAATATTTTAATAATATTGACCTTTAGTTTGGTTATCATCATGTACATATCTAGACAAAGGATGCATGAAAGACAACGTTCAAAATGCAACAAGGATTTTTTAAATGGTTGTTGATTCCATTTGGACTTACTAATGCCCTTGTGCCACTCATGAAAATGATGAATGAAGTGTTATGAATTCATATTAACTCATTTGTAATCATTTATGTAGGTGACATATTTCTTTCCAACAAGACCTAAGAGAATCACTTGCATCATTTGGACCACCTATATATGACATTGCATGAAGAAAAATTGTTGGTGAACATGAAAAAGTGTACATTGGAGAAACAAGGACTTGTTTATCCTGGAGTATGTGTGAATCGAAATGGAATGATCATATATTTGGTGAATATTCCATTGATTATCATTTTGCCACTACCAAAGAACATTCATGACATGTGAAGTCTACTAGGAATGGAAAACTATTTCATGAAGTTTATCTTGCATGTTTCCTATGTCACATAGCTACTTCATGTATTGAACCATAATCAAGTTTGTTTTATTTATGAAGTCATACAATAAGAAGCATAGATATAGATCAAGAATTGAGTTGTGATTGCTCCTTTCTTTACTTTAACAAACATTAGGAAACCTTTAAGAGTGAGGTGGATGGATGTAAACATGCAATGGATGATTTTGTTACAACAACAATGGCTAGTTGCATACCATTATGAGGCTCTTTTCAAACATTGTTATGAATTACTCAATGTATGATCATGATATCTATGCACGTGTTCAATGATCAAGA
Organism: Picea engelmannii; assembly: GCA_009831015.1. Lineage (NCBI taxonomy): Eukaryota > Viridiplantae > Streptophyta > Pinopsida > Pinales > Pinaceae > Picea > Picea engelmannii. Next base: position 416,922 of record ML786003.1, on the reverse strand, counting down.
TATTTATTTATTGGTTCAACTAGTGAAGCACACACAATATTGTTTTCCTAGTAAAGATATTTCCATTCATAGTGATCGTGAACCTCTCCAATTTCTCTAAAGATAGAGACAAATCAAGAAAGCACGCCACATGAATAAGGTCAGATGTTTGTTGCAATTTTACATTGTGATAAAGTATTGGAAAAGAACCACATAAAATTTCATATTTTCTATCATGACCATCAATAGTTATATTAATGGTGTTTGCATAGTTTCAATAATTTGGATTCAACACTTTCAAGGAAGTCTATGAATAACATCCATAGTTTTTGTAGATGTATGTAATTATATAAAAATATTGAAAACCTTGTTATATTAAGAGTTTTTTTAATACATGTTGATTGAAAATTTTATATACAAACTAAGTAGTATTTGTGTTCATTAGGGAGTGTTACCACCTGAACTGAAAAGTCCCAACATAGATACTAATTGGGGAAACAAGATGGGAAGTGTGCCGCTATCACCTTTGTACACTTTCCCCTACACTTTAGGTCAAATCCTAGAAGCCATGGGGGGTATCCCTATTTGATAAGTAAACCTCTCCAAGTGAATTAAAACCATGCAAACATATGACTTACTTTAATGAATCCACAATACATGTAACAAGACCACGTACAAGGATTCCAATAACATTACAATGATTTAAAGATATATAACTAGAAACAATAGAATAAACCACAAGTATATCCACTTCAAAGAAGGTTAGGAGCTAGTGGATGTGTGTGAAATTTTATATTTTCATTTAATTCTATAACTCAACAAATAAAACTTCCACGAGGTCAGAACCACTTTTAAGCTACTTTAGGGCACAAAGAGTGAGGACAATTGGCATGAATCAATGGTGCAATGTGTGCTTGTGATTACCAATTGATTATATCCTAGAGAGGATAATATTAGGGATTTCATCGCACTTATAACTCTTTTTTATGAGAAAAAATGAAGAAATTTCAGATTTAGATCATGAGAAGGCCATCGAAGAGAGAGATTGTGCACTAAATATCAACATGTCTTGGATGATTCCACTTGGGAAAGAGATATTCTATGAAAAAACAACCACAATAGTGTTACACACAAGTTCCAAAGGTATTTAATCATTAACTAAGAAATAACTTGTAAAATAGATGGTGAATCCCTCTACGGTTTCATGAGTTAGCACTTGGAATCCACCAAACAAACCTCTAAGTAAATGATAAACAATTATAAGCACTTAGAGATCAATTTCAATACTAAATTTGTAATATAAAATTGGAAAAACAAACTAGGAATGAAATAGAGGCTAGGTATGAGTAAGGATACACCTTGAAGCACCAAACCCTAGCCTTAGGGTTTCACCCAATCTTAATTGCCACAATTTAATTTTCGGATTTGAAAAATGACTTAAATCATCCCACAAAAGGTTAGACAAGGCCTTGAAGCTTCTTTCTATAGGGATATTTTTCCTCTTTAGGGTTAGAGATGAACAATTAGGCATAAACCCTAGAATAAACTTGTTTAGGAAATAAAGTAAACCATTAACTTTACACTAGACAATGAAAGAAATCTTAATAAATATTTTTCTTTGATTTTTCACCATTAGATTTCCTTCTAAACAAACAAAAAAATAAAAGATTTTGAATTTTAGGGTTTTTGGGAGAAGACTAGTGCATTTTATCCAATTAGGGCTTATGGGGTCAAGAAGTATGCCCCTCTTAGATTTGGTCACTTATGCCTTCCAAATTAGGGCAAGAGATTAGAACCCTAATGGTAAATTAATCCCTTACCTTAATCAAGATAATCTATGAGGACCAAGGCCCTACAAGAAGGGATTCCACAAGGGAAATACCTTCACCAACAAGATCAATTATGGCTTGAATAAAATATCTAAAACCCTTGCCAAGAAACCAAAGGAAAGACAAGACAATATATTGAGCACTTCCCCAACCAACAAAGGAAGATGGAAGAGATAGAAACCTTAGACATCTTCCTCCCAAGTGATTAATTCATCTTTCAAATGGATTGATCTTGCTAGTTAGTAGAAGTCTTAAACATTCACAATTGATCTTTGATGCACCAAGAAAATAACCAAGAAAGAGAGATCTCCAAAATTTGACACCAACACCTTCGAAATATTTTAAACAGTTTGTATTCTCAAATGATTTCCAACAATAGCAACAATTTTGAATGAGAGGAGAGCCTCTATTTATAGAAGCTTCTACATCCTTCTCATTCTTTATTGTTTCTTTCTCCCTAAAAATAGCCTAGCAGACTAAAAAAAGTGACTTGTCATCCACACAAATAAGGATACTAAGCCAAAATAAGTGAAACATGGCACCACATGTACATAAAACCCTCATGAGAAGGGGGTTTGTCCTATATGAGAGGGGACAACTTGCTCAAGTAACTCAATTTTCCAAAGAGAAAGTGTAATCAAGGCCTCAAATCATGGTGTAGAGGAATCCAAAGCAAGCAAAGGTCCAACATCTAACCTCATAATATGGAACGACCTCATGGAATGGGTGGAAGAGGCCCCAAAAGGTGGGTGACTCCTCTAAATGTGCTAAAAATATGCTTTCAATATGTGACCAAGTCCTCATTTCATGTAAATATTCTCCACAAGGAAAGGAAATTTCCCATACAAGTCAAATACACTCATAAAAACACACCCCAGTTGTCATAATGTCCACATGTGTGGGTCGACCCTTAAATCATACTTAAAAAAAAACTCAAAAGTGGTGAAAAAGGAGGGTGCTCTAGAATCTTCAACATGGCATGTGTAGATGATTTCCATGCATGCATAAATAGATCATGTATGCCTCGAAGGATGTGACCATTGCCTTTGGATATGTGTACTTCCTCAAGAACTATGAGATTGCCTCGAGAAATGTAAAACTAAGTAAGCATATACAAAATCATCTATGATAGTAGATGGACAAAGTGTGATGAATACATAAGATAGGGATCCATATTTAGGGATAAAATAAGTGTGTTATACATAGGTGTGAGAACCTTTACTTACATCATATATAAAAGAGAGAGAGAGAGCAGTAGCCCCCCTAGATCATGTGTCCTAGTAGATCCACCCTAATACGGTTGCATAATAACCCAAATAATAAATGACTGACATGATGAAGAGTTACCAACATCAAGGGGCAGTTGATTGGATCCATACACGCAATGCTTATCTTTAAGTGGCGACTAAAAGGATGGTCCATGACCAACCACAAGGGGTCTATATATACTGCATAGGCTCTCCACCAATACATAAAATATCTAAGCATGGTCCAATACAATACATGAGTATAAATACAACCACACTTTTGTCTCATAATGATACAATGAGGCACATAATATGCTCATATGATGGGTCACATATGGCACAAAAATGTAGGTTACATTGAAGCGAATCTTAGGTGAATCAACTAGCTCCAACTTAGGGACATGTAATCATCACGAGAGTGGATGAGAACTCTAGAATCTGCAAAACTTGTGGACTTAAAACAATATCAACCAATTGATGTTGAATATAGGGGAGGGTGAAGTCACAAGTTCCTTTTCCCCTTCCCTAAGATATAAATAAATCCATGTGTAAATGAAATGTATCCAAGCACATGTTAGTAGCACCACATCTCATATAAAAATACGTACATGTAAGAAACATTTTACTTTTTTATTCTAAACAAAAATAATGTGAAAAAATCAATAAAATGAAACAAACAAGTAAGAAAGTCTAAGAAACTTACTATTTTACAAGGATTCCCGATGGAATTAGATATTACCTTTATAGAACATCTTCAAAACTTGCCCATTCGTGGGAAAAGGTAGTCACTCACCATCCAAATGACTGAGTTAGAAATTATTATTACCTGCAAAATATTAAATTTTGTAAGGACCCAACCAAAGAATTTCAAAATTACCATGATTACCCGCCTTTTCATTTCTTTTGTTCCATGTGAGAATAAGATCACCTTTTCTGAAAACTTCTTGGGTGATCCCTCTTGTCAAAAAATTTCATTGTATTTTCCTGACTCTTTACTAGATAATCAAAGGCATGTTTTTTATTCTATATAGCTTGATCAGTTTGTCGATTATGTTTTGCACTACATCTTAGTCAGATGAGAACTGTTGCATTAACTTGTAAACCAGGATCTTCAGGTGAAGTAGAAATGTTACATCCATCTCATAAACTAACTCAAATGGGCTCTTTCCTTTAGAATATTTCATGGTTATCCTATTATCCCATAGAGCATACTTTATCTCTCTATCCCAATTTTTTTGTTTTCCCCCACTATCTTCTTAATAATGGTTAGTAAATTCGTATTACTTGACTCTACAATACCATTTACTTGAGGGTAATAGTTGGAAGAGTGGGATAGGATAATGCCATAGTTGAAGCAAAAGGTTGAAAACTATGAAGAACTGAAAGCCTTGGAATTGTGGGGAATAATCTTTGTTGGCACTCTGAAATGAGTGATGATCTTCTCTTCTAAAAATTCCATAACAACCTTGTCAGTATCCCTCTCGGTTGGTATGGATTCAACCCACTTCATGAAGTAATTTTTGGTTGTGGCAATCCATTAATAACCATTTCTATATTTATCTTTAAATTCTCCTATAAAATCAAGGCCCCATTATTGGAAGGGCACTTCCACTATCACTCACTACAAAGGAAGAGCGGCTAGCTTTTTCTTTCCTATGAAGAGTTGAAAAGGATGATGTGATCTTACAAACTTGTGGACATCTAAAAATATATTTGGCCAATATTATCCACCCTTTAAAATATTGTGGGTGGTGGTTCTTGTTGAATTATTTCCACCACATAGCCCCTTATGAAACTCATCCATTAACTTCTTAGATTCTTTTGGGTCTACACATCTGAGAATCAATCCATCCAGATTTCTCCATCCAAGGCCTTGGTTGATAAAAAACAAATGGAGGCATTTAATCTTAATGCTCTTCATTTATGATATGTTAGATAATTTGGACTTGTAAGATTCTTAAGGTAGTAAATGATATCTACATACCAATTATGATGTTCCAATTCTTCAAACACTAATGAGATCATATGGCAAGGATCTTCTTTTATTCCAAGGAAAACCTCATTTACTTTTGCCATCATTTGGGATAATCCTTAGCCCTTGATCAAATTTGTGGGTTTAATTTCCAAATCATACTCTTTAATATTAGACACCCACTTACCTCTAGTTCCCAAACAATCTTGTTGAACCAAAATAACTTTTACTACAGAGTGGGGAATGTAGGAAATTATCTTTGAGTAACCCACGTAGGTCTTGAAATGATTCAACAACTTAAAGAGAGTGTAGGCTTGATTCTCCATAGTGGAATACTTCAATTCAACATCAGTGATATATTTACTCATAAAGGTTATCGATTGATCTTCATCGTGATCATTCTTTTGAAGAAACACACTTGCAATGGTATCCTCGAGAGTGAAAGAGAAAACTTGGAAATCCTTCAAATAATTTGGGTTTACTAGCACATGAGACTTCACAATGGCTTCCTTGATATCTTGAAAATACAATTTTTATTTCTCATCCCATTTGAATTCCACATCTTTCTTAAGAAACTTGTTTATGGGCTTAGTTATTTTGGAAAAATTTGAGATAAATCTTTGGATAAATTTGATTTTTTCAAGAAATGACTTCAAAGATTTCTTGTTTCAAGGAAAAGGGATTTCTTTGATACCTTTAATCCTTTTAGGATCAATCTTTACCCCTTCCTTTGAAACTATATTCCCAAGAATATTTCCTTCAAGAACCCCAAATATTGACTTCTTTGGGTTCAACGATATTCCATACTTGCAACATCTTTAAAACACTTTCCTAAGATGCCCAACATGAGAACTTATTTATTTTGAAACATGGTGAGATCATATTGATATATCTCGATTATTTTCCCCATAACATCTCTAAATGCATAGTCCATGGATCTCGAAAAAGTGGCACCTACAATAATTAAACCAAAATGCATCCTTAAATATTCAAAAGTATCCCAAGGTGTGGTAAAAGTAGTATTATGTCTATCATCTTCATTTACCATACCCACACTTGATTGTAGCCTAAAAATCCATCCACAAATGACATCATTGTCGACCCTATAATTCTTTGCAATAAATGCTTCATGTTGGGAAATGGATAATTATGCTTTCTAGACAATACATTTAGATTCTTGAAATCAACACATAGTCCAATCTAACCTGCCTTTTTTCTTACCATTACAAGGTTGGATACCCAGATTGAATGCCTTGTAGGTGCAATTATCTTGGCTTCAAGGAACTTCTGCAAATATTTCTAAATAAGGGGATCCAACTTTGGATTAATTTGTCTCAATTTCTGTCGGAAAGGCTTGGCATCATCCTTCAAAGGTATAGTATGTTGGATAATATCACCCTTGTAATATTTCAAATCATCATAAGACCAAGCAAAGACACTTCTATATTCTCTGATCAAATTTTCAATTTCCCTTATTTCCTCATTTGAAGTTTCTTTACCATTTTTTGTTATCTTAGAAATTTTTGGGGATCTGATATTAACTTCCATGTACTCATCGAGATTAACCATATATTTCTTTTCCTTGTACATGTCATGTTTGTCAAACATAATTTCCATAAGAGCAAGACCAATGAGAATCTTGTTGTTTATTAACTACTATTTACACTCTACTCCTTCTCTCCAATCAATATCATTCTTAGTAAACTCTTGAAGATTCTTAATGAATCTTATAATTTGGGAATCATCATCAAAAAATTTCCAATGTTCAATGTTGTCGGGCATAGAAGGTCTAAATATGATATCTAACTTCCCACCTTCCAATAAATCCTTGCACTAGTTGAAGAGTTGAAGCAGCTACAACTAAAACATAATATTTCTCATTAAACATTTATTTTTTTCTTCCAAAGACAATGCATCAAACCATTCCATGGTACCCCACACTTCATTTATATACCTCTTTAATTTATCATCCATGCATTCAAATTGATTATCTACTTGTAGGATCACCAAATTAGAGCCACCTTGGATTTTTAGAATCTTAATTCCCATATCTTTAGCCATGTTCAATCCAAGTAAGAGGGCTTCATACTCAAGTACGTTTTTCATTTCTTCAAATTATAAACAAAAAGCATGACACAAAGTGTCACCTTTGGGAGAAACAAACACCACTCTTGCATTGGGCCCTGTTCTAGACTTAGCTCCTTCAAAATTCATTTTCCGAGCAATATTGACATCTTCTCAGGGGGTTATCTTAGTTACAAGCACACTATAATATCCTAAGTATTCTTCATAACAAACCAATTCATTCTTAGGGTCTAAGGGATCTTCTACATGATACTTTCTCATTTGTTCACGATGCAAAGTCACATAGATATTCTCACAAGTGGGAATCATAGCTTAAGATAGGTCCATTTGGATGCTACCTCCAAGATTAGTCGTAATGTCCCTAATCCAAACCCCATTTGTAGTTGTGCATATAGGCCAGTGAGCCATTTTGGTTTTATGTGCACCTAAGTATTGTGAGATGTAATGATCCATATAGGTTGGTGAGCCATTGGAAAGAAGTTTAAATGTAATGTACATATAGGCTGGTGAGTCGTTGGTACCAAGTTTTGGTACTACGCACACCATTGGAGTGCACAAGGTTGGTTATCAAATAGAAGGTGTGCACATTCCATTGTGTTTTGTGTACCTGAGCTAGTGCATGTGGATTGCGCATAAAGGGAGGGTGTGCATATTCCACAGTGTTGTGTGCACACAAGTAAGTGCACATGAATGATTATGTTGTATATATATATATGTGTG
>ML786003.1:299945-321160 GCA_009831015.1 Picea engelmannii | reverse complement strand
GGACTTGGTAGCTTCGGGCCTCATATGTGCAATGTTGGAAATTTACTAAATCCATTGACTTGATCACACAATGATCATAGTGCATCGGTTGTATCATCCCACAAATAAATCGTCTCCTGGCTTCCTTCAATTAAGAGTGAGTCGTTCTTTATATAATATACAGTCTGCTTCAATATTACCTGCACATACGAAGAAACCCTCATTACATCATTGGATAAATCATCAAATGCAATTCTTTCCGAGCAAATCAAGTCATAAGAAATCAAATGCTATTCATTCCGATCAAATCAAGTCACAAGAACATACATTTGAAAGTTGAACTGCCAGAGTATGGATCTATGGATTCCGAAAGGGTGCTAAAGAAGATCAATAACAATGGAGTTTGGCAAATGCTACAAAAAGATCCAGCTTTTCTTGCAACTGTCTACTGGTAACTCATCCATTGCTCAGCCAGTATTCTAAGTTATCCATTGCTCAGCCAGCTTTTCTTGCAACTGTCTACTGGTAACTTTATAATGTGCTAATGTTCTAAGTTTTCTGAATTTATGGGTTTTTTCATGGGCAAAGTCAAGGTCGAGCATTAGAGAAGCCTTTTCACATGGGGCACAATAGTAATCCACCTCTCAACATCCAAGCTGAATTTAATTTAGCAAACAAAGTTCTCCAAGATCTTGACAATGAATTTTCAAATTTCCAAAACTGCAATAAGGGACAAGTTTCTCAAAATAAAATTTCTCAAGGAGCTGAAAGATTTGGGCATGAAAAGGTGCCATTAACTCTCCTTTTAATGCTCCTTTTGGCTTACGTACAATGTCAGTTTTCTCCATCATGGCACGCAGGTTTTAAATAAACTCTTTTACAGTTAAACTATACTCATGGGTGTTCTGCTACATATCTAAATATCTAAATGGTTGAAAATGACGTTGTTTCAGGGCAAGATTATACGGATGGCATGATACGTACGCTTTCATGAAGGCAATGGTGGAGATGTTAATAGTTAATGGCAGGAAACATTTTTTCTTTTTTTCTTTTTCCGCTCTCTTCAAAGCTTTAATTGCATAAGAGGAGGAGGAGCGCACCATGGTCACAGGGTGAATGAGCCGGAGCATCTCAAAATGGGCCTTCTAGAAGTTTTTCAGTTATGGCGGTCAGAACAAGCCTTCAGTTATGGCGGTCAGAACAAGCCTTCAAAAGATGGAGAAGGCGACGGCTATGGCGCTCAATCCTCTCTTTGTTGAACTCAGAGACAAATTGCGGTGGGAGGAGGAGGCTACTCTTCATACTGTCCCTCGTGAGTACCAGACTTTCTGCAGCGGAAGCTTAGACTTAACTCGGGTAAGCTCAAGTAGATTTTAATTTATTTGAGTATCTATACAGCCAAATTCTAATATATGGAGGATAGACATTATTTTTAGCAAAAGCTTCTTGTAAGTTACTGAGAACGTTTGATTTCATGGAATTTTAAAAGCTTGCATGTTAGAAAAATTAAAAAAAATCATTTTTGGTAAAAAAACAAAAAACGAAGATAGTGTCCATGAAGTACCTTACCTGCAGCACGTAAGCTTGTACTCTTTGTTACAGGTATGGAAAAGCTTGTCTGCTACCCTGTCTTTGTTACAGGTATGGTAAGTTGTAGTGATTACTTTTTTTGGGGGTACAGAGGATAGTCACCTTTCATTGGGAATATTAGGGGTCGTTTCGAGTATCTTCCATATGAAAAAAAAAAATTACATACCAAGTGTTTGTATTAATAGGACATTAAGATTCACTTTACCATTAGAATAAGATGTTGAGAAGAGGAGCATAAATAAGGTTGTCAATCTCTTAAGCCTTTCTTGGAAGCAGGATTAGACCTTTTATTCATTCATAAGAATGTTGCCCCCAATATTATAACTTTGGGACCTTAAAGTTATGACCCCTATTTTACATGTCACTTTTTCACTATGGAAGTGTAGATTTAGACCTTGACTAATACATTAAACATGCAACTCTAAAAATTCATGCATTCAAAATGCATCCATGTTATTGCAAGTATTCTTCTTTTATAGTTTGATGTTAAAAAGGAAAGCGATCCAATGTTTTCCCCTTCTATCCTTTACAAAGGATATCTGTAAAGGACATCAAATCTTTTACAAAGGATATCTATAAAGGACATCAAAAGGACAATATTGTAACTTCTATGACTTATGACATAAACAAGAATTGATATTTTATGAAAAAACAATTCAATGTTTTTCTCTCTTTTCTTTTACAAAAGATATCAAAAGAACAATATTGACATATGAATCAAACAAGAATTGATGTTTTATGATATAGATTTATAATATAGTATAGAAAAAAATTTGTAACGAAAATAAAGAAATGTTAAAGATTACTCTATTAATGTTTCTATCTAAATATCACTATAATTTTCTTAGATGTGGCTATTATTAAAGTAGCAAAGAAGCTTATCTTGGAGTCTAGTCAGAACTCTTAGGAAGGTGTAGATTGCAATATTGTAACCTCTATGACTTATGACACAAACAAGAATTGATATTTTATGAAAAAACAATTCAATGTTTTCCTCTCTTATCTTTTACAAAAGATATCAAAGGGACAATATTGACCTATGACTCAAACAAGAATTGATGTTTTATGATATAGATTTATAATATAGTATAGAAAAAAATTTGTAATGGAAATAAAGAAATGATAAAGATTGCTCTATTAATGTCTCTATCCGAATATCACTATAATTTTCTTAGATGTGGCTATTATTAAAGTAGCAAAGAAGCTTATATTGGAGTCTAGTCAGAACTCTTAGGAAGGTGTAGAGGAAGTAGTTTGATGGGTATATTTAGTTGTTATTATATCCTCAATGATTTTGATTCATGTTTCTCCACAAATAATTTGCTAGATCTTTCTAAAGACTTCACTTTCCCGGCACATTTTAAATTGGGAAAAATGTCACTACTACATTTGGGTCTTTTTTTTATGTTGATTTGATGCTTTAAAGGTCAAAATACCACTTTTTGGAAAACTTAATTTGCTTAATAGTGTCACCCAAAAATGTCATTAAGATGGTGTTGTTTAAATGATGTCAATTTCATTGTTAGTACGACGAAATACATGTGATTTCATTTTTATTTTTTACATCTCATTTTCAAAAATGTCTATAAAACATTATTAGTAAAACAAAAAAATGTTATGTATCGATGTTTTTAACATCATTTACCATTGAATTTTATTATCTTTGTTTTGATAGAATGACATAGATAATTGTGAGGTAAATGGTGTTTGTTATGCCAATGGAAATGACATATATAACATCAGTATATATAAAATCGACAACAAAAGTGTCAATGGATTAATATTACTTTTTTTTAAATCAAAATTACGTGTGTTTTTAATACGGATAAAAGTTACCATCTTGTAATTTTAATTTCATTGCTTGTGTAATGTATAATTGCATGCAAAATACCTGGTATAACCTCGGGAATGAGATTTAAAGTGACAAGCATCCTCTCAATTTGTTCTCTCAAAAGATTGGTTGTAGGTGTGTATTTACAATTGACCTTTGCATAATGGATATTCATTGGAATATCATCAACCTCAAATAAGTGGCTATCAAATCATTATAGGTATGGTTGCAAATATAGTCCTCTCATAGAATCTATAATTCAAAGGTTTAGCCCTAACAAGTTGAATATTATAGAAATCCAAGAAAACCTAAAATATTCGAAATCGATATAATTTATCATTAATGTTTTTTAACAAATTTCAAGGATTTATTTAAATAAGTCAGTTTGCCAAATAAAACATTATATAAAACATGAAAAACAAGTTATCACCTCAAGATCTATTAAAGCATCTCTTTCATCCAACTTTATTCCAATGTTACAGTGAAATATAAGTGTAATGCACTCACTGACATGAAAAAACTAGAAAATATAACTGTTAAAAATAACATTAAATTCAAATAAGAAATAAAGTTTATTGGGAAAATGCAATGCATATTCGTTCCAAGGATGCCAAAAAGATATTGTCCAACGAGTAGTGAAACTCCTTTATGTGTCCATTAGGATATATTAACTTGTATTTAGGTTAAATTATTTAATGATCTTCAAAACAAATAAATTAAAATACTTTATCACTTTTTTTTGAAGAGGACGTGAAGGTTTGTATCTTTTGTGCACATATATTGTTTTTGCGAAAATAAAGACAACTCTAGCTAATAGAAAATGAAAAGGATCTTGAAGAGGAGTTTGTTTGTTGATAATGTTGTTATATGAGTATGCAAATTATGATATAATTTTAAATTTAATAAATGATTTTTATTTGGAAATGTTATATTTTCAATTTTTAGCAAGTTCATTTAGTAAAAGCCAAATTAATGTTATTATGATTAGTGATCAATTTGTATGGAGAATTTATGTTCTTGACATCATGGCTATTTTTAGTTACATTATAATAGATTTTAACTTATTGGATCACATTGCAACACTTTATAACATTTTTAGGACACATGGAGGAAGATATTGTTGGAAGACAAAGAGGATTTTGAAGTCTTGGAAAAGAATCTTGAGATATTAGGTTTTCACGTCCATGCTTCTCCTTATGAGACAAGAACTAGAATACTCCAAGGCCCCTCATCCTTGAATCAAAGCTTCAATGATTAGCATAAAGACTAAACAAAAACTATCTAGTCCAGAATATCGTATCTAGTCCATCAATAATAACAAATAATATATAAAATTCATTTGTGTCAAACATAAATTTCTTACCTAGATAAATCAATGGAAACTTATTGTCATTATGTTGAGTTAAACATTATATGTGATTGTTGTGACGTCCACAAGATTGGTAACAATTTAACAAAATTACTAAGACCAAATTACATTAAATAAAACTCATTTAGATGATAATGTGTACATGTGTGTGAAACAATTAACTTATGAATGTAGTAAATCGATTTCCCTTTACCAAACAATAATAGATAAGCATACAATTCTAGAAACCAAAAAAATAAAATCTACCTACAACAAATGGAAAATGGTTTTATGATGTAAATTCATTGCTTGTGATATAAAGTAGCATGATATTTTGAAAAATGATTAATACTTAGTATTATTTACCAAAAAAAGAGTCATATCTTATGGCTTATTGGTCTTTAAAGATGCTCCTTGATATGTTTAACAAGATTGTGTAAATTATAATAAATTAATGAAACGCCATTTCCAACATAGTGTTTTAGTACTATATCATGAAGCAATGCAACTTCTATAAACTCAAATTCTATTAATGAATAAGATAGAGAAACATTGTGGAACACAAACTAGCAAAATGGGGTAGCAACAAGATTTACATCACACTCCATTGCATTCAATTATATATGAGAGAGTGAGAGGAGAACAATTCCCATGATGCATGTGGGATAAATTAGTCTAAGTTTATAAAATTCCATAGGCATGTAAAACACTAGGAATTCCCAAGCAGTCACCCATCCCAGTACTACTCTAGCCCAAGTGCGCTTAACTGTAGAGTTCTAATGAAATCTGATGCATTAACGCTATGTTGTAAGCATGTACATAAGACCACTAGGAAATCATTACATGATGTTTGTAATTAACAAATGAATATGGTATTACATTCCATTCCCCATAAAAGGGTGAATATCATGGTTTTTCAAAACCATACACTTGAAATGTTGATTCAGTGGAAAAGGTGGATGACCACCAAGATCCCACCTGGATCACTCATATTAGTTTCCTTGGACGTGTTCTTCAACCTATCAACAAATTCATGTATTTCGTTAGAATAATCCTAATTCAAGTCACATGTAATATTTATATAGAACTCGAAGAGAATTTGATATTCAAAACATGTTTTATTACCATAGCCCCTTTTCCATTTTTGGGCGACTTTCCTTGTTTTGGAATTTCCAATGGTCAATCTCCATCAATGTTGCGAAATTTTTGCTTTCCCTTATAAAACTTACAACCATATTCAATGAATATTATAATTGTTGCAATAAGCATAAGATAAAACTATTCAAAATTGAGATTGAATATAAAAAACATAGTAATCACAAAATCAAGCAATTACTACCTCTATATACATAAAATTTTAAGATTATAATAAATACACCTTCAATAAGAATAAATACCCCTTCAATCATAGCATTTCAATCAAATTTATTTAACCGTAAATAATACTAAATATTTTTATTTTAATCTAATTATAATTCATTGTAATATTCTCATAACAAAAAAAAAGGACACATTTATCTTAATTAAAAACATAAAAATAAAATAAAAAGTGTACATTTTGAATCTAATATTATAGTTACATTTCACTTTAAACTCTCCAAACAAAATATGTCATGAAATGGAAGGATCTAATTGTTAGTCTAGACAACAAAAACATCATAAACAATTTATAGTGCAAAATGGAAACCCAAGGTATGCATAGTTTTCCAAAAAATTGTTGTAATCAATGGCGCTATAATTTTCTTCCTTTTATAAAAGAGAAATCTCACTTGAGATGCATATAATAATTCATATGATTAAATATAATATATGGTGAGTGTGTGAAAAGAATGTGAAACATACAAGTTCATTTATTAACAAAAACATATGTAATAAGTTAAAAATATGTAACAAGTCATTTTGCATTAGTCCCAAGGGATAGCTCAGTTGGCAAGACGTGCGCACACTCTCCCAATTTGGGGAGAGGTCATGGGTTCAAGCCTAGCTATGAGTCCCTAGGATTGCTGCTTTCCACTCCCATATCATCCACTATGTGGGGAAGTATCAGGATGGATTCCCAGCAGGTTAATTTCTCATCTGGAAAAAAAAAATCATTTTGCATTAATCATAACAAATAAGATAACCATATTCATTATTATAAATATATAAACATCATGAAAAACATAAATTAGTATTAACAATATCTCTCATCCATTCATATTACTCCATTTTAGCAACATATATAGTATAATATGCACCATGACTTACATAGAACTCATAAAAACTTATACGATAATATAAGTGGTCACAAGCTAAATCTATATCCCCCAATATCCTAAGTTTAGAACACTAAGAACCCAAAAACCCATAATAAGCATCATTAATCATCAATTTTTTGAATTTAAAACACTAAAGATCTAAGAAACTCGTAATAAGAATCGCTAATCATCAATATTTCTTTACAATGGTTCAAGTGGCTTATTTAGAGATTTCCAAAGTTAATTAAAGAAGCTTCTAGAAGTTTCCAAATCTGTTAGTAGTCAATCATTATCTTTTGGGATAATTGTCACTCACTTGAATGTCATGGTTTGATCCTTGACATTGTGTACACATGTCTTGGTTACATGGTGCATACTTAATCTTTCGCACATCCATTATGCTCTATGTAACTTACTCCAAAACAGTGGGTGTACACCTTAGATTACAAAGACTCAAAGAAGGGAGTCAATAGGGAGATTGCACCTATAAATCTAGAGAAAATTATTATTTTTTGATGATATTGATATAATTATAAAAGTTTTAAATGAAAAGGAAAATATTTATCAATATTCAAAAGAGGTAAAAATTTTGAGATAAATATTAAGAATAAAAGTGATAGGGATTATTATATTAAAAATAATAACATTTTATAAACATTGAAATATAATATTGGAAAAACTTAGAAGGATGAATTAACAGTAAATGGTAGGATTGAGTGATAACACATAAGGATTGAGCTTGTCTCACTTCAATAGTAATACAACATTCTACTTGCTTCATAAGGATATAAGAATTTTTTTTGTTCTCATGTCTGTTTTATGACATTGAATAATTTGTTCCACAATTCAATACCAAATTTAGCAAGGTAAATGGTCGATAGTTGAAACATATCCATTGTTGTGCCCTCTTACCGCTTGGATCTTCTTATTTCTAATTGTGTTCATGTTCATTATTCCCCTTTGTCAATTGTGTTAACTAAATTTGTTTATTTGTATTAGTCAAGATGATGCATTAGTTAAGCTTAAGCAAATATTCATAATATCCTATGAATGTTAATTGACATGGTCCAATGATAGATGCATTTTAAAAATGTAGATAAATACCATTAGCCTTTGTGGGTCAATTAATGCCTATGCAACAAAATCTTGATTGAGCATTCATTCATTATGTGAATGATTTTATATGTCGTGGTCCATTATGCATTTGAAATTTAAAAATGCATTCCTTTAATGACTCATATAGGCAATCATTTGCAATCATAATAAACCATTCACTAATCATCCATAACCATCAAGGAAAACATCACCAACTCAACATCTTAGTAAAATCATCACCATTAGACATGCTTTAAATCATCACACTCACCAAGGCATAGAGCAACTGAAGAAGGTTCAAAAAGATAATAAATCCCAAACTAGTCATCAAATTAAACTCAAGGCAAAGATCAAGTAAACCATTGTCATAAGCATTCGAGTGAAATTCAAGTAATAGGGTCTGCAAATGTCAGTGTTTGGAGTCTATTGAGGACATCAACAAATGACGACACAACAAGAAAACTAATAATTTCTTATAGAAGCCACTAGGTGATGGACATGAAGTGAAGGAAACTTTGTATGCTTTTCATGGAAGTCTAAGGATTGAAACATAATCAAATTCGACGTAGGCTTTCCTTATAAGGGAATCAATGACTACTCTTGTGAACTAGTTTGGAAAACTTAACACGTGAGCCAAAGAAGAAATTTGATGAGATTTTCTAATTATGGTATGAGTCAATAATCAAGATTAAGACCATTGTCCGAGGTCCTATTTAGATTTGGGGTGCAAAAAATTCCCAAAGGCGTGGAATAGAATTTCCCTCGAGTATTGCTCCATTACCTGCGAGCGTCCATAGCCACAATGGAGTTTCCACAACGTCACATTCCTTTCTCGACTTCTAATCAAGCGTCATAGCCCTGATAGAGGTTTCCTACATCACCTTGCTTTAAATTAACCTCCTCTCATTGTGTTTTATTTGTATATATTACTTAGCGATTCATGGGTAGGAGGAAAAAGAAAGCCTTGATAAACTCGATGGGTTTGATTACCTTCTATTGGGATTTATTAAATATTGGTCATACCTAGGTATTCAAAGTACCTCCTTTAGATTTCCAACCCTAAACTTTTGAGTTTCACCTTTCACATGATCTGCTAATTTAGTAAGTGTGATTGGACTCCTTTAGTAAATTGTCTCGTTAATCAAGCCAATGTGCAAGAACAATCAAGGGGTTAGTTGGAAAATATTTGAGTCTTCCAGTAATTATGACTCACCTTTGATGTCTATGATGAACAATCAAGTTCATTTTTGCGTCAAGCTCATAATTGATAACAAGCTATCTCAATTTTTTTCAGGGCAAGAACATTGAATTCTAGGAAAGAAAACTAAAGCACAAAATCAACAAACTACTCTAAGAAATCATGAAATTCATAAAGCATAGAATAAATTTGCAACTAAATGAAAGCATGAAAATAAGCTACTCTATGAAATCCATGTATGAAATAAAATGATTGAAAGAAAACATCACAGTAAACACTAATCTACGAAAACAATGAAGTCCTGATATGCACAAGCTAGTCTATCTTGAGGGCAAGCTAATTGCAATGTCGCTTCAAGAATTGGTCACTTGTTGGAAGGGAGAACTTGATTCCCTCCATGTTTTGGATATTATAAGTTCAAGGGCCAGTCTTTCTTGTAAACTAATATGGTCACAACCACATTTGTTAGAAATTTGTATGTTTCCCTTTCGGTTCACTAACCTTATCCCACATGAGGACAAGATTATAAATTTGAAACTCCTTGTCATCTAGTGCATGCTTGTGAAACTAGCACTTAACAAGATTTTGATGGGCCGCAGAATTCTTTTTTCTTTGATCCTCTCTTCCTCCAATTTAAATCGAGTGCCAATTCTATTTTGGACAGGTGAGGAATCATCATCACTTGTTTCTGATGCACTAAACCTAGTAATAATTCATTGTTTTAGGAATTGAATCACCACCATATCATTCACAACAATTAAAAGGATAGATTTTGACCACTGACTGAAGCAATTAGTAGTTTCAACATGTAGGTGTGCCCTTTGGAGGAACATGGGTTGATTTCTCCTATCATATTGAGGCCCCATTGTTCAAAATGTTTGTTAATGGTGACTAATCTGAATTGGATCTTGACAAATGCTTGTAAATTTTGTAAATAAATATGTTTTGGTTTATTTCATTTTATTTTGTCTTTTGGCACAATGGGAAGGTGAAACGAACAACTATGATGGTTGGATTTCCAAAGGCATCCCATTAAAACAATAAGGGTTGTAGCGAAGAGATCAATGGAGGGGAGATGCAAGGAGAAATAGGGAAGGACAATAGCATTAATTAGAGCTTGAAGAGGGGAGTTTTCTTGAAGTTGAGTGGACGAAAGAGCTAATGTGTTTGTTCATTCTAAGCGAAGGTGTCTTTGAGCCATGGCTTGCTACAATTTTGGTCTTCATAGTGAGTAACAATACATAGAGTGTATAGCTCACCCATTTGTAATTTCCTTCTGAGCATAGTAAAAATCTCTGAAAAATGTGAAATATGTGTGTAAATGTTTTGATTTCACGGCTATGATGTGGGTTTTGTGCTATGATTTTGGTTAAGAACGCTTTGAGCTACATCATCGATTTGTATGGATGTTTACCTATTGAAGTTGTTATTTCCTTCATGGATTTAGCCTAGCCATTATAATGAGTCTATTTTTTCAGCCAACCCCCATCACTGAGTGTGGAGCCTCAGCATGCAATTATCTTTGTGTGTTTTGAAAGTTGAACTACCCATATCTTCCCTTGGGTGAATTTCTAAAGTGTACCTCTCTTACTGTTTGAAAACGTGGATAGTAAACCATTGTGTTTGGGTTTTGGATAGTCTCTTTTGCACACCAAAAAGAGACGGTTTTGAAACTGCACCTATGTCCCTTGTTAGAGAAATATCGCTTCACACACACAATTAGCAGCAATCCAATTTGTTTCACACCCAATCATTTGTTGAGTTGTTTGTATTAGTTGACTGTAGACCCTTCCTTCAAACAAAAAATTCTACTTGCTCAATTTTGGTTGTGGGGAAATGGATATGTTGTTTTATGGCCCATTAAACAATAGTGATTTGCATTAACTTGGCTGCCAGGACACCCTTTCTGAAGAACAACCTTGGTACCTATTGCCATCACTATATTTTGTATGCATTTGAGGGACTCCATGAGAGTTGGAAATTGACCAGCATTGGTTGGGAAATATTATGGGCATATAAAACATTGATTCCTCCCTCC
The DNA here is from genome assembly GCA_009831015.1 of Picea engelmannii. Taxonomy (NCBI): domain Eukaryota; kingdom Viridiplantae; phylum Streptophyta; class Pinopsida; order Pinales; family Pinaceae; genus Picea; species Picea engelmannii. Next base: position 309,844 of record ML786003.1, on the reverse strand, counting down.
AACACTACTTTTGTGTTCGCTAGTTTATTCTCATCAGAGTATTTATGAGAAATACAAAATTCTTGCCTTATACACAACATTCATTGGGAAAAGTAGTTTGCACATCATCCTTATCATATACCTGAATTGCATACTATACTACAAATTGTATTGGGTCATGCATTGAAATTGTTGCTTATAGCTTGGAGTTGAGCCCATACACAGAGAACAAAATTTAATTCCGCTAAAGTATATGCATTGACGAAACGGAAGGACCATAGGCCTACCGTTTACATATCATATGGTATCAAATTAGGTTCCAAATACTCGGAGAACACCTGCATTGTAAACACCCATAACCAGTACTGAAACAATGGACAAGCATTGTTGTCAAACCTACATAGAAGAAAAGGACCATCAATGGTGTGGAATCATCGAGAAAGAGATGACAAGGAAGACCCGGAGGTCAGATTGGCTCGGTTGGAGCAAGGCATTGCTACATTGACAAAGTTGGTGAGACAACTGCTAGAAATGAAGGGTAAGGATGCACACTCAGTAGAGACTCGGAATGAAGAATACAAGGTTGGCCTGGAAGGTTCCAAAGGCGAGATGCTTGGAAACTCAGGTAATGACATCAACTTTTCTTCATCTTCTAGTGTTCCTTTCAAAGTTGAAGAGAAGCTTGAAATACCCATGTTTGATGGACAAACTAATGTTGAATCCTTGGATAACTAGTTGAAACAATTGGAAGTTTACGTTGGTCTTTATCAAATCCAAGAAACATAAAAAAATATCCTTTGCCTGCTTGAATATGACCGAACATGCTTTTCTATGTGTAACGCCCCCTTCGTTATGACTACAAGCAAAGTAGAAGTGCAACAAAAAAAAAATTGTTCTTAGGCAAGAAGGCGACGACAACAACAGTTAACCACACCATTGACGATGAACACAAGCACGCAGTCTAGGCAACAGGCAACTAAGACTCCACGCACTAGCGCAAGAGTAATTGAGCGAAACGTGCGTAGAGCAACAAGGGAATCAAAAGACTACCCGCCCGACGCAAACATGACCACGCCTACAACCTAAGGGACAACATCCCCATCCCGACACTATGGCCTTGACGAACAAGACTAGAACCTCAAGGTGCGTGAACCCAATGCATGGAGGCATTCAACTCATGTGCCAAAAGCCCACTTACAACACTTGACAACACTCACACTGAAGGCGCCAACTCCGGCCAAGTTATCAATCATCGTTATCCAATAGGGCGCGCCATGATCCCCTCATCAGGAATCATGTCATCCCCAGGTGATAGATGCTTCAATAACCTTGGCGCCACACATCCTATCTGGACTAAGGACTCTAGATAACCTCGACACGCTAGGAGCCGAAAACTGACAAGAAGACTACACACATACCCCAAGCAACAAGTCGCCCAGGGGCAAGATGACTACAATCAAGGAAAGGTGGAAGCATAAACACGACCTCGTCAACAACCCAACCCCTTTTCAAGTCTAACTGGTTAATACTTACGATCTAATTAACATTAAGTATAATCTAACTCGCATGTCTAAATTATAAATTAGTCATTAATTTACAATCAAATTGACATTAAATACAACCAATTTAGCAAGTCTAATTACCATTTGTCCATCATTACCATCTAAATGACAAATCTAATTTAATCAATACTAAAACCATAACCTACAATTACCATCTAATTGACAAGTCAGTTTAATCAAGGTTAAAACTAAAGGACAAGTCTGGTCCGAGTTAATTAAAGGCAATCTAAACAATTCAAGGTTGTCTATTCAATGAAGAGGTCATCAAAATGCTAATGATTTGTTGTAATAAGTAATTATAATTTACCTATGTTGCAGACTACTGAGTACATTATTCATGGGTTGTCAAAAAAAGAAAGTAAATATAACTGCATTGCCATCTATAAAATCGTAACTACCAGACGTTGTAATCGCATTGCCAATTAAAGAATACGTGGTACATTACTCACCACAGACTGGAATATAGGATCGTTGTTCTACACGGTCGAATGCATAGGTAAATTCAAGGTTGCAATCATAGAGGTAGGGTGTTACAGCAATTACATGGATACAAATCACAGCGGTGAAGTTATCACAGCAAAATCGTGGTTACATCATGCAAAGCTAAGGTATTACAGCCAAAGGTATGAGATCCATAGGTCTATTAACGCCGAAGCGACAACCGTAGATCAGGCTCTTGGTCGACTTCTCAGGCGTGGATTGATGAGCTAGGGACGAAGGAAAAAATAAGTCGCAATCATCACAATCAATAAACCACAGGACGGTCAAGACATACAGGGATCGAAGGCCATGGGAAATCAACATCGAGCTAAAGGCTATGGGGAAAATTTCAGTCATCAACTAGAATGATAAGAAAAACTTACCCAATTAAACATGCATAACTAAAAGCATAATCATACTAACAATCTACAATGAAGAAATAAAGGAACCGTATCGTTTCCCAATCACCCACTCTGAGTTGATGTCTCGCGCGCTTCATGTAACTCCCGCTTGTCGACCGATGAGACTTCACTAGTACCTCCCAGCCAACGCTAGGGGTACTCTTCTTCCTCCTTAGCCCCCGATCCGCAAAGGGGCCATGCACACTAACCAGAGAATCAGCTAGCTCCTAGCTCGCCTCGCAAGGCTGAGCTACCACTCCTCACCGAGTTGGGTATCCCAACTCCCACAAGCTAATTCAGTCAAGTATAAATTTTTGCAGCATAACGTTACGCAAACAGAAGAGATCCATCATCCTTCTCCTCCCTCCATTATATAGAGTTTCGAAGTCCCTTACTTTCCCAAAATCCCATTTAATTTAAAGTTTAATAATTTAATCCATAAAAATCCTCCTCGTACAAGTGTCACTCATCCCCTTCATTCCTCCATAAATTAAATTCATTAATTAATTAATTACCTTTATTTCCCTCACTCGCCTAAAGGCACTCTTAGAATTGCTCCTAGGTGTCCCTATATCCCCTTACAAGTTTTAATGACTTTCCCCCTTATTAATTTACTAGTTGAGTTTAAATTAGAAAGTTCTTAAATGCTAGATACCTTACTAAGTTAGACTCTCTGTTTTTTCCTTGTGTTTCCCCTTTCTTTTTATGTTTCCCCTTTTTTTTTATGTTCCCCTTTTTTTTTTTCCTAGTTTCCTAATTATTTTAGATTTCCCTCTTTCCCCTTTTTATTTAAACTCAAAAAGGCATGTGCAGAAACTTAACCTTTTTCCCTTTTTCTTTTTAATGAATAAATTTTTTATTAGCATAATATAGTAAAACAATTATTTCCCCTTTTTTTAAATTTTATCCCAAAAGATTTTTATAAATCAATTTAATTGCTTGCCCCCTTCTTGTCACAAGATTAATGAAGATTATCATTATTATTTATTATATATATATATATATATATATATATATATATATATAGAGAGAGAGAGAGAGAGAGAGAGAGAGAGAGAGAGATAAAAAAATTATCACAAGTATAATTTAGACCTAGACTTTATTTTCCTAGGTTGGGCGACATTTTATTAGGGGAAAAGTTTCAAATCTTCCTTAACACGTTATTCATCCTAAAGCCATCTAGGTTTATCCAAATTATTAAATAACGACGTGATGTGCCCTTCAGGATGCACTAGGTGCTCCAAGGGTGCCACTCGCTTCTTTATGTTTCTCTTGCGCGACATGCCCTTCACGACGCACTAGGTGCTCCAAGGGTGTCCCTCGCCTCTTTCTATTTTTCTTGTGCGATGTGCCCTTCAGGATGCACCACGTGCTCTAAGGGTGCCACTCACCTTTTGACTGACTTAGTAGACATCAAAAACCCCTGGAGTCAATACTCCGTCAAGTGATCTTGTGGGAGACTAAGGGCCTCTAAGGAATAAGGCCCATGCCTTATTGCGTGCGCCCCTTAGAATCATCATGAGCGACTGTCGCAGTCAGCTCTCACAGCATCGTGGGTCTCCTCGAACTAGGTAATCGTTAACCTACAATTCGAGCCACGATGGGAGTGCTAGTAGGTTGTGGCAGGGTTGTTGTCCACACCTCTCCCTCAACATCTCTGGTAGTCGTGTGTGACCCCTTTACTCCACATGTGAGTCTGGTTGGCAAGCTATCGTTAGCTTGCATCATCAATGAATCATGTCAGAAATATATCCATATCATATCATCTAATTAGATGCACTAATATCACATATAAAACAATCAAACCCCAATGGTTCACTCCCTGACTCGATCCGGAGTCCAAGGGGTTCCATCGATGCCTCTGCATCCTCAAGGTCTGAAATCTTGCACACTCAGGAAAATCGAGTCAAAATCACATGTCTATGTCAATGCAGCATAATAACATTTCATCAATTCACAACGCCTCATAATCATAATCAAATTCCCAAAAGTATAATAATTTGGATCACTTGCGAGCAAGTGTCCTCAAAGAATAAATTTTTTTAGTGCGCGCAAGAGCAGGATGTTACACTATGGTGGGAGAGTTATGTGGATTCCCTAAGGATAGGCAAGAAGCCTGTGGTGATGAAATGGGAGGACTTCAAGGAATTTTTGAAGTCACAATTCTATCCCATGGGTTACGAAGAGGAGAAAATCATGAAGTGGAAGTACCTTTGGTAAGAACAAGGACAAGGAGTGAAATAATACACTTGTCAATTCAGGAGGCAAGCCATCTGGTTGGGTGTCTCTCTGGAAGAGCCAAGAGTGGTGATGAAGTACCTTGGAGGACTTTTCATCCATATCTGAATACAATTGCAGCTTCATGGTGTGAAAAGCATGTACGAGGCAAGAAAGAAGGCTCTCTACATTGATTTGGAATCCAATAAAGGATAGCAACACATGGGCCAAGCAGAAACCAACAAGAAAAGAGACAAGAATATTGCAGCCACAATCGAGAAAAGGAGGGATCATAATAGGCATTGCAAACATTTCGATGTGGATGGGCACACAGAAGAGAAGTGTTGGAAACTTCATATAGAATTGCGTCCAAAGTAGCTAAAGTCCAAGGGGAAAAAAAAGGCAGCTACTGAGACAAAAGAAGAAGTGGTAGAAAGCACCTTTGATCTAGAAGAAGTCATAGTTGGCATCACATTGCAGCAGCCAAAGGCAAGTGGAGATAAACATGGGCTATTTCGAATCAAAGTTCAAGTGAAAAAACAAAAGGTAAATTCCTTGTCTGGTAGTGGTTCTCAATGTCATATGTTTTCCAAAACATTAGTTGATGAGCTTGGTCTAGAAACCTACAATCTAGTGTACCCAATTTCACTAGTATTGTTGCAAGGGAAAATTGTTATGAGAATCACTAGAAGGTGTAAAATCAAGTTTGTTGTTAGTGTCAGTTATGTTGATAAGGTAGAATGTGAAGTTGCACCATTGGACACCTGCAAGGTGATGTTGGGTAGCCCATACTTGTGGGATAGGGATGCTACCTTCTGCAAGAAAGAAAAAAAGTACCACTTGGTCAAGGGTGGAAAGGCATACCTTGTCAAAGCACATCAAGAGAGAGAGAGAGAGAGAGAACATAACTCTTGTAGCAGTGAAACAAGGGAAAACAAGCAGGAAACAAGCCACCTTCATCGGCAATGGAATGGTGGACATGCAAAGGCAAATGGAGGCCTTGTGCTTATGTCTCCTTAATGGTCCAACATTTTGGGACCAAAATATTTCAAATGGAGAGGTGTGATCCGAACTGGATCTTGACAAATGCTTGTAAATTTTGTAAATAAACATGTTTTGTTTTATTTCATTTTATTTTGTCCTTTGGCACAATGGGAAGGTGAAACGAACAATTATGATGGTTGGCCTTCCAAGGCAGCCCATTAAAACAATAAGGGTTGTAATGAAGAGATCAATGGAGGGGAGATGCAAGGATAAATAGGTAGATGGTAGAATTAATTAGAGCTCGAAGAGGGAAGAATTCTTGAAGTTGAGTGGACGAAGGATTTGATGTGCATGTTCCCTCTAAGCGAAGGTGTTTATGAGCGATGGTCTGCTGCATTTTTGTCTTCGTAGTGAGTAAAAAGACACATGGTGTATAGCTCACCCATTAATAATTCCCTCCTAAGCATAACAAAAATCCTCGTCAAATGTGGAATTTGTGTGTAAATGTTTTGATTTCATGGCTATGATGTGGGTTTTGTGCTATGATTTTGGTTAAGATCACTTTGAGCTACATCATCAATTTGTATGGGCGTTTACCTCTTGAGGTTGTTATTTCCTTCATGGATTTAGCCCAGCCATTATAATGAGTCTGTTTTTCCATCCAACCCCCATCGTTGAGTGTGGAGCCTCAGCATGCAATTATCTCTATGTGTTCCAGAAGTTGAATCGTCAATAGCTTCCCTTGGGTGAATTTCTAAAGTGTCCCTCTCTTACTGTTTGAAAACGTGGACAGTAAACCATTGTGTTTGGGTTTTGGATAGTGGATTTTGCACACACAAAAAGAGACAGTTTTGAATCTACACCCATGTCCCTTTTCAGAGAAATATCATTGCACACACACAATTAGAAGTGAGCCAATTTGTTTCACACCCAATCATTTGTTGATCCATTTGTATTAGTTGATTATACCCCTTCCTTCATAAACAAAATTCTACTTGCTCAATTTTGTCTATGGGGAAATGGATATGTTGTTTTATGGCCCATTAAACAATAGTGATTTGCATTAACTTGGCTGTAAGGATGCCCTTTCTAAAGAACAACCTTGACACATGTTGTCGTCGCTATATTTTATATGCATTTGAGGGACTCGATAAGAATTGGAAATCGACCAGTATTGGTTGGGAATATTCAACATTGATTCCCTCCTCAAGCGCTACTTCGGTGTTTGTTGGTTTTTCCTCGTCAGATTATTTATGAGAAATACAAAATTCTTTCCTTATACACAACATTTGTTGGGTAGAGAAGTTTGCACAACATCCTTATCATATACATGAACTGCATATTATACTACAAATTGTATTGGGTATTGCATTGAAATTGTTGCTTGTAGCTTGGAGTTGAGCCTATACACAAAGAACAAAATTCAATTCCACAAAAGTATCCATATTGACGAAATGGACGATCCATAGGCTTGTTGTTTGTGGATCAGTGACAGGCTACAAAAGCATTGTTGACTTCTTCTCTTTCCCTGTGCATATTTGGAAAACATGACACTTTCGAACATGTGCATGTGCATCCTTGAACAATGTTGACCAATAATACATGACCCTTAATACTTCATGTGCGATGGTGTCTCCTAAGAAATGTCCTCCTCTTATCTCATCATGTAAACCATTCAAGACTCTCTCAACATTTCATTTTTCTAAACATCTAAGCATCACACCATCATAGTTATTCCTAAAAGGAGCACCATTGATGAGGCGGTACAAAGAAATATCATCCTTAATGCTCTTTTACTCTTGGCATGTAAATGATTTGGACTATATATGTGTTGCAAGTAGTATCTCAACTCATAATACCATGAATCCATAAAAATGATTCCAAATAAGAAGTTGTGAATTCATCACGAAATTGGAAATAGTGATGTAAATGTTCTATTAAGAATCCCTGCCATATTCAAAAATGTTGTTCCAAGCATTAATGCTACAAAGGATACATCTCCTTGATCTCAGTCTTGGGATGAGGTAGGGGGAAGGAGAGCTATGGGGAATTCTCAAAATATTGGCAAAGTATAATCACATTGATGTTAATTTTGCTAGAAACAAGAAGAAGAAAGTGAAAGAGTGTAATAGATAAAGATGCATAGAATCGGGAAAAGGGAAATGATAATTTTGGAGAACAAAGGAGTGAGGATTTTATGATGCTATAAATTGAATGAACATAATCACAAATATCATTTTTGTAATCCCAATTTTAGATTTTGTGATATTGACAAGGTTCATTTTCTGCAAGTTCATATCTAAACTTAATCAGAAACAAACAAGTTAGAAAATTTTCCCAAGCTTAATAGAGTTTTTAATCCTAATCATAATCATTAAATAATTGTATGCAAAACAAAGAAAAACTATGAATTATCTTCACAATGAGCTAGACCAAACTTGTATAATATTGGGGGATTGTTGAGAGATTTACATCTTAATCTTATTTATGTGTTTTTTTCTCAGTGTCTATTGTATTAGTGGGGATGCGATGAATTACAAACTAAGTGGTCGAGAGGCCTGCGAATATGATAAAATAGTAATCATATTAGATACCAAAGCTATAACCATGTCATGAATTTTAATAGGCAAACACATAGCATTATGAATGCAATAAAATAACTATGAATCAACATATTATATACTATTAGAGAGATGGAATATGCGAACATGAAAAAAGAGAGATGACTTGATTTCCCTGGGTTCACTCAATGTCTATTGTTTTCGCTTCGAAATTGGCATTGAGAAACTCATTTGTAATTAATCTTACTAATAAGATCCCAATGTTATTACAATTTACATCCATAACCTATGATGAATTGTTTTGTTTTTTTATGGAGCCAAGAGTGAAGGCAAAGATAACAAAGGAAATGGCATTATGGTGAGTGTCAAAGGAAAAGATAACAAAGAAAATGGAATTAAGGAGAGTGTGGGATGCAAAAACACAAAGTGTGTAAACTAAATAAGATGTCATTTCTCATATCGACAAAAATCAACAATGTTAATAACACATGAATTCAAGTGGGGATTCACAAAGACATTGTGTCTCAACTTCTTTGGGAAGTTTTCATTAAGTGACACATAAAACAAGGCATACACCAATACAATGGTAGAATATTTATTTAGGTGTGAGTTATGTGATGGATTTAATGTCATGGAAGGGTACGTCGTGGAAGGGTGCACCTTATCATGGAATAGATAAGAGCCAAGTAAACTAGAGATGATTTTAGTCTTTAGATTCCAAAGGCAAGTATTGTGTCATTAACCAATGCTCATTGACCAACCAAGCATTGAAAGTTAGGATATTGATGGAATATTGAAAATATGACCCTTCTTTCGACATTTTATAATATTTTTTGTCCTTCATAAATGACAAGTAATTTCAAAACTTTACATTTTTTAAGGGTGTTTTTTGAATTACGCTTCTAGGACAGTTTTGAACCCCTTGAAAGGGTTGAGAAAGATTCAATTTTGATCACTACTTGAGAGGATGGCGAATATATTCTCATTAAATGAGCTCTCAATTCTAACTAGACAACTGATATGTCATATACACAAAGGAGGGTTGTATTTATTTACCTTCAACATCAAATGTGTGGAAGCTTTTGATTGGTTGTCAGTTCTTTGAACCATAAATGATGGGTCCCACCCAGACACCACCCATTAGCACAAAACTTCATTAGGTGAATATGAAAGTAAATGTTAAAGTGTGAGATTACTATATTTTTGAAGGTTGGACAAACGTTATCTCTATTAAGCTACATTTGCGTAAGCGACTAGTGGGTTTTACAAGGCCATGTTGCTTGCTAAGTATCCCAGTATATTGTCTTTCAAATGCATGCATTATACTCTCTTTCAAATGTATGCATTAATGCATGTATTAGACAACAATTATCATTCCATAACATGGTGTAAAAAATAGGCAAAACATGCTTACATTTCAACCAACCGTAGTCTCTTTCAGATGCATGCATTAGACAACCATTATCATTCCATAATAGGTGGTGTAAAAAGAGGTAAAAAAGTGTTTACACGTTAATCGTTTTGCATCGAACAACGTCAATTTTGGCATCGAAGAATGTCCAGTTGCAGTTGGTTTAAGAAAAAGTTGATGGTAATTAAATGCCTTGACAACTTCTCTTTCTTTACCATAATTTAAAATTCATCCAGGTTGCTCTTCCAAGGCTCTTCAAGGGTGAAATATTTCTATTTTCAATAGATACACCTACTTGTTCATC
>ML786003.1:243022-289330 GCA_009831015.1 Picea engelmannii | reverse complement strand
CCACCTGGATCACTCATATTAGTTTCCTTGGACGTGTTCTTCAACCTATCAACAAATTCATGTATTTCGTTAGAATAATCCTAATTCAAGTCACATGTAATATTTATATAGAACTCGAAGAGAATTTGATATTCAAAACATGTTTTATTACCATAGCCCCTTTTCCATTTTTGGGCGACTTTCCTTGTTTTGGAATTTCCAATGGTCAATCTCCATCAATGTTGCGAAATTTTTGCTTTCCCTTATAAAACTTACAACCATATTCAATGAATATTATAATTGTTGCAATAAGCATAAGATAAAACTATTCAAAATTGAGATTGAATATAAAAAACATAGTAATCACAAAATCAAGCAATTACTACCTCTATATACATAAAATTTTAAGATTATAATAAATACACCTTCAATAAGAATAAATACCCCTTCAATCATAGCATTTCAATCAAATTTATTTAACCGTAAATAATACTAAATATTTTTATTTTAATCTAATTATAATTCATTGTAATATTCTCATAACAAAAAAAAAGGACACATTTATCTTAATTAAAAACATAAAAATAAAATAAAAAGTGTACATTTTGAATCTAATATTATAGTTACATTTCACTTTAAACTCTCCAAACAAAATATGTCATGAAATGGAAGGATCTAATTGTTAGTCTAGACAACAAAAACATCATAAACAATTTATAGTGCAAAATGGAAACCCAAGGTATGCATAGTTTTCCAAAAAATTGTTGTAATCAATGGCGCTATAATTTTCTTCCTTTTATAAAAGAGAAATCTCACTTGAGATGCATATAATAATTCATATGATTAAATATAATATATGGTGAGTGTGTGAAAAGAATGTGAAACATACAAGTTCATTTATTAACAAAAACATATGTAATAAGTTAAAAATATGTAACAAGTCATTTTGCATTAGTCCCAAGGGATAGCTCAGTTGGCAAGACGTGCGCACACTCTCCCAATTTGGGGAGAGGTCATGGGTTCAAGCCTAGCTATGAGTCCCTAGGATTGCTGCTTTCCACTCCCATATCATCCACTATGTGGGGAAGTATCAGGATGGATTCCCAGCAGGTTAATTTCTCATCTGGAAAAAAAAAATCATTTTGCATTAATCATAACAAATAAGATAACCATATTCATTATTATAAATATATAAACATCATGAAAAACATAAATTAGTATTAACAATATCTCTCATCCATTCATATTACTCCATTTTAGCAACATATATAGTATAATATGCACCATGACTTACATAGAACTCATAAAAACTTATACGATAATATAAGTGGTCACAAGCTAAATCTATATCCCCCAATATCCTAAGTTTAGAACACTAAGAACCCAAAAACCCATAATAAGCATCATTAATCATCAATTTTTTGAATTTAAAACACTAAAGATCTAAGAAACTCGTAATAAGAATCGCTAATCATCAATATTTCTTTACAATGGTTCAAGTGGCTTATTTAGAGATTTCCAAAGTTAATTAAAGAAGCTTCTAGAAGTTTCCAAATCTGTTAGTAGTCAATCATTATCTTTTGGGATAATTGTCACTCACTTGAATGTCATGGTTTGATCCTTGACATTGTGTACACATGTCTTGGTTACATGGTGCATACTTAATCTTTCGCACATCCATTATGCTCTATGTAACTTACTCCAAAACAGTGGGTGTACACCTTAGATTACAAAGACTCAAAGAAGGGAGTCAATAGGGAGATTGCACCTATAAATCTAGAGAAAATTATTATTTTTTGATGATATTGATATAATTATAAAAGTTTTAAATGAAAAGGAAAATATTTATCAATATTCAAAAGAGGTAAAAATTTTGAGATAAATATTAAGAATAAAAGTGATAGGGATTATTATATTAAAAATAATAACATTTTATAAACATTGAAATATAATATTGGAAAAACTTAGAAGGATGAATTAACAGTAAATGGTAGGATTGAGTGATAACACATAAGGATTGAGCTTGTCTCACTTCAATAGTAATACAACATTCTACTTGCTTCATAAGGATATAAGAATTTTTTTTGTTCTCATGTCTGTTTTATGACATTGAATAATTTGTTCCACAATTCAATACCAAATTTAGCAAGGTAAATGGTCGATAGTTGAAACATATCCATTGTTGTGCCCTCTTACCGCTTGGATCTTCTTATTTCTAATTGTGTTCATGTTCATTATTCCCCTTTGTCAATTGTGTTAACTAAATTTGTTTATTTGTATTAGTCAAGATGATGCATTAGTTAAGCTTAAGCAAATATTCATAATATCCTATGAATGTTAATTGACATGGTCCAATGATAGATGCATTTTAAAAATGTAGATAAATACCATTAGCCTTTGTGGGTCAATTAATGCCTATGCAACAAAATCTTGATTGAGCATTCATTCATTATGTGAATGATTTTATATGTCGTGGTCCATTATGCATTTGAAATTTAAAAATGCATTCCTTTAATGACTCATATAGGCAATCATTTGCAATCATAATAAACCATTCACTAATCATCCATAACCATCAAGGAAAACATCACCAACTCAACATCTTAGTAAAATCATCACCATTAGACATGCTTTAAATCATCACACTCACCAAGGCATAGAGCAACTGAAGAAGGTTCAAAAAGATAATAAATCCCAAACTAGTCATCAAATTAAACTCAAGGCAAAGATCAAGTAAACCATTGTCATAAGCATTCGAGTGAAATTCAAGTAATAGGGTCTGCAAATGTCAGTGTTTGGAGTCTATTGAGGACATCAACAAATGACGACACAACAAGAAAACTAATAATTTCTTATAGAAGCCACTAGGTGATGGACATGAAGTGAAGGAAACTTTGTATGCTTTTCATGGAAGTCTAAGGATTGAAACATAATCAAATTCGACGTAGGCTTTCCTTATAAGGGAATCAATGACTACTCTTGTGAACTAGTTTGGAAAACTTAACACGTGAGCCAAAGAAGAAATTTGATGAGATTTTCTAATTATGGTATGAGTCAATAATCAAGATTAAGACCATTGTCCGAGGTCCTATTTAGATTTGGGGTGCAAAAAATTCCCAAAGGCGTGGAATAGAATTTCCCTCGAGTATTGCTCCATTACCTGCGAGCGTCCATAGCCACAATGGAGTTTCCACAACGTCACATTCCTTTCTCGACTTCTAATCAAGCGTCATAGCCCTGATAGAGGTTTCCTACATCACCTTGCTTTAAATTAACCTCCTCTCATTGTGTTTTATTTGTATATATTACTTAGCGATTCATGGGTAGGAGGAAAAAGAAAGCCTTGATAAACTCGATGGGTTTGATTACCTTCTATTGGGATTTATTAAATATTGGTCATACCTAGGTATTCAAAGTACCTCCTTTAGATTTCCAACCCTAAACTTTTGAGTTTCACCTTTCACATGATCTGCTAATTTAGTAAGTGTGATTGGACTCCTTTAGTAAATTGTCTCGTTAATCAAGCCAATGTGCAAGAACAATCAAGGGGTTAGTTGGAAAATATTTGAGTCTTCCAGTAATTATGACTCACCTTTGATGTCTATGATGAACAATCAAGTTCATTTTTGCGTCAAGCTCATAATTGATAACAAGCTATCTCAATTTTTTTCAGGGCAAGAACATTGAATTCTAGGAAAGAAAACTAAAGCACAAAATCAACAAACTACTCTAAGAAATCATGAAATTCATAAAGCATAGAATAAATTTGCAACTAAATGAAAGCATGAAAATAAGCTACTCTATGAAATCCATGTATGAAATAAAATGATTGAAAGAAAACATCACAGTAAACACTAATCTACGAAAACAATGAAGTCCTGATATGCACAAGCTAGTCTATCTTGAGGGCAAGCTAATTGCAATGTCGCTTCAAGAATTGGTCACTTGTTGGAAGGGAGAACTTGATTCCCTCCATGTTTTGGATATTATAAGTTCAAGGGCCAGTCTTTCTTGTAAACTAATATGGTCACAACCACATTTGTTAGAAATTTGTATGTTTCCCTTTCGGTTCACTAACCTTATCCCACATGAGGACAAGATTATAAATTTGAAACTCCTTGTCATCTAGTGCATGCTTGTGAAACTAGCACTTAACAAGATTTTGATGGGCCGCAGAATTCTTTTTTCTTTGATCCTCTCTTCCTCCAATTTAAATCGAGTGCCAATTCTATTTTGGACAGGTGAGGAATCATCATCACTTGTTTCTGATGCACTAAACCTAGTAATAATTCATTGTTTTAGGAATTGAATCACCACCATATCATTCACAACAATTAAAAGGATAGATTTTGACCACTGACTGAAGCAATTAGTAGTTTCAACATGTAGGTGTGCCCTTTGGAGGAACATGGGTTGATTTCTCCTATCATATTGAGGCCCCATTGTTCAAAATGTTTGTTAATGGTGACTAATCTGAATTGGATCTTGACAAATGCTTGTAAATTTTGTAAATAAATATGTTTTGGTTTATTTCATTTTATTTTGTCTTTTGGCACAATGGGAAGGTGAAACGAACAACTATGATGGTTGGATTTCCAAAGGCATCCCATTAAAACAATAAGGGTTGTAGCGAAGAGATCAATGGAGGGGAGATGCAAGGAGAAATAGGGAAGGACAATAGCATTAATTAGAGCTTGAAGAGGGGAGTTTTCTTGAAGTTGAGTGGACGAAAGAGCTAATGTGTTTGTTCATTCTAAGCGAAGGTGTCTTTGAGCCATGGCTTGCTACAATTTTGGTCTTCATAGTGAGTAACAATACATAGAGTGTATAGCTCACCCATTTGTAATTTCCTTCTGAGCATAGTAAAAATCTCTGAAAAATGTGAAATATGTGTGTAAATGTTTTGATTTCACGGCTATGATGTGGGTTTTGTGCTATGATTTTGGTTAAGAACGCTTTGAGCTACATCATCGATTTGTATGGATGTTTACCTATTGAAGTTGTTATTTCCTTCATGGATTTAGCCTAGCCATTATAATGAGTCTATTTTTTCAGCCAACCCCCATCACTGAGTGTGGAGCCTCAGCATGCAATTATCTTTGTGTGTTTTGAAAGTTGAACTACCCATATCTTCCCTTGGGTGAATTTCTAAAGTGTACCTCTCTTACTGTTTGAAAACGTGGATAGTAAACCATTGTGTTTGGGTTTTGGATAGTCTCTTTTGCACACCAAAAAGAGACGGTTTTGAAACTGCACCTATGTCCCTTGTTAGAGAAATATCGCTTCACACACACAATTAGCAGCAATCCAATTTGTTTCACACCCAATCATTTGTTGAGTTGTTTGTATTAGTTGACTGTAGACCCTTCCTTCAAACAAAAAATTCTACTTGCTCAATTTTGGTTGTGGGGAAATGGATATGTTGTTTTATGGCCCATTAAACAATAGTGATTTGCATTAACTTGGCTGCCAGGACACCCTTTCTGAAGAACAACCTTGGTACCTATTGCCATCACTATATTTTGTATGCATTTGAGGGACTCCATGAGAGTTGGAAATTGACCAGCATTGGTTGGGAAATATTATGGGCATATAAAACATTGATTCCTCCCTCCAACACTACTTTTGTGTTCGCTAGTTTATTCTCATCAGAGTATTTATGAGAAATACAAAATTCTTGCCTTATACACAACATTCATTGGGAAAAGTAGTTTGCACATCATCCTTATCATATACCTGAATTGCATACTATACTACAAATTGTATTGGGTCATGCATTGAAATTGTTGCTTATAGCTTGGAGTTGAGCCCATACACAGAGAACAAAATTTAATTCCGCTAAAGTATATGCATTGACGAAACGGAAGGACCATAGGCCTACCGTTTACATATCATATGGTATCAAATTAGGTTCCAAATACTCGGAGAACACCTGCATTGTAAACACCCATAACCAGTACTGAAACAATGGACAAGCATTGTTGTCAAACCTACATAGAAGAAAAGGACCATCAATGGTGTGGAATCATCGAGAAAGAGATGACAAGGAAGACCCGGAGGTCAGATTGGCTCGGTTGGAGCAAGGCATTGCTACATTGACAAAGTTGGTGAGACAACTGCTAGAAATGAAGGGTAAGGATGCACACTCAGTAGAGACTCGGAATGAAGAATACAAGGTTGGCCTGGAAGGTTCCAAAGGCGAGATGCTTGGAAACTCAGGTAATGACATCAACTTTTCTTCATCTTCTAGTGTTCCTTTCAAAGTTGAAGAGAAGCTTGAAATACCCATGTTTGATGGACAAACTAATGTTGAATCCTTGGATAACTAGTTGAAACAATTGGAAGTTTACGTTGGTCTTTATCAAATCCAAGAAACATAAAAAAATATCCTTTGCCTGCTTGAATATGACCGAACATGCTTTTCTATGTGTAACGCCCCCTTCGTTATGACTACAAGCAAAGTAGAAGTGCAACAAAAAAAAAATTGTTCTTAGGCAAGAAGGCGACGACAACAACAGTTAACCACACCATTGACGATGAACACAAGCACGCAGTCTAGGCAACAGGCAACTAAGACTCCACGCACTAGCGCAAGAGTAATTGAGCGAAACGTGCGTAGAGCAACAAGGGAATCAAAAGACTACCCGCCCGACGCAAACATGACCACGCCTACAACCTAAGGGACAACATCCCCATCCCGACACTATGGCCTTGACGAACAAGACTAGAACCTCAAGGTGCGTGAACCCAATGCATGGAGGCATTCAACTCATGTGCCAAAAGCCCACTTACAACACTTGACAACACTCACACTGAAGGCGCCAACTCCGGCCAAGTTATCAATCATCGTTATCCAATAGGGCGCGCCATGATCCCCTCATCAGGAATCATGTCATCCCCAGGTGATAGATGCTTCAATAACCTTGGCGCCACACATCCTATCTGGACTAAGGACTCTAGATAACCTCGACACGCTAGGAGCCGAAAACTGACAAGAAGACTACACACATACCCCAAGCAACAAGTCGCCCAGGGGCAAGATGACTACAATCAAGGAAAGGTGGAAGCATAAACACGACCTCGTCAACAACCCAACCCCTTTTCAAGTCTAACTGGTTAATACTTACGATCTAATTAAC
This sequence comes from Picea engelmannii, assembly GCA_009831015.1. Classification (NCBI taxonomy): domain Eukaryota; kingdom Viridiplantae; phylum Streptophyta; class Pinopsida; order Pinales; family Pinaceae; genus Picea; species Picea engelmannii. The sequence continues at coordinate 282,212 of ML786003.1, read as the reverse complement.
ATTAAGTATAATCTAACTCGCATGTCTAAATTATAAATTAGTCATTAATTTACAATCAAATTGACATTAAATACAACCAATTTAGCAAGTCTAATTACCATTTGTCCATCATTACCATCTAAATGACAAATCTAATTTAATCAATACTAAAACCATAACCTACAATTACCATCTAATTGACAAGTCAGTTTAATCAAGGTTAAAACTAAAGGACAAGTCTGGTCCGAGTTAATTAAAGGCAATCTAAACAATTCAAGGTTGTCTATTCAATGAAGAGGTCATCAAAATGCTAATGATTTGTTGTAATAAGTAATTATAATTTACCTATGTTGCAGACTACTGAGTACATTATTCATGGGTTGTCAAAAAAAGAAAGTAAATATAACTGCATTGCCATCTATAAAATCGTAACTACCAGACGTTGTAATCGCATTGCCAATTAAAGAATACGTGGTACATTACTCACCACAGACTGGAATATAGGATCGTTGTTCTACACGGTCGAATGCATAGGTAAATTCAAGGTTGCAATCATAGAGGTAGGGTGTTACAGCAATTACATGGATACAAATCACAGCGGTGAAGTTATCACAGCAAAATCGTGGTTACATCATGCAAAGCTAAGGTATTACAGCCAAAGGTATGAGATCCATAGGTCTATTAACGCCGAAGCGACAACCGTAGATCAGGCTCTTGGTCGACTTCTCAGGCGTGGATTGATGAGCTAGGGACGAAGGAAAAAATAAGTCGCAATCATCACAATCAATAAACCACAGGACGGTCAAGACATACAGGGATCGAAGGCCATGGGAAATCAACATCGAGCTAAAGGCTATGGGGAAAATTTCAGTCATCAACTAGAATGATAAGAAAAACTTACCCAATTAAACATGCATAACTAAAAGCATAATCATACTAACAATCTACAATGAAGAAATAAAGGAACCGTATCGTTTCCCAATCACCCACTCTGAGTTGATGTCTCGCGCGCTTCATGTAACTCCCGCTTGTCGACCGATGAGACTTCACTAGTACCTCCCAGCCAACGCTAGGGGTACTCTTCTTCCTCCTTAGCCCCCGATCCGCAAAGGGGCCATGCACACTAACCAGAGAATCAGCTAGCTCCTAGCTCGCCTCGCAAGGCTGAGCTACCACTCCTCACCGAGTTGGGTATCCCAACTCCCACAAGCTAATTCAGTCAAGTATAAATTTTTGCAGCATAACGTTACGCAAACAGAAGAGATCCATCATCCTTCTCCTCCCTCCATTATATAGAGTTTCGAAGTCCCTTACTTTCCCAAAATCCCATTTAATTTAAAGTTTAATAATTTAATCCATAAAAATCCTCCTCGTACAAGTGTCACTCATCCCCTTCATTCCTCCATAAATTAAATTCATTAATTAATTAATTACCTTTATTTCCCTCACTCGCCTAAAGGCACTCTTAGAATTGCTCCTAGGTGTCCCTATATCCCCTTACAAGTTTTAATGACTTTCCCCCTTATTAATTTACTAGTTGAGTTTAAATTAGAAAGTTCTTAAATGCTAGATACCTTACTAAGTTAGACTCTCTGTTTTTTCCTTGTGTTTCCCCTTTCTTTTTATGTTTCCCCTTTTTTTTTATGTTCCCCTTTTTTTTTTTCCTAGTTTCCTAATTATTTTAGATTTCCCTCTTTCCCCTTTTTATTTAAACTCAAAAAGGCATGTGCAGAAACTTAACCTTTTTCCCTTTTTCTTTTTAATGAATAAATTTTTTATTAGCATAATATAGTAAAACAATTATTTCCCCTTTTTTTAAATTTTATCCCAAAAGATTTTTATAAATCAATTTAATTGCTTGCCCCCTTCTTGTCACAAGATTAATGAAGATTATCATTATTATTTATTATATATATATATATATATATATATATATATATATATAGAGAGAGAGAGAGAGAGAGAGAGAGAGAGAGAGAGATAAAAAAATTATCACAAGTATAATTTAGACCTAGACTTTATTTTCCTAGGTTGGGCGACATTTTATTAGGGGAAAAGTTTCAAATCTTCCTTAACACGTTATTCATCCTAAAGCCATCTAGGTTTATCCAAATTATTAAATAACGACGTGATGTGCCCTTCAGGATGCACTAGGTGCTCCAAGGGTGCCACTCGCTTCTTTATGTTTCTCTTGCGCGACATGCCCTTCACGACGCACTAGGTGCTCCAAGGGTGTCCCTCGCCTCTTTCTATTTTTCTTGTGCGATGTGCCCTTCAGGATGCACCACGTGCTCTAAGGGTGCCACTCACCTTTTGACTGACTTAGTAGACATCAAAAACCCCTGGAGTCAATACTCCGTCAAGTGATCTTGTGGGAGACTAAGGGCCTCTAAGGAATAAGGCCCATGCCTTATTGCGTGCGCCCCTTAGAATCATCATGAGCGACTGTCGCAGTCAGCTCTCACAGCATCGTGGGTCTCCTCGAACTAGGTAATCGTTAACCTACAATTCGAGCCACGATGGGAGTGCTAGTAGGTTGTGGCAGGGTTGTTGTCCACACCTCTCCCTCAACATCTCTGGTAGTCGTGTGTGACCCCTTTACTCCACATGTGAGTCTGGTTGGCAAGCTATCGTTAGCTTGCATCATCAATGAATCATGTCAGAAATATATCCATATCATATCATCTAATTAGATGCACTAATATCACATATAAAACAATCAAACCCCAATGGTTCACTCCCTGACTCGATCCGGAGTCCAAGGGGTTCCATCGATGCCTCTGCATCCTCAAGGTCTGAAATCTTGCACACTCAGGAAAATCGAGTCAAAATCACATGTCTATGTCAATGCAGCATAATAACATTTCATCAATTCACAACGCCTCATAATCATAATCAAATTCCCAAAAGTATAATAATTTGGATCACTTGCGAGCAAGTGTCCTCAAAGAATAAATTTTTTTAGTGCGCGCAAGAGCAGGATGTTACACTATGGTGGGAGAGTTATGTGGATTCCCTAAGGATAGGCAAGAAGCCTGTGGTGATGAAATGGGAGGACTTCAAGGAATTTTTGAAGTCACAATTCTATCCCATGGGTTACGAAGAGGAGAAAATCATGAAGTGGAAGTACCTTTGGTAAGAACAAGGACAAGGAGTGAAATAATACACTTGTCAATTCAGGAGGCAAGCCATCTGGTTGGGTGTCTCTCTGGAAGAGCCAAGAGTGGTGATGAAGTACCTTGGAGGACTTTTCATCCATATCTGAATACAATTGCAGCTTCATGGTGTGAAAAGCATGTACGAGGCAAGAAAGAAGGCTCTCTACATTGATTTGGAATCCAATAAAGGATAGCAACACATGGGCCAAGCAGAAACCAACAAGAAAAGAGACAAGAATATTGCAGCCACAATCGAGAAAAGGAGGGATCATAATAGGCATTGCAAACATTTCGATGTGGATGGGCACACAGAAGAGAAGTGTTGGAAACTTCATATAGAATTGCGTCCAAAGTAGCTAAAGTCCAAGGGGAAAAAAAAGGCAGCTACTGAGACAAAAGAAGAAGTGGTAGAAAGCACCTTTGATCTAGAAGAAGTCATAGTTGGCATCACATTGCAGCAGCCAAAGGCAAGTGGAGATAAACATGGGCTATTTCGAATCAAAGTTCAAGTGAAAAAACAAAAGGTAAATTCCTTGTCTGGTAGTGGTTCTCAATGTCATATGTTTTCCAAAACATTAGTTGATGAGCTTGGTCTAGAAACCTACAATCTAGTGTACCCAATTTCACTAGTATTGTTGCAAGGGAAAATTGTTATGAGAATCACTAGAAGGTGTAAAATCAAGTTTGTTGTTAGTGTCAGTTATGTTGATAAGGTAGAATGTGAAGTTGCACCATTGGACACCTGCAAGGTGATGTTGGGTAGCCCATACTTGTGGGATAGGGATGCTACCTTCTGCAAGAAAGAAAAAAAGTACCACTTGGTCAAGGGTGGAAAGGCATACCTTGTCAAAGCACATCAAGAGAGAGAGAGAGAGAGAGAACATAACTCTTGTAGCAGTGAAACAAGGGAAAACAAGCAGGAAACAAGCCACCTTCATCGGCAATGGAATGGTGGACATGCAAAGGCAAATGGAGGCCTTGTGCTTATGTCTCCTTAATGGTCCAACATTTTGGGACCAAAATATTTCAAATGGAGAGGTGTGATCCGAACTGGATCTTGACAAATGCTTGTAAATTTTGTAAATAAACATGTTTTGTTTTATTTCATTTTATTTTGTCCTTTGGCACAATGGGAAGGTGAAACGAACAATTATGATGGTTGGCCTTCCAAGGCAGCCCATTAAAACAATAAGGGTTGTAATGAAGAGATCAATGGAGGGGAGATGCAAGGATAAATAGGTAGATGGTAGAATTAATTAGAGCTCGAAGAGGGAAGAATTCTTGAAGTTGAGTGGACGAAGGATTTGATGTGCATGTTCCCTCTAAGCGAAGGTGTTTATGAGCGATGGTCTGCTGCATTTTTGTCTTCGTAGTGAGTAAAAAGACACATGGTGTATAGCTCACCCATTAATAATTCCCTCCTAAGCATAACAAAAATCCTCGTCAAATGTGGAATTTGTGTGTAAATGTTTTGATTTCATGGCTATGATGTGGGTTTTGTGCTATGATTTTGGTTAAGATCACTTTGAGCTACATCATCAATTTGTATGGGCGTTTACCTCTTGAGGTTGTTATTTCCTTCATGGATTTAGCCCAGCCATTATAATGAGTCTGTTTTTCCATCCAACCCCCATCGTTGAGTGTGGAGCCTCAGCATGCAATTATCTCTATGTGTTCCAGAAGTTGAATCGTCAATAGCTTCCCTTGGGTGAATTTCTAAAGTGTCCCTCTCTTACTGTTTGAAAACGTGGACAGTAAACCATTGTGTTTGGGTTTTGGATAGTGGATTTTGCACACACAAAAAGAGACAGTTTTGAATCTACACCCATGTCCCTTTTCAGAGAAATATCATTGCACACACACAATTAGAAGTGAGCCAATTTGTTTCACACCCAATCATTTGTTGATCCATTTGTATTAGTTGATTATACCCCTTCCTTCATAAACAAAATTCTACTTGCTCAATTTTGTCTATGGGGAAATGGATATGTTGTTTTATGGCCCATTAAACAATAGTGATTTGCATTAACTTGGCTGTAAGGATGCCCTTTCTAAAGAACAACCTTGACACATGTTGTCGTCGCTATATTTTATATGCATTTGAGGGACTCGATAAGAATTGGAAATCGACCAGTATTGGTTGGGAATATTCAACATTGATTCCCTCCTCAAGCGCTACTTCGGTGTTTGTTGGTTTTTCCTCGTCAGATTATTTATGAGAAATACAAAATTCTTTCCTTATACACAACATTTGTTGGGTAGAGAAGTTTGCACAACATCCTTATCATATACATGAACTGCATATTATACTACAAATTGTATTGGGTATTGCATTGAAATTGTTGCTTGTAGCTTGGAGTTGAGCCTATACACAAAGAACAAAATTCAATTCCACAAAAGTATCCATATTGACGAAATGGACGATCCATAGGCTTGTTGTTTGTGGATCAGTGACAGGCTACAAAAGCATTGTTGACTTCTTCTCTTTCCCTGTGCATATTTGGAAAACATGACACTTTCGAACATGTGCATGTGCATCCTTGAACAATGTTGACCAATAATACATGACCCTTAATACTTCATGTGCGATGGTGTCTCCTAAGAAATGTCCTCCTCTTATCTCATCATGTAAACCATTCAAGACTCTCTCAACATTTCATTTTTCTAAACATCTAAGCATCACACCATCATAGTTATTCCTAAAAGGAGCACCATTGATGAGGCGGTACAAAGAAATATCATCCTTAATGCTCTTTTACTCTTGGCATGTAAATGATTTGGACTATATATGTGTTGCAAGTAGTATCTCAACTCATAATACCATGAATCCATAAAAATGATTCCAAATAAGAAGTTGTGAATTCATCACGAAATTGGAAATAGTGATGTAAATGTTCTATTAAGAATCCCTGCCATATTCAAAAATGTTGTTCCAAGCATTAATGCTACAAAGGATACATCTCCTTGATCTCAGTCTTGGGATGAGGTAGGGGGAAGGAGAGCTATGGGGAATTCTCAAAATATTGGCAAAGTATAATCACATTGATGTTAATTTTGCTAGAAACAAGAAGAAGAAAGTGAAAGAGTGTAATAGATAAAGATGCATAGAATCGGGAAAAGGGAAATGATAATTTTGGAGAACAAAGGAGTGAGGATTTTATGATGCTATAAATTGAATGAACATAATCACAAATATCATTTTTGTAATCCCAATTTTAGATTTTGTGATATTGACAAGGTTCATTTTCTGCAAGTTCATATCTAAACTTAATCAGAAACAAACAAGTTAGAAAATTTTCCCAAGCTTAATAGAGTTTTTAATCCTAATCATAATCATTAAATAATTGTATGCAAAACAAAGAAAAACTATGAATTATCTTCACAATGAGCTAGACCAAACTTGTATAATATTGGGGGATTGTTGAGAGATTTACATCTTAATCTTATTTATGTGTTTTTTTCTCAGTGTCTATTGTATTAGTGGGGATGCGATGAATTACAAACTAAGTGGTCGAGAGGCCTGCGAATATGATAAAATAGTAATCATATTAGATACCAAAGCTATAACCATGTCATGAATTTTAATAGGCAAACACATAGCATTATGAATGCAATAAAATAACTATGAATCAACATATTATATACTATTAGAGAGATGGAATATGCGAACATGAAAAAAGAGAGATGACTTGATTTCCCTGGGTTCACTCAATGTCTATTGTTTTCGCTTCGAAATTGGCATTGAGAAACTCATTTGTAATTAATCTTACTAATAAGATCCCAATGTTATTACAATTTACATCCATAACCTATGATGAATTGTTTTGTTTTTTTATGGAGCCAAGAGTGAAGGCAAAGATAACAAAGGAAATGGCATTATGGTGAGTGTCAAAGGAAAAGATAACAAAGAAAATGGAATTAAGGAGAGTGTGGGATGCAAAAACACAAAGTGTGTAAACTAAATAAGATGTCATTTCTCATATCGACAAAAATCAACAATGTTAATAACACATGAATTCAAGTGGGGATTCACAAAGACATTGTGTCTCAACTTCTTTGGGAAGTTTTCATTAAGTGACACATAAAACAAGGCATACACCAATACAATGGTAGAATATTTATTTAGGTGTGAGTTATGTGATGGATTTAATGTCATGGAAGGGTACGTCGTGGAAGGGTGCACCTTATCATGGAATAGATAAGAGCCAAGTAAACTAGAGATGATTTTAGTCTTTAGATTCCAAAGGCAAGTATTGTGTCATTAACCAATGCTCATTGACCAACCAAGCATTGAAAGTTAGGATATTGATGGAATATTGAAAATATGACCCTTCTTTCGACATTTTATAATATTTTTTGTCCTTCATAAATGACAAGTAATTTCAAAACTTTACATTTTTTAAGGGTGTTTTTTGAATTACGCTTCTAGGACAGTTTTGAACCCCTTGAAAGGGTTGAGAAAGATTCAATTTTGATCACTACTTGAGAGGATGGCGAATATATTCTCATTAAATGAGCTCTCAATTCTAACTAGACAACTGATATGTCATATACACAAAGGAGGGTTGTATTTATTTACCTTCAACATCAAATGTGTGGAAGCTTTTGATTGGTTGTCAGTTCTTTGAACCATAAATGATGGGTCCCACCCAGACACCACCCATTAGCACAAAACTTCATTAGGTGAATATGAAAGTAAATGTTAAAGTGTGAGATTACTATATTTTTGAAGGTTGGACAAACGTTATCTCTATTAAGCTACATTTGCGTAAGCGACTAGTGGGTTTTACAAGGCCATGTTGCTTGCTAAGTATCCCAGTATATTGTCTTTCAAATGCATGCATTATACTCTCTTTCAAATGTATGCATTAATGCATGTATTAGACAACAATTATCATTCCATAACATGGTGTAAAAAATAGGCAAAACATGCTTACATTTCAACCAACCGTAGTCTCTTTCAGATGCATGCATTAGACAACCATTATCATTCCATAATAGGTGGTGTAAAAAGAGGTAAAAAAGTGTTTACACGTTAATCGTTTTGCATCGAACAACGTCAATTTTGGCATCGAAGAATGTCCAGTTGCAGTTGGTTTAAGAAAAAGTTGATGGTAATTAAATGCCTTGACAACTTCTCTTTCTTTACCATAATTTAAAATTCATCCAGGTTGCTCTTCCAAGGCTCTTCAAGGGTGAAATATTTCTATTTTCAATAGATACACCTACTTGTTCATCCGGTCCTACACATGTTCTTTGTCAGAGGACATATGGAAGCCATAAAAGTAATCTATCTAACCAAACACTTAGATGTAGGCAAGGACGGTAGATGTAGGCAAGGATGGCTTGTAACAATAATGATGAAAGTTTGAAGCCCAAGGTGAACAATTATTATGCGTTGTATGGCAGGGAGTCTTTTTTTTCATGGAAGCAACATAATGATACATGAGCCCCCACCGGCCGCGATAGTTAATAAAATCCCTCCATGTGCGAAGATCACTCCCTCCTAAGCGGTTGTTACAGAATATGTTGGCAAATGATGAATGTTAAAGAACATGCTTGCTATAGGAGTTTTTACTAGTGTGTGTTGAGTGTTTTGAGTTTTTACTAGTACGTGGTTATTTGGACTTCTATTAACCACAGTGGTCTTTAGAGACATAGAGATTGTTTTACTGGGCACTGGATACAACTAGCATCGGCAAGAGAGTAGCATTTCCGGTAGTCATTTTTTTGGGCATGAAACACCGACATATATAAATAATGTTAGTGAATGGAAGGGTATGTCATTTTCTAGGCTTGAGTAAACGAATGGAGATAGGGACTTAAGAAGCACAAACATAAAGGGGAAGTTCTTTCTTGACCTATCATGGCATGCAAGGCTCGTTCTTCTCTCATTGTTTACTTCTTATGCATATATACACAGTGATTGAGAGCCTCTTGCAAGCTTTTCCATTTTCTCCAAGATGTGTCATGGTTCAACTGGAATCTGTATTAAAGTTCGATGGTCTGCAAAATGTGTGATGGTCAATTTGGAGTCAACTACAGTCAATGAAAATGAAAATAAGAATATGGTATGGAAAGAGGAATTAGGTATGTATTGTATAGTTTAATTTTTCTAGACAGATTAGTTGAATGACAAAATGTAGTCATTTTTACAATATGAAAAATGAAAATTGATAAAAACTAAAACATAACAGTCCTCACCAAAGTTTTTGTATGTATGGTTGTGATAGTAAATCCAATAGGTTTTGTGGAAAAGCTCCATAGTATGTTTGTCTACAAAATATTTGATGGATCATGATTTGTAACATAAAGCACACATACACAAAAATAGATAAAACAACTAAGTCTATGTGGAATTGAATATTTTATAAGAGTAATATCATTGATATTTATGTTTCATGTATATAACACTTGTAGATTTTGGGGAAGAAAAATGAACAGGAAAATAATAGACAAAATCATAAATCAATAAACATATATTGCTACTTAAGCTTGACATCTAGCAATGAACACTTCTGAAACTATGCCCAAGAAGTAAAGATGTCAATGTTAGAAAAGATTGGACACCAAGTCTCCCCCAGCATAAAATACTCGCCCAACTCCCTAAAGAAAATACGCAGTTGTCGACGAAGGTTCAAAAGTGGTACAATATTTAAAATTTGACGACAAAACATTTACATCAAATTCAGTGGATAGTTTTACCTTGATCATCATTTCTGCATCATTCTCGTTTTCCCATTTTTCATAAATCTCAACTAATCCAATTGCATGAATATCATATTAAAGGAATTGTCAAACCAATTTAGGAAAACATGTGACTGGGCTAATACCTTAACCATGGATCATATGAAAAGAGATGGTAAGTTATTTTACCACTTCCTTGTTAATGATATTTAGTTTATGTGGGTTATTAAGAGTATCACCATGGTCTTAGTTAACATTGTAGATCAAGCAGGAAGAGACAAAATACATAATCTTTTCCTTTAACTCATGACTCAATTATGCTAAGTTTCCTTTTCTTCTTAAAAAAATTAAAATTTGTTTTGTTTGCAGAAGGGCCTTTGTACACAACGAATTAGTAAAACACTACATTTCTTATTATGACTCTTTTTTTGACCTCTTTAGGTGTTAAGTTCATACTATAATGGGTAGAGACATTTAATTCGCAGATGAGACATATAGTACATGGATGGGATGAATGGTGTTGGGAGATGACCTCTCTTTGTGTGAAGTTCATACTATAATAGATAGAGATGTTTAATGTGTGGATGGGATGAATAGTGTTAGGAGGGGTTGTCACTAGAGATTTTGAAACTCCTTAAAGCATTTCAATGTTATAGATTTATGTTAATATGTAACAGAATTTGTTCAAGATGTAAAAAATTATTTATAAGTAAAGGATTCTCAAGATGTACAAAAAGAAAATGTTTTCTTACTATTTGTTTTTTACAGATTTACAAAAACTAATAATAATTGTTGTTTGTTGTTTGCTATTTTCTACAGGTTTACCTTGTAGTTGCTCTAGTTATAGTGGCATCATGGAGAAGTCCCTTGTAGGGACAACATGGTGAGTGAGTAATCGTGGAAGTTCTTAGAGCATGGTGAGAGAGTGATAGTGGAAGTTCTCACAGCATAGTGAGTGACAGTGGAAGTTCTCACAGCATGGTTAGCGAGTGACAATGGAAGTTCTCACAACATGGTGGGTAAGTGATAATGGAAGTTCTCACAGTATGGCTTGGATTTAGAGTGAATCGTTCTCAGTGAATCAGTGGCAGGTGGAAGAGGAGCAAGGCTCATGTTAAAAGGAGCCTTGTTTGTGTCATGTGTTGAGCATGTTCATGTCATGTCTTGATCATGCAACGTAGAGACACTCAAAGGATTAAGATGGTTGAACTAAGAACTTAGGTTATGAGCTAAACTTAGGATATGCTATGTACAATAAAATGGTTCAACAAAAAACATAAGATATACTATCTTAATAGAAAATGTTAAAGAAATAATGCGAACTCAATACATAGCATTAGTTTATCTGTAAAGCGTATATCCGGAAAGATTAAGTTTAAACCTAACAAAGAGCAAAGAAACATTAAAATGGCCTCGATATGAGGCCAAATAAGACCTCAAATTGTCTAATTGGTAAACAAAATGTGTTGTCGGTCTTTGATACGTGAGGGAAAATATTTTGTTAATACATTGAACTAAAACTTTACATGTTCTAGAAAAAATATTACATCGGTTTGGGCATAGATTAATACTAGTGCAAGAAATCGTTTGCAATAGTCTGCAACCTTAAAGTAGGGACTAATAAGTGATGTAGTGTGAACTCTTCTTGACATCTTTCACTTACCATTTTCCTTTCTTATCATCTCCTCTTATTGATGGCCTTGTTTTGGGAATTAATGTCTTTGGTTTTCAACCTATCTTTCTTTTTTTCTCACAAACAAGTTCAATTTCAACTATGGTTTCTTAGATCACATTTTTTCATACATATACTCTATTTAAGTACAAATGTATATGTTAGTCTTTTATCTCTTTTATTGAGTATTCTAACCTATATTTTTTGGGTTTATTGGATTTTGTGTTTATTATCAAGGATTGTACAATACTTTTGGACACACTTTCTAGCATTGCTACAATACAAATCCATGTCGTCGTAATTAGTGTCGTCTACCAATGCTTTTTGTTTCAAAGTAGTTGCACCCCACACAACACATTCGGGGGCATCATTTTTGTGTTTCCTAATGTTATAATTGTATCAGTTTGATTGACACAAAATGAAAACATACAATGCTATGTCGTCGTAATTAGTGTCGTCTACCAATGTTTTTGTTTTTTTTTCAAAGTAGTTGCACGCCATACAATGCATTCAGGGGCATCCTTTTTGTGTTTCCTAATGTTATAGTTGTATCAGTTTGATTGATACAAAATGAAAACATGCACCTTTAGCATCGTGTTTGCAACATGTGTGCATCGTATTTCAATTTTTTTTTTAAGTTTAATTAATTAATTAATATTTAATATAAACTATTAATTACTATCAATTAATTAACTATGCTCCTTAATAATTACTTCCAATTAATTAATTGATAATTAAAATTTACATTTATCAATTAGTATTTCAGGAATTGTTAAACATTATTTATTAATTAACATTAAAGAGATTATAATTATTATCATTCTATTATTGATGAAGTTTATTAGAATTGACTATTTTTCATTTTTACATCTATTTTTTAATATTGTGCAATCAATATATGTTCTAACATTCAATCAAGTCCATTGTGTGATAAGAAAAAAAACATATATACATAGACACAATTATGAAATTTCAATTCAAACTGATAAATAACCATGTATTTTTTTATGTTTGTAATAGCAACTTGTAACAATTCATCTACAACAATGCATGAATAAATATCTACAAATATAACATAATGAATCGCAATAAAAATTTGATTGGTGACCTTTCATTGGTACCCTCCTTGTCCTTTGAACCCTTAGCATCCTCACTCTGTAAGAACATGAGTGATTTCAATTAAAGACCTCTAGCATTTATAGATGTTATAGAAAAAGACTTCTAGCATTTATAGATGTTATATAGTGGAGATAATAAGTTTTAAAAAATATTGATACCCTTTGATTCCTCTAAACTCTCCTCGTTGTCTAAAATAACATAATAAAATAACAACTCAATAAATTAAAGAATTTTTAACTAGTAACACATAATTAACAATTTACCGAGAGCAGTGGATCTAAATCTACTATGTCCATTTGTTCTAGTGTCTTAGGGTGATCCACTCCATTTTATACCTTCTCACTTATGATATTTTCCTCCTCTTTGTACCTCTCTATGAAAATTTGTTGGTCTTGATATATTTCTTTGTTCTTTTGGGTATTTACCATTACCCTGAATTTGCGAGCGGCATCATAGAAAATGAAGACAAATACTTTTGCATCTATTTTTTAATATTGTGCAATCAATATATGTTCTAACATTCAATCAAGTTCATTGTGTGATAAGCAAAAAAAACATATATACATAGACACAATTATGAAATTTCAATTCACACTGATAAATAACCATGTATTTTTTATGTTTGTAATAACAACTTGTAACAATTCATCTACAACAATGCATGAATAAATATCTACAAATATAACATAATGAATCTCAATAAAAATTTGATTGGTGACCTTTCATTGGTACCCTCCTTCTCCTTTGAACCCTTAGCATCCTCACTCTGTAAGAACACGAGTGATTTCAATTAAAGACCTCTACCATTTATAGATGTTATACATAAAGAGTTCTAGCATTTATAGATGTTATATAGTGGAGATAATAAGTTTTAAAAAATATTGATATCCTTTGATTCCTCTAAACTCTCCTCGTTGTCTGAAAGAACATAATAAAATAACAACTCAATAAATTAAATAATTTTTAACTAGTAACACATAATTAACAATTTACCGAGAGCGGTGAATCTAAATCTACTATGTCCATTTGTTCTAGTGTATCAGGGTGATCCACTCCATGTTATACCTTCTCACTTATGATATTTTCCTCCTCTTTGTACCTCTCTATGAACATTTGTTGGTCTTGATATATTTCTTTGTTCTTTTGGGTATAGGGATTATTTTTACCATTCCCCTGAATTTGTGAGCAACATCATAGAAAATGAAGACAACTATTTTTGCATCTATTTTTTAATATTGTGCAATCAATATATGTTCTAACATTCAATCAAGTTCATTGTGTGATAAGCAAAAAAACATATATACATAGACACAATTATGAAATTTCAATTCAAACTAATAAATAACCATGTATTGTTTATGTTTGTAATAGCAACTTGTAACAATTCATCTACAACAATGCATGAATAAATATCTACAAATATAACATAATGAATCTAAATAAAAAGTTGATCAGTGAATTTTCATTGGTACACTCCTTGTCCTTTGAACCCTTAGCAGCCTCACTCTGTAAGAACATGAGTGATTTCAATTAAAGACCTCTAGCATTTATAGATGTTATACAGAAAGACTTCTAGCATTTATAGATGTTATATAGTGGAGATAATAAGTTTTTTAAAATATCGATAACCTTTGATTCCTCTAAAATCTCCTCGTTGTCTAAAATAACATAATAAAATAGCAACTCAATAAATTAAATAATTTTTAACTAGTAACACATAATTAACAATTTACCGAGAGCAGTGGATCTAAATCTACTATGTCCATTTGTTCTAGTGTCTCAGGGTGATCCACTCCATGTTATACCTTCTCACTTATGATATTTTCCTCCTCTTTGTACCTCTCTATGAACATGTGTTGGTCTTGACATATTTCTTTGTTCTTTTGGGTATAGGGATTATTTTTACCATTCCCATGAATTTGCGAGCAGCATCATAGAAAATGAAGACAACTATTTTTGCATCTATTTTTTAATATTGTGCAATCAATATATGTTCTAACATTCAATCAAGTTCATTGTGTGATAAGCAAAAAAACATATATACATAGACACAATTATGAAATTTCAATTCANATAGAAAATGAAGACAACTATTTTTGCATCTATTTTTTAATATTGTGCAATCAATATATGTTCTAACATTCAATCAAGTTCATTGTGTGATAAGCAAAAAAACATATATACATAGACACAATTATGAAATTTCAATTCAAACTGATAAATAACCATGTATTGTTTATGTTTGTAATAACAACCTGTAACAATTCATCTACAACAATGCATGAATAAATATCTACAAGTATAACATAATGAATCTAAATAAAAAGTTTATCGGTGACTTTTCATTGGTACACTCCTTGTCCTTTGAACCCTTAGCAGCCTCACTCTGTAAGAACATGAGTGATTTCAATTAAAGACCTCTAGCATTTATAGATGTTATACAGAAAGACTTCTAGCATTTATAGATGTTATATAGTGGAGATAATAAGTTTTTTAAAATATCGATAACCTTTGATTCATCTAAACTCTCCTCGTTGTCTAAAAGAACATAATAAAATAACAACTCAATAAATTAAATAATTTTTAACTGGTAACACATAATTAACAATTTACCAAGAGAAGTGGATCTAAATCTACTATGTCCATGTGTTCTAGTGTCTCGGGGTGATCCACTCCATGTTATACCCTCTCACTTATGATATTTTCCTCCTCTTTGTACCTCTCTATGAACATGTGTTGGTCTTGACATATTTCTTTGTTCTTTTGGGTATAGGAATTATTTTTACCATTCCCCTGAATTTGCGAGCAGCATCATAGAAAATGAAGACAACTGTAAAAGTCAATGAAGAGACATAATGAAATAAAAAAATGTAAACTAGGACTACAAAAATTAGTGAAGAGAAGGAAGATATAGTGCCCTCTTTTTCTTTGACTACTTTGATTGATTAGAACATATTATTTGAGGGAATTTTGATTTCAAAATGACTTGGTTTATTGATATATGTCATGATGATGAATTTAAACTCTTATGATTATCTTGGATTGGCTTTAATTGATGTAATGGTATTTCTAAACAAGTCTTGTTTTAACGTTTATATGACAATCATGAATTAATCAATTGTATAGTGATATGATGTAATTGATGGTATTGATCCACAAGGTTATGAAACATTGAAATGTTGTATATGTATATAGATGCATTAATCATTATATGGTATTGATGGCTTTCCAAGTGTCATAGGGAAGCCACAAGGACACATTGACATGAGATTGTGTCAACATCATACGAACTCCAGATTGTGTCAAGACATTATGATACGTCTATAATCAATTATATGTTTTTAATTTATGATTATGGGACTATTTAACGTATTGATTTCAATCACAAACACAAGGAATATGTTTGTCAATCAGTCCACACATGGGTAATGGGGTTGTATGGAAGATATATGCAGTATCACTAGGAGAGAAGGAACAACATCCCTATTTCCACATACTAGCACTCATTTTCCATGTTTCAGGTTGAAAATTGTATGGTACTTTTACCTAGAGGTTGCACATTGTCGTGAGGGTAGGCCACGGATTCGGTCACTCGTGAATTTTATCTAAGGGGTTCACATCAAGGTGTCATCCTTATTCCTTAGTGACCATTAGTCTTTCGACAAAGAAAGAACAAGTTGAGTTAATGTGGTGTCAACCATTGTACCCTTTCTCCCTTCAAAGAAAATTGGGTACTTGAATGGCATGCAACATGGAAACTGTAAAGCCCTCTGCAACACCCACCGAGCACGTGCACTCCTTGGGAAGACTCATCGGTAAGTTGGTCAAGAGAAAACAATGGGCATGTGATCGTTTGGGCAGATGAAATCATATAGGCGCGGGTAGGAGCACCTTAGGCACATGATGGTGATGTGCACACGAAGGGGGCACGCGCCTCACTTGCCTTGTGATGGAGGATGAAGACTTGGGTTGTGTTTGGGTAAGGATGGGGTGACTTCCATGTGTGCCCAAGGAGTGGACCCGCTTACTCGTAGCAACATGGGTGTGTTGGAGAGGTTGGATGACCCCATCAACACACCCATGAAGAGTCACGACGGTCATTTCAAGGAAACGCACAAGGCAAGGGTGCACCATGTGGATGGGGTGGATCAACGTGAGGAGTGTGCCCAAGTGATGGGGCACGTCGATCTGAAAGGATGTGAAGGTTAACAAGCGCATGAGTTCATGTGTTCTTAGGTCCACAAAGGGGCGTGTCGGTCCACAAAGGGGCATGACACCCAAAGGATGCAATGGTTTGTGAAGGAGATGATTGGAGTCCATATAAAGAACACAAGGCACATGAGAAAGAGGTAATATGTGAAGGAGCACAATGAGCAAGCAAGAAATCAACAAAATGTGGCAGAGTTGCGAAGACATGGAAGACAAGTGACCAAGAGTGGGACACACAAGGGAAGTGGTGAAGTCTTATCACGGGTCTAGGTGAGGCATGATATGGGGTAGATCCAAATTTTTTGTTAGCTTGGTGAAGTCTTGTGACAAAGAAGGGATGAAATTTTTTTGGTGGGCGCATGTATGGGACACACCATAAGGGTTGTGAAAGTTGTTGTGGCAATGAAGCTACTAGGGAAAATCTATGTATGAGTTGGTGAGGTGAGGCAAGTTATGTGACTCTACCCAAGTTGTAAACCAAGCTAGTAGTGCTCATATTGTAATTGTTTCAAAGTAATAATACTTAGTCGGGTTTTATGCACTTCTTGTTATGCCCACACTATATATGTAACATTCCCAACCACTTAGGCTGGGCCACGCCACATAAAAATCTCTTAATTACAGTTTTGATACCACATTGTAGTATCCCCAGACTCATAGTTGGGCAATGCTACACAAAAAAATTCCGAACTTTGATACCATTTAAGTGATTGATATACTTCTTCAATTTCTCATATTAATGTAGATAACAACATCTATATAGAAATTGAATAAATATTAACATAACACATAAATTAGCACACAGTAAACACTTATCTTTAGTAAGAAGAACACCAATTGTGTGCAAACCTTCCACGTTCCTCCCAGCCTTAAACGACACCACTCATAAACTCTCAGCAGTGGGTCACCCTTGAGCTGGGGATAAATTCCACCTGGGTAAAGGATTTCTAACCAGGCTAAGGTCTCTTTAATAGTATACAAACTCAGACACAGGTGCTAACTCAAACTAATAGCCTATAGTCCCTCATTCCACACATGTTTGTCCTACCCCAGGAAGTGTGCCCCTTCTCTACTCAACAGTCATGTGGCTACCCCACTTCCCTTTTGGGGCTTCAGCAACAAGCCGGACAGGAAGTCCCAGAGCCCTGTAGTTGTAGTTTGCAACCTTGGGAAATCAATTCCCAGTAGTTCTCTCACCTAGAGAGAATTCTCACAAACCTGACAACCCACTTCTCCAATGTCCTACGGGCCTGACAGTCGGCTTCTTCAATGTCCTACGGGCCTGACAACCTGCATCTTCAATCCATCTCCAAAACTAACCAAGGTCCTGGTACATGTACAAGTACGGGTACTCACAGCATGAAGATACAGATGATAGTAGCATGGAGGTAGTGAGGTGTGAATGATAATGGGAAGATCCCCCCAAAAGAAATAAATTTCTCCAATTATATTTTCATGTTCCCACTTGACATTTTTCATGTTGGGAATTAGCTTGGTTCCACATGGATTCCCTCATAAGGTGATACATTCCTCAACATAAGGACTTAGGATATATTTAAATATCCACACTTTATACTTTATACATTTTGGGGAATGTTAATAAAATATTCCTTTGGGTTTAATCCCCCTAGCTTAGCCCCTTTTCCCCAAACTCTTAACCCCCCTTTTCCATTCTAGTGGAGTTTATCCCACCAT
Source organism: Picea engelmannii (assembly GCA_009831015.1). NCBI lineage: Eukaryota > Viridiplantae > Streptophyta > Pinopsida > Pinales > Pinaceae > Picea > Picea engelmannii. The sequence goes on along the minus strand of ML786003.1, from coordinate 263,693 downwards.
ACTCTTTTACATTGTTGATATGCAACAGTGATGTGTTTTCATTAAAACTAAGTGAGATTGCATTTTACAAAAATAGGCTTGATAGCCTTTCAGCTTCTGGCTCACCAGCCCAATAACCATACAAGCACTCTGGCCTCAAAATACATTCATACAAAGGCACTCTGACCCCAAAGTATATATGTTGGTTCATCATCCTTTATGTACAATTGCATTTAAATTTACAATGGGGTTCGGCCTATGGGTATTGCAATATCTGTGTGTCTCTTGTTTATTTCACAAGTGTTCTCTTTGTTTCCAATGTTTCGTGAATGTATGCTTAAACGACTAAGTGTTAAGATAGTAACAATTTGTCTATAAAGTATACAAGTGAGTTGCACATAGTAGGAGTGTGACTCGCTTGTAGCCTAGAATGAAGTATGTGTATGCTCTAGGTGAAGAGGCGTAGTCTGGGCGAAGTATCTTCGGTGTTGCCAAGCAGCCAAGTGAGAATCGTCGCAGTGTCGCACACACTCAGGAGGTGTACAATCACAAGATCCAGACAGACATCTTGTGGGGTCATGACGACACCCACGGTACTAACTAAAAGATAGTTCTTGAAGAGCATGAAGAAGAATGGAACCCTTCATATCAATTATAATTATTATGTATAAATGGGAAAATATTTTACTAGAATATGCATTTTATTTAAAGTGGGAAAAGTTAAATAAATGCATGATTGATTGAGCATATAAGTTAGGAAAAATAAAATAGTTATTTAAAAGTTGTTAGAAAATGTGAATGAAATATAGAAAAATTACTTTAATTTATTTAAAAAATAATAATTACTAGTGCACCCATAAAAGAAGAGAATGAAAAGGGAAAAAGAAATTCACATTCAAATTCAAATGGGCACTGGGAAAAGATACAAGAGTTGTGAAATACTAATGAAGAAATTTATTTGAACAAAGTAGTGATGACATGTGCACCCACTAGAAAAGTAAAAGTGGAGGAAATCAAGAGAACATCTAAGAGTAAAAATAGGAAGAGTAGTAGTTGGGTGGTGAATAATCATTATTTTATATTTTTAAAAGAGAAATTAATTGTGCACTTTTGTATATGAGTGACACATGGGTGGGTGAATAATAAGTAATTAGTAATTAAAAAATTACATATTTTTGCATGAAATGGACAAATGGCTCCAGCCACAACACTTATAAAAAAAGACTCTTAGTAGAATGCTCACACTTTTGCTCCATAATGTTGAATGGTTATTGTAATGCCAAATTTTCTATTAGTGATTGTTGTTGAGTCTAATTTATTGAAAAGAGTCATTAAAATGGAGATTTTTTTGTACTATCGACGATTTTAATCTCTTCTCATTTGCTAGCATTTTACTTTCCATACAACCACATTGCAACTAGGGGGTCATGAGGAAGGAGAGTACGAAGAATATGAGCTCACAATTCAAAGTTTTATCAATGAAAATTTCAGTAAATAAAGGTATGTAAGAATGTTTTATTTCATCTCATTATATTTCTATAACTCTGCAATTTCTTTCCATTTCTAATGAAAATTCAATATTAAATGTGCACGGTCTTAGGGATATTGCTTCGTTTCCATGAGTGTTGTTGTTACCATTGATTCTTTGTGTTTGAGCTTACTACATTTATAAGTGATAGGCGATATGCGGTAGACATAATCTCAAAGATTCAATAACAATTTTGTATTGAAATTATGTAACATGTTAGGATTAGATCTAGTCTCCAAGATCATTGTCTCATTGTATTTTATGAGTGCCTAAGAAAATTATTATTGAGAAATAAATATATGAGATATTTAAAAAAATAATAAAATAGAAACCAATATTTGTTTATATACATTTTGTACCAATTGTAAAGTTTACAAGGTATAACAGTGCATTAACACCGGTTTCTTTCATGCAATTAAAGTTAGTTATAGCGTTGGTATATTGGGTAACAAATGAAATGTGATGTGGGAATTGTAATGTGCGTTTGAGGGTCATGTATGGTCCCGTTAACAATAGAATTACATAGACATTTTTAGACTTCTAATTCAATTTTGTTTTAATTAATTACCTTTGAGTATTTTTGAGTAAAACCTCAGTGATTCCCAAGCGATTCCCCAGCAATAAGGAATGTGGTGAGGTATCCATTATATATGCTACCTATGTAGAGGTGGGCATTGTATATATTACATGTTACTTATGTAGAAAGTTGGCACTATATATATTACATGCTATCTATATTATTAATAATAATAATAAACCATCTCGATATATGTATGGAGAGCTTCAACTATTTGGCACTATATATTATATGCAACCATCTCGATATATGTATTGAGAGCTTCAACTATTTGGCACTATATATTATATGCTATTATATTAATAATAATAACAAGCCATCTCAATATATTACATATATTATATGTTATTATAATAATAATAATAATAATAAGCCATCTCAATATATGTATTGAGAGCTTGAACTATTTGTTTATATAGCAAGAACTTATCTATTTATTAGATTGAGTTTTATATATAATAAATTTTATAATACAAATTAAAAATTAATTATTAATAATGAGTAATTATTATTAATTATAAATTACTTTTAATTTTTATGAAGAATATTATAAATTTTAAAACAAATATAAACACCCCTCGATATCTATTCACCAAATACTTTTTAATATTATAAATAAAAATTGTTTTAACATATACTTACTCTCCCACCTCGTTGACCCAATTTCAACAACACCGTGGAATCAAGGATGGAAGAAAGCAGTTGACCTAGGGTTAACTGGAGCCTCCTCAATACTCTACAAAAAATACATTGAAGCACTTCAAATTGGACACCTCAGACTTATTGACAGAGAGGATGAACTGGTATGGCAAAAGGATCCTTCAGGTGTTTATACCCCAAAATTGGGCTATATCGCACTAAACCTAGATCTCTTTCAACAACAACAATCTTAGTGGTGGAAAGGACTATGGAAGCTAAAGTGCCCACAAAAAGATAAACTCTTTCTATGGGCAGCACTAAAAGGGAAAATCCCTACATGGGATATTTTACAAAAGCAACAGTTTCGAAGATTCTCCCTCTGCCACTCGGAAAATGAAACAATTTACCATCTATTTATTACCTGCCCTTTTACCCAAAGAGTATGGATGGAAGTTTCAACCAGCATCAGACAAACATGCTCATGGGAAGGACCAAGCCGAGAACAAGCTTGGAAAGATTGGTTTCACGACCCAAGATATAGAGAACTAAAAGCCCTCCCCCCCCATCCTAATCTGGGGCATTTGGTTGGCCCGAAACATAGCTCTTTTCCTTGACAAAGCTTTCGTCCCAAAAAAAACTGTTGCACAAAGCCTCTCAATACTCTCACATTTCCCGTAAAAAAAAAGGGACAAGCATACAATCCTTCTCTCCAGAAAAAATAGTCAAATCGAAGCCATGGGCTTACTTTGATGTGGCCTCACAGAACCAACTTTGCGGGGGTGGTTTTGTACTACATCTTTCTAAAACTCACTCCTTTCACACAAAACTAGGGCTGGGACAGGGTACCAACAACTGTGCAGAGCTTTTGACCTTAAAACTACAACTTACCTTTGCAAAAGAAAAATATTTGCGGCATATCCAGATCTTTGGAGACTCCATGATTTTAGTGAAATGAGCAAGGAAAATCCAGCAGTGTCATAACATTTTCCTCCTCCCTATTATGGAGGACACTTATCGCCTACTAGAAAGTTTTGACACTGTGACTATCTCCTGTGTCTACAGGAACAGGAACATGGTAGTGGATGCACTCTCAAAAGCATGGCTCCTCCTTGCTTTAAGACATTGGGACATCACAAAGCACAAGAATGGAAACTCACAAGATTTTTACCACCGGCCTTTTATAGACTCAACAACACATTAACAGGATTCACAGCAAGAGCAACAACAACTTTAAAAAATCCATTTTGGATGCAATCAGAAACATAAATTTTGGAAGAAACTTACACAAGACTACATATCAACAGATTCACAATCTGCAACTTAGATTCATGGCCCACTGGGTACAATACTTGTAACTTAAACCGATTTTTTTGGGGAACTCTCTACTCGGCAGAAAGTCAAAGACTTTCTAAAAACTCTTTTATTTTTCTCCGACACATATACTACACCCAAGAGGTGTTGTGCTCCTTGAAGCACCTACAGAATGTAATTTTGTCTCTTCGGATGAATAAAATTACGCTTTTGTCCATGGAAAAAATAAAAGTTGTTTTAAGTCAAAATGGTGGATCTCCAAACTCAAATGAAGGTAATGCCTTATGGATAATAAGTTGAATATTTATATAATTATATGTAGAATATACAAGTAAAGGATTATTTGGGATGTTATTTGGATAAGCCATAATTATCTTTTGATACAACTACAATGGTAATATAAATTATGTCAAATTGATTAAATATTTTAAATAAATAACAAAGATAATAATTTGTGTAATAATTGGATTTTAAGTGGTTAAGTTGATGCCATCCATATAGCATTAAGTGATTGGATAATATAGTTTTGTAGTAAAAAATATATATATCAATAATCTCACTTTTACAAACCTTACAAGGCTTTTGCACAACCTCATGCATTTTACAAGGTTAATTAAAAACATTTATCAAATATATCTTTTATTTGATTTCACATTTGCATTATTGTCATATTGAGAGGTTAACATTGGGAGGGATGTTACATGTGGTATTAGATTGTGGTTTAGCACGCTAGGGCATATGACCCGTTTTCTTACTTATGTGCATTATTTTCTTATCATTTAATCAAAATATTTGAAAATAAAATTAATAAAATTTAAATTGTTTCCTCATGTCAGGTTAAACGTGGATAGAAGAGGAAGGAGAGATTGGGGTGCATGTCCTCTACTGCAACCTACATCTCTACACTCTTCACCAAGAATAGAAGAACGTGTTCACGAACAAGGACATGTGCCTACTGAAGAAGTAATAATTATGATGCATTATTTTCAAAGAATGACGAATGCATTGATGAACAAACTTGAAGGGAAGGAGGTGTTTCGGTGCATGCGAAAAGATTGTAAAATCTTACAAGTGTAAATGTTTACAAAGAATTGGAAAAAACAAAGTTTCAATAATTTTGGGACTCTATTGAAATTTGACAAGTAGCTAAATCCTAGTTAGAGAACATCGTGATGTGTTTCACACCAAAAGATTATACTTCTAATATTAAAGTGCATATGAGTATCTTCCAGTTAAAAGGGAGCACTTTGATTTGGTGGAAGACTTTATTACTACAATTGGGAATGGATGTATCTAAGATCTCATGGGAACTGTTTGAGGAGTCTTTCAAGGAATGTTGGATCTCATATGAGCTCATTGAGAGATAGTTAAATGATTTTAACCCCTTGAGGTAAAGCAACAGGTTAGTACCAAAGTATGAAGCTAGATCCATGGACTTGTTGAGATGTGCACTCCATTTAAATACAGAGAATTTGTGGGTTAATAAATTTGTATGTGGATTGAATTATAATATCATATCAAAAGTTAGAATATTGGTGTTGAAATTTTGGTATGCTTGTTTAACCATAGACAATGTCACATCATTGTCACCCAACCATAGGCATTCACATATGCCACCCCCGAGCACATTAACCTTTACTTAGAATAATTCCGGCAAGCCTACTCCAAAACCAACAGATAAACCCTAGTTGCTAACTGCAGAAAAAACTCAAGACAAGTAGAGCGCTCCTTCTCCAAGGGTAGCGCATAAGAGAGAGAGTCTCCATATTCAAAGAACAAGTACCATACACAACTTTAGTAGTTTAAATTGCACTACTCTCTCTATCAAAATTGCACATACTTAGAAAGAATATCACCAAGAATATCACCGTGAATATCACCAAGAGAGAGACCAAGACCAAGAGATGACCATGTGCCCGTATTCCTCCTTGCAACTGCAGTTGCACCTGTAACTGAAGCGCTCCACAAGACTTGCACACTAACTGGGTGTACAAACAAGCTAAAACGTCCTCTATTTATATTAATATATCTAGTGACTTTCCTGGTTAGGCCGACCTGACTTTCTAGTAATTATATTGTATGTTTATCTTTTTCCTGTGGAGTCGACTTGTATTTCTATAATATAATATTCTAATATTATTTATTCTGCTGGGATGACTTGTATTCTAGGGTTTCCACGCATATGTTTAATGGTTCACTTGCTTCTAAAATATTCTATTCTAAGTCATAGGTTACACATGGAGGTTAATACCTCTCGCAGCTACCGAAACATCAATAATCCCTCTTAGCTAGGGAGGTATTAACTAAGATGTTCTCCATGTAGTGATCTCAAACACATCCATCCATCTCACATGGCATGGGAAAGACTCACATGGTCTTGCAGACCAATCTATAGGTAGCATCACCATAGCCACATAGGCTATCATATGATCAAACAGATCATGTAACAAGTATCACCATCATAGCCGCACATTAGCCATCTAGTTGGGAAACACCTCCAACACTATTGGTTGGCCCTCCAGCTAGTAACCTCTGATGCTATTGATCGGCACTCTAACTAGGAATCATTTCCGACACTACAGGTCAGCATCTAGTTCATACAGAGCCAGTAACTCATCAGCTCACACATAATCTAAATCAAAAATTTAACACTCCCTCTTAACGAGGAAGGTATTCCTCTTGACACAACCATCATCATTGATTTTGTGCTTCTGCACACCTCAATCATTGTACTATTGTCAATCACGGATCTATATGTCATAGGAAGTTCTGCACTTTCACTGGAGTAGCATACCAGCCTTCATTGGATTAGCATACCAACCTGTGTTGGGGTAATATACTAGCCTGCATTGGAGTAGCATGCCAACCTGCACTGGGGTAGAATACCATCTTGCGTTGGAGTACCAACCTGCACTGGGGTAGCATACTAGCCTGCGTTGGAGTACCAACCTACGCTGGGGTAGCATACCAACATGCGTTGGAGTACCAACCTGCGCTAGGGTAGCATACCAACCTACGTTGGAGTACCAACCTGCATTGGGGTAGAATACTAGCATGCGTTGGAGTACCAACTTGCATTGGGGTAGCATACCAACCTGCATTGGAGTACCAACCTACGTTGGGGTCGCATATCAGTTTGCGTTGGAGTACCAACGTACGTTGGGGTAGCATACCAGCATGTGTTGGAGTTACCAACCTATGTTGGGGTAGTGTATCAGCTTGTGTTGGGGTAGTGTACCAGCCTGCGTTGGGGTTACCAACCTACTTTGGGGTAGCATACCAACCTGCATTGGGGTTACCAACCTGCGTTGGGGTAGCGTACCATCCTGCATTGGGGTTACCAACCTACGCTAGGGTATCTTCCTCTAATGGGGATCTCATCACTTCCCTCTACTAGGGAACACAACACTTCCTACTATTAGGGAACACATCACTTCCTACTATTGGGGAACACATCACTTCAGCTACTGGGGAACATATCACTCCCTCTCACGACGGAAAATCCTTCTGGACCACACCAAGCTTGTCTCTGAAGTATTCGAACTTCAATATTGACAAAGGCTTAGTCAACACATCTGCTACATGTTCGTCGATAGCAATTTACTGGAGCAAGGGTCTCGTCATAGTCTTCTCCCTCTTCTTGGGAGAATCCTATGGACACAAATCAGGCTGTGTATATCTCTAGGCTATTTATCTGCAACATGCTTGATCTTGTAGATCAACTTGGAAGTCACCACTTACTTCCCTTTTGGTCTTGGAACCAAGGAAAAGATATGTATCCTAGTCCTTATGATTGTCTTCTTCCTTGGTCATTGTAGAAAATTCTACTGAAGCAAGGGAATCTTTCCATAAGATATCATATCTCCTCGAAGCCTCTGAAGCTTCAATCTAGCCTTCTCAACCCATGGCATATGTCTGTCAATTCTAGAAGACGTCTCTCTCTTACATCTGAATCTAAAAGTCTATGAGTCTCCATTCTCCCTCTGAAGCTTGACTCCCTCTGAGTCTGTATAATCTTTGGAGCCATCTTCTCCTCATGATATGGCTCATCAATGTTGCATCGTGCAAAGTTTCATGGGACCACGTTGTTCTCTTCTTGGTTATTGCAACGATTCTGGGTAGGCCCTTATGGCTCTACTAACTCTTCCAGATGATCTGAAGAGTGATCAATTGCACTAGAGGAATTTGTTCGGTCATATTTGGAGCCTTATGCTCCTTACAATCAATCTCCATATAAGATACTATGTATCTCGCAAAAGTGTCCTTCTTCATCTTCTTCTTCTTTGGTACATGGATGTATACAGTCGTGTATATAACTTCTTATATGGATAGCCTGCTCCATGTCTCAAACTAGATACCATCTAATACGCTTTCTCATGCACTCGTCACTATAGCCTTCCTCAGAGTTATCACATGTGACCTGCCCGAAACAAGGACAACAAAGGGAAAAACAATAGACAATAATAATAATCTTATAATAATAAAAACAAGAATGAGAACAATAATCACAGTAGCTCCTTCTCATAGCTATTGCTTGTGACCTGCCTGGAACAAAGACCAAAATAAAAATACAATAATAAGAAATATCTCCTAGAGGAGATGTTAGTTCATCTTACAAGAATTTATATCAATAGTACTCACATGCTTCCAAGTATTCATTGTATTTAGCAGTAATAGAACCTTTCAAGTATTGTTGTCACAACTAGTAATGTAGCAATTATCAAACCTGATATGTGCAAATTGGAAACTTATTAATTTAATCAAACCTGGAACCTAGAGTCTTATATTCAAGAACGAGTGTTGTTGATTTTCTTATGAGTCTCCTTCACTCAAGATCACAAGTATTCTCTTCAACCTATCCCCTATACTTAAGACAATATGCTTTTTAGACAGAAATCTGAGTTAGAGAATATAGTGCAAATAAACTCTAAAGTCTCAACCTTAATCAATCTAATACTTTAACTAAAGTTAGTTTCTAACTTTAACTTTGAATAGAGGTTAGTATGATAATCATAACTTCAATAGATCAAAATACAACTAGATGTTCATAAGGTCACAATAATGCCATAACAACTAGAGGCATATGAAAACAATTAAACCTGGAGTTTGTTGTTCCTCTGAATGTGTTGGATCTGAGATCCCTCTGGATCTACGATTGTTTCTTGGACTAGAGATCCCTTCTCCTACAATCACACTCAAAATAGTGATACAGTTTAAACATGTCTAAGTACATACCTCCAGTAGCAGTGACAGGCAGCGGAAAACAGTGACACCATCCGACAACAGCGACAAACAATGACAAACCATAAAACTTCAAAGTGCTCCAACTTGCAATTTAAAGGTAACTGGAGATGCGCTGGGGTAAGGTGCACTGCAACTGGTGCTGCAACTGGTACTACAACTGGTGCTGCAACTGGAACTGCAACTGGTGCTGCAACTGGCACGAAGGAACTAGCACTACAAACCTAGGGCTTTTATGAGGAAACCCTGATACCATGGAAATGGGGGAAACTGAGGATCTTCCTTCCAGTGGTTAGACTGTTAGGAAGGAAACCAACTCTAATTCCATGTTGAAATTTTGGTATGCTCGTTTAACCATAGACAATGTCACATGATTGTCACCCAACCATAGGCATTTACATATGCCGCCCCCAAGCACACTAAAATTTACTTAGAATAATTCTAGCAAGCCTACTCCAAAACCAACAAAAAAAAAGGTTGATAACTACAACAACAACTAAAGACAAGTATAGTGCTCCTTCTCCAAGGGTAGCACACAAGAGAGAGAGTCTCCATATTCACAGAACAAGTACCATACACAATTGCAGCAGTTGCAACTGCACTACTCTCTCTCTCTCTCAAACTTGCGCCATACTTAGCAAGAATATCACCAAGAAAATCACCAAGAGAGAGACCAAGACCAAGAGATGACAATGCACCCTTATTCCTCCTTGCAGCTGCAACTGCAACTCTCCACAAGACTTGCGCACTAACTGGGTGTACAAATGAGCTAAAACGTCCTCTATTTATATTAATTTGTCTAGTGACTTTTATGGCTGGGCCGACCTGACTTTCTGGTAATTATATTTTTTGTTTATCTTTTTCCTATGGAGCCGACTTGTATTTCTGGAATATAATATTATATATTATTTATTCTGCTAGGTCGACTTGTCTTCTAGGGTTTCCACACATCTATTTAATGGTTCACTTACTTCCAGAATATTCTATTCTAAGTCATAGGTTACACATGGAAGTTAATACCTCCTGCAGCTACCAAAACATCAATAACTGGTGGCCCACACTTTGCACGAGGTTGTACAGAGAGATATTATAGTTGAGGAGGAACTCATGAGGAATGGTCGGTTAAGATCATATAGGCATTCAAGTTCAAGAGGACAAAGACAAATTTCTCAATCAGTTAGTGCATCGAGGCCAATAGTAGAATGAAGGGTTTCATCAAGAGGACATGTGATGAGCACACAGAGGTGTCGGGCAAGAAATCAAAGATCACCATATAGACTACCAATGCAATAGACTCGACAAACACAATAGAGTAGTAGAGATACTTTATCTTGGTCTGGGAGTCAAAGTCAACCTCCTAAGAGGGGGTGTTGGACATGTAGAGGGCCACATTTTCAAAGGGACTGTCTGAATGCACATAGATGAGTTAGTCAGGAGCATAGTCAAACCATTGTAGGTGATCTAGGTAAAGCCCATAGGATCCATGTAACGATGAACAACTACCAAGTTAAACATCAGTCTACAATACTCGAGACATCAGGTAAGATAAATGGTATAATTTTTTCATTGTTAATAGATCCAAGAGTAACACAAATTTTTATTTCCCATAATGCATTAGTAAGATAAAAAAAAAATAATGGCAATTAATTAAGAGGATTTCAACCAAATAGAAATGGATTCAAGAATTAAACAAGGAGTAAGATAGTTGATTAGAGATTGCGAGATTAACCTTGGTGCATGCCTGACCCGGGTATCATTATATATAACTACCTTGAGATCCTGTGATGTAGTTATAGATATGGATTGGTTAGAAGATCATGAAGCAGTGTTAAATTTTAAAGAAAATAAGCTTTACTTTATAGATGATTTAGGACATAAAATAATCCTAGTAGTGATGAATAGAGGAGTATCATTAAGATTCATTTCAGTATTGCAATTGAAGAAAAGTTTGAGGAAAGGATGTAAGTTGTATGTTGTAACTACTATGAATAATAAAGATGATACGATAAATATAGAATAGTACCTAGTGTTCTTTGAATTCTCGGATTTGTTTCCAAAAGAATTGTTTGGACTACCACCTAAAAGAGAGTTAGAATTCATAGTTGAACTCAAACTGGGAATGAAACCTATCACAAAGGCTCCTTACCATATGACGACTCCAGAGTTACAAGAGTTGCAAATGCATCTCTAGAAACTCTTAGGCCTAAGAGGCTTTGCTTGGTGTTTGTTTTAATTCCTAAATTGTATTTCAGTGGAATGAGTCTATTTATCTTCAAGCATATTAAATTGATTTACATGAAGTATCTTTAAAAGTAGACGCGGGCTCTTAACCTAGATACAGTAAATCCATTCTTAGAATGAGATCGAAACTTGGGCCTTTGAAGCCATAATTTTATGTTAGAATAAAAACTTTTTATTGTTTAAAAAAAACGCTTCTCATTAATACCTTAGTGTGATAAGCTCATGATCTGCTTAAAATAAAATAGAAGTAGAAAATATTTCCCTTATATCAACATATAGATTTTAAAATAATTCATTTATCTTCTTATAGATATTTGTAATTGAAGTTCTTTGATTATAACTAACAATTGCATGTTGATTAGTCCCCTGGGGTGTAGATCAGTTGGTGATAAAGTGCATTGTTAAGGCACTCCTTGTGACATTGTTACTTCAAACCTCAACTCGTTGTAATGTTCCCCTCCTCTTGACAGGGGTCTTGGGAGACTCAGTAGTCTAGTTGTCCCCTCTAGACTATAGTCTCGTGGATAAAGGGGAGTAAGAGGCACAAAAATGGTCACTAAGGAGCTAAAAGTTATATTATTAAAGTGACTTTAGCAAAAAGGAAAATAAAAGGCTAATTAGCTAAGATGAGGAAATAAAGTGAATAACCTTAGAATCCAATTAAATAATTTAAGTGAAAATTAGAAGATGGAGGTACAAAAGGAGAGGAGGGTGTCTCACTCCTCATTCATGTAATTTCTCATTTTGCATCTTTGAGCTTTGCAGCTTAGACGTTTTGAGGGTTTTGAGTAAACAAACCCTAGATATCAACAAGGAGGTGAAAGATTCCTCTGTTCATGATCCAAGCCTGGTCAAGGTGGTGGAAGATCCCACCCTCAACATTCTACTCAGTTTCAGATCAAGTTTAGAAGTGTATTGTTGAAGCAGGGCGCAGGTTTGGGGTTTTTTTGCTAGTAGGGCGCACCATTGGAGAAGAAAGAGTTTGATCTAACTAGGGAAAGGAAGATCTCAGGCCAAACTTATTCCAGGAGGATTTGCCATCATCATAGCGCCTTTTCTCATCAATTCTTGAGGGATTTTCTCTGCATATTTATTATTTCTCTTGGTTGGGCGAATTTCTAAGGAGGGCACATTGTCTCTTGGTGATTGAGTGAGTTGGAGGGTTAGATCTCACATTATAGCTAAAGGATCTCATCATATGTGTTCCACATCCCCAAATCTAAAGTTCTACAGTCATTCTCAAGGGTTTGGAGGTCAAATCTGAAGAGGTCGAATTTCCTAGGATCTCTACAGCCAAGTGGTGCGCAACTCAGCCAGATCTAGGTGCCAGATTGAAGAAGGGAAATAAATCGATCTTGTCCAGACTTGCACGATGCCATTGGAGATCTAGGGAGACTCACAACTCTCTCTATGTTGTATCTTAGAGGCATCTTCAGCCATAGCTTCTATATTTCTTCGCTATTTTCCAGATACGTATATCTCTTGTATGGAGGTCAGCTTATATAATAAATAAAGGTCAGATTTGAAGTTTGTGGCTATTTCATTGTGTTATTCTCTTGTATCTTGTTGTTTCATCTATTGTTGTTCCATATCTATCCTCTATATGCTATAAAACCCTTAGAAGCAACTCCAGCGCAACTCTGGGAAACAATCTTCAAAAATATTCAACAAACAGCTCACACAAACAAGTATTAAGCCCTTAAGTTCCTGGCAACTCTACATGGGAACATTACAGTGGTATCAGAGAAAATATCCTTGCCAACCTGTGATTAATTGATGCCTAGAAGGAGAGGCCGAGGAGGACATCCTTTACTAGAGACTCAAGAGGAAGAGACAGAAGGAAGTATGGGAGAGAGACAGAAATCAGGAGATGATAATGAGAAGGAAGTATGGGAGAACATGTTCCAGGAAATGTTGTGCTCCCTTGATAGGACACGATTTAACTTTTTGTCAAGGAAACGGGATGAGGTCAAGATAGCCTTGACATATATCAATTCCACTCTGAAAGAAGGACAAGAGAAGATTACATATCTTCTCATGCATATGGTTCATGGTAGGGAACCTCAAAGAAATGGCGGTAACAGTGGGGCTAGTGGATCCCATGGAGGAGAAGGGCATTACACAGAGACCAGTCACCGGACCCACTATGAAGGGCAAAGCTTATTTGGAGTTGCTCATAATAGGAACAGGTGCTTAAAACTTTACCCTAATTGTACAACTTGTGCGATTATGTAACTTGAGAAGTTAACACCTAGAGCTGTGTTGCATGTGGTATCATAGCTAAGATCAAAAATCCAAGGCCTTGGACCCACTTACTATTTGGAATTTAATGACTTCTTTTTAATTCTTGATTCGTTAAGATGGAAGGATATGCCACTGATTTTAAGAGGCTTTCAAGCGGATCCACCTTCCACCATAAGTGGGTTTGCACCAAGAAAGTTTTGTAGTTTAAGCAATTGCAATACTCTCCAACACTCTTCCATACCATGCACAGTAATTGCCGCTTGCCACGGGAAACTTGTAAAACACTAAACATGGTAGGTCTGACTAGCCTGACTGGTCAGGTTGTGAAAAGGGTTTGAGTTGCAGTAGATTGTGCTTTATTGTTGACATGTTCTTGAAGAATGCCTTCATCGTTGCATATATCATACTTGATTGAAGGAAGCTCTGTTTGGCAGAGTGAATATATCCAAAACTAAGTCATTGTCAGCTGGTTGAATTCGTTGGGTTTCCAATAGGTTCCCTTACTCGTATAAGGGGAAGTATAACCTTTGACACTAATGGGCTCTATGTTCTTTTTTAGAAAATCCCACAGATAAAAAAAATCTGTATATTTTATAATTCACACAAAATATGCATATAATGATGTGTCTATAGACACTCTAGAGGATCTAAGTCACTCTGCTGCTTTCTAAAAGGACTATGATGACAGCTGTCATAAATTGATATCTATATAAAATCCAGATTACATTCTTCAAAGATATACAAGCTTGTTAGCCTATTCCAGATAAATCGGAAAGGGTTTCTCTTATAAATATCTTTAAAGAAAATTCTATTGTTTATTAGCACTGATTGTTTTTTTCTTCAGTATATGAATGATGCCTCTTCACAAAGAAGCCCTCCTTCAATTGTTTCAGCTGTTACACGTGAACCTTCTTCCTTGGATGATTTGTCAGCAGTCTCATTAAGTTTCCAGAATACAGAATACATGTAGAAAAGTTCAGTTTTCAAAGGGACCTCTTTCTGCCTTGATTTTTTCCATGAGGAGGAGATATAGGTTTTCCAGCTTCGACAAGCTTACTATCTCCAAGAACCTGCAAGCTTGAAATCTCTTTGTTAGCTGCCAATTTTAGTAATAACCATAATGCACACAACTCCGCTTTATTATTGGTACCTTTTGTCCAAAGCCAACTTTGAAGGCGATGCTGTGATCGATGGATAAAAATAATATACCTCCTGAACCACATATAGCTGGGCTCTAGTTGCCCAGTCTGACAAAGCTTACTATTTCCAAGCACCTGCAAACTTGAAATCCCTTTGTTAGCTGCCAATTTTAGCAATAACCATAGTGCACACAGCTCTGCTTTAGTACTGGTACCTTGTCCAAAGGCAGCTTTGAAGATGATGATGTGATTGATGGATAAAAATAATATATACCTCCTGAACCACATATAGCTGGCCTCTAGTTGCCCAATCTACGACAAGCTGACTATCTCCAAGAATCTGCAAACTTGTAATCCCTTTGTTAGCTGCCAATTTTAGCAATATAACCATAGTGCCCACAGCTCTACTTTATTATTGGTACCTTGTCGAAAGGCAGCTTTGAAGGTGATGCGATGATCGATGGATAAAAATAATATACCTCCTGAACCACATATGGCTGGGCTCTAGTTGCAACATCAAAGGATTTCCTTTTAATGGGAAATGACAAGGACATCCCTGCAAAAGAATTTAAGGGTCTGTACCTGGAGGACGTGGTGGACCGTGGGTTGCTTGTGTCTTGTTTGAATTTGTTCACTTTCTAATAAAAAAAAGAACGATTCTGCATGTATTGCTTACGACACAAATGGAGTGGACTGATAAGCGAAAATGTTGCGATGAGTATATAATGATCATTTGTTTTAAAAGATCAATTTGGGAACTTCTGTTATGCCACTGAAGTACTCTCCAGGCTTAACTACAGCCAGGCTGTCAAATTCAAGCCTCGTGTGTATTAATGAGGGATTTATGACTGTATAAGTCTTCATGAACAATTCTATACCCATGGCCGAAGAACCTCAATCTATGAAAGCTGTGTTCAAGGCGAGTAGCCTCATGGAATTCATAGACAATAGAAACCAAGAGAGTAAATGGAAGGCAGTAAATGCATACTCTTATGTAGCACTGTTAGAATTGGCTTCAGCAGATTACCATTTGATTTCTATTGGGTCAACCTTGACTGTACTGGTGCTGAGATATGCAACGTCTTGTGGCATGTTCCCTTAATGGCACTGTTTACGAAACTGATTTAACCAAGGAGAACCCTGTGAGTGTTTTGTGACGTGGATATGGTGGGAAATAGACTGTCGTTTGCACCTGTTGATTAGAAAGAATGCATATAAGGTAACCAAAAGCCTTTTATTACCACAGTACAATGATTTGAGAGTTGGTCGGAGCTTTGAGTTCGGAGGTGGGCTTAGATAGTCCTTCTCTAGCTGGCACCTTTCGATAGGAGGTTAGTTATGCAGGGGTTCATGCAGTAGATTTCTCGCACACTCCTGCGCAAAGGCATTCAAGCCATTCTCACATTTGTTTGATGAGCCTTCCTTGCATGGGAAGGAAACTTCTAGAAAGTCTACGAACTTTACTGCTATTCCTGAAGATTTCCTGAGCTCTGGTCATGTTGGATCTGTTCCTTTGGAGGGTGTGGGATATGCAAAGAAGCATCGTAAAGTGAAGTCTATTCGTCAATGTCCTGATCATATTAAGATCGTGCTCTGTGAAGAATTGGCATGGACAGAGTGAAAACATTGCCAAAACTCTCTCTAGTGGGCAGGTTCATGGGGAAGGTAGTCACTGGCCCGTCTTGCAAATTTAGCTTGAGTTTGAATGGAAACCCTTGTCAGGATACTCCCCCATGTTCCATCTGCTAGTTAAGTGTTGGTTGTGCTTTGAACTGCGTAGTGAGAAGGATATCTCCTTGATTCCATCACACTTGTGGCTTAGGGGTCCCTCCAGCCTGGTCCTCAAAGCTTGGCATGTTGGTCTCGATCCAAGTTGCAAGCCAATGGTCATCCAACACCTTTGGGTTTTGCTTCCGAATTATCCCTTGGAACTTTGGTGTGAACGATCCCTGGAGGCAGTGGCGAATGCTATTGGAAAATTTGTGGCTTTTGATGGAGATCCTTGGCTAGCTAGTCTCTGATAATAGGGTAGCTAAAGTCTTAGTTGAAATGGACCTTAGGAGGGGGTTGCTAGTGGAAGTCGACATTACATGGGATGATCGTTCACTGGAAGATGCATTTAGTTGTTCAATGTGCCATGTTTTAGAGCATCTCTGGCGAGATCGTGAATCACCCTCTACTTCCTGGCAAATTTGGAAAAAGTTTCGAGGAAATCAGAGAATTTGGATAAGTCCTTAACCCCAAAGAAAGATGTCCCGAAGTCTATTGATTTGAAGGTTCCATCATCGTTGGTTGTTGCAGTCATTGCTAGCCTGAGGGCTTTGGACTTTGGGGTCCCTGAAGCTATGACAGTTTCTCACAAGTTACCCATTGGTGTTTCACAGGAAAAAGGTATGTATTTTCCTCCCTCAACCCATTTAGTTCTTCTCAACTCCTTAGCGAAGGATGGAACTTGTATGTGTAAGGGTGAGCCTTTTTCTCAGCCTGAGATTCCTCTTTGTGAACCTTCAAGAGGACCCCCTGTTGATCTCTCCTTGGGTGAGAAGGGGCTATCATAGATGGAAAAAGTGGTAGAGCCTCCTTGCAGTCTCGTCACCAATCTTGGGTTTGATAGTAAAATGGTTCTATCATCTAAATCCCCTATCCAGTCCAATTACCTTATGTGTTCATAAAAGTTAGTCCCTATGGAAGGAAATGGTGTTGTGAGTGAAGGGTGGACTCGCTCTGATTCCAACTAAACCCAATCCAATAGGTTGTAAATCCAACATTTCCCTTGCTAAGTCGATATCATCTAGGGAAGTTCTTGAAGGCAAGCAGAAGACAATCAATGGGGCACTTAGAGCAGGGGGTGCCTCCAAATTGTTAGCCCTTAAAATAATTTTTGTTGTGTACAAACCTGATGTGATCCAATTCCAGGAAATAATGTGCTCAAGAGATAAGGCTAAAGATTCCTTGTTCTCCTTTCTTAAAAATTGGAGCTTATGTTTGATCAATTCAAAAGGTCTCTCTGGAGGCCTAGTGACAGGGTGGAACTCCAATATTGATGCTCTTTCCACTCCTATCATACCTGCTAGTATCATCTTGGAAGGAAAATCCAAGGCTCTCAAGTAATCCTTCAAATTTGTGAATCTCCATGGCCCTTATGGGGACAAAAAAGACTTTTGGGATCCCTAAAGTGCCAAGGAGATTTAGTGGAATATTTTCTCAATCTCTTTGAGGAGTTAAACCTGGTTGATGTCGAGCCTGTAAATCTTGTCCCTACTTGGAGAAATTTTAGAAAAGGCAGAGAGGTTATCTCAAAAAGGCCTGATCGATTTTTAGTGGCTAGAAAAATTATGGAGGAAGTGGGTAGATACAAATCTTGGGTGGGGTATGGAGGTTCCTATGACCACCTCCGTATCCTTCTGCACCTTGAAGATGTCGATGATAAACCTCTAGCCACTTCTAACTTTAATAATGTCTAGCTTGAAGAAGAATCCTTTATTCCACTTATTAAAAGTAATTGGAAGAAGTTTGATGCCTCCTTTGGCAACAGTGCCATGGCTCAATTTGCAACTAATCTTAAATTAGTAAAAAAAACTCACATCAGAATGGGCTAGATAGAGAAGAGTGGCGACCCAAAAGGAGTTGGCTGAAGTTGAGAGTGAGATAGCCTCCTTGTTTAATTCCAACTCTGGAATTTTCTTTGATGAGGATCTCCAAATCTGGAAAGGGTTGGAAGAAAGAAAAAAGGTCTTATTAGACAGGGATGAGACCACTTGGAGGCTTAAAACCAGAGCTACTTGGCTTTTCAAGGGTGACAACAATGCCAAGTTTTTCCAAAGCTACGCTGATTATAGGAAAGTACAAATACCATCTGGGAGGTCACAACTATATGATGGCTCTAGGGTAAAATCCTTTAAGGGTGTAGCCAAGGTTAGCATGGAACACTTCGAGAACTTATTCAAGGATCCTAACTCTATTATTATTGAAGCCTTGATGAAGGTAGTTTGGACCTTCCCTAGATGTTTTGATCAAGAGATGAATGGATATCTTGTAGCCTAAGTGACAGGGAGTGAATTAAAGGTAGTCCGAAATTCATTCAAAAAAGTTGAGAATCTTGGTCCTGATGGTTGGATGGTAGAATTTTATCTTGGCTTTTATGACTTCCTAGAGGGAGTCTTGCTCGGGGTAATAGAGGAATCAAGGCTCTCGAGGAAAGTGTTGGCTAAACTCTACATTTATTGCTCTTGTTACCCAAAAGAATGATTCCCTCACCTTTTAAGACTTCAGGCCCAAATCCTTGTCCAACGTCATTTACAAAATTATTTCAAAAGTCATAGCCAATACGCTAAAGGAGATGTTATCTAGCTTTATCTCCCAAGACAATTTGGGTTCTTGTTCAATAGATAGATCTATGATGCTATGGGTACAATACAAGAAGGCCTTCATCCATCAAGCTTGGAAATTTACCAGTTGTGATTGTGAAAATAGATTTGGTAAAGGCTTTTGACAAGGTTAACTGCTTGTACCTTAGATTGGTGCTTCTCTAGATGGGGATGAATCTTCTAACAATAAACTGGATCCTGGGTTGTGTTTCCTCTGTCCCTTTGGCAGTGCTCATAAAAAGTCCCCCCCTCGTGGTTCTTTCCTTTCTCAAGAGGGCTAAGGCAGGGTTGTCCCCTATCTCACTTTTTGTTTCTTTTGGTAGTTGAGGGCTTGAGTAGGTTGATTTTGGAGGCAAGAAGGGAAGGTGTTATCAAAGGTGGCAGAGTGGCTGGTTCAATCTTTATTTCCCACTTGCATTTTGTAGATGATATTTTGATCTTCGCCAAAGGTTCTCTCAAGGAGATAAGCCACTACAAATCTCTCTTGGACACCTTTTGTAAAACAAATATCACAAGCTCTCGTCTTCTAGATCTTTGGATCTATGAATCAAATACTTAGGTTTCCACTTAAAACCTAATAACTATAAATATCTTGATTGTTTGTGGTTGTATCAAAATATCGATGCAAAAGTCTCTTGTTGGTGCAATCATTAGCTTTCCAAGGGATGCAGGTTGGTTTTCGTCAAATCTGTCCTAGATAGTATTCATGTTTACTGGCTCTCTATAGCTCATGTGCCAAAAGGAACTCTTGACAAAATAAGGAAAAAGTGCTTCAACTTTCTATGGACTGTTAGAAAGGAAAAGGAAGGTTTACCTCTAGTAAAATGATCCAAGCTTGCAAGACCTAAAGAAGCTAGAGGCTGGGAACCTAAAGAATATCTACATCATTAGTCAAGCCCTGGAAGCTAATATCCCGTGGAGGCTTCTCTTCCTGGATGGTCTTTGGGCCAAAGTCATGAAGGAATAGAACTTTGGAGATAGATGTGTTGAAGACTGGATTATGCTGGAGCCAAATTCTTACAAAGGTGCTTAAATAGTTTGGAAAGGCTTGGTCAAAACCTTCCCTGTTATTGGTCCCTGGGTAGCCTCGCGGATAGGTAGAGGGCATAAGGTAAACCGGGAGAAGATCCTCGGATGGGCTGCCCAGGAAAATTCAGATTGTCTCCTCCTATGCTATATGGGCTACCCTCCAAAGGTTTGTCAAAGTTAGCAAATATGTCTAAGCAAATGAATTATGAGACCAAAGGATTGGATTTAGAACGGGTTTTTTGCAGCGGACTTGAAATTACCTGAAAATCTTGTGGAAGAATGGTCCTCCTATATTTCTCTTCTCAAACATTGTACCATTGTTCTTCAAGACCAAGAGGATGAGTTGAAATGGTCAAGGAACAAAGCTCATGGGTCT
>ML786003.1:188043-224290 GCA_009831015.1 Picea engelmannii | reverse complement strand
TAATTTCTCCATTAAATTTATTATTGAA
Source organism: Picea engelmannii (assembly GCA_009831015.1). Lineage (NCBI taxonomy): Eukaryota > Viridiplantae > Streptophyta > Pinopsida > Pinales > Pinaceae > Picea > Picea engelmannii. The sequence continues at coordinate 224,262 of ML786003.1, read as the reverse complement.
ATAATTTATTTTGTATTCACTTTGAATTATAATACACTCATCACTTCACTTTATTATTTACCTTTTAAAATCTCTTAAACCACTTTGACTACTTTGACTTTTTGGGGCTTCTAGAAGACATATGAGGGTCCTCCAACTTCGTAAGGCCATAACTCTCAAACCATGATGAGTTATGTGACATTCTACATACCACCAGGAATGGAATGACATGTAATATCCATATAGAATAGTATTATCTTAAAATATATCATAACTCATACCGTTACCCATCAAACAAACTTGGGTCGATTACCCAAACCTGGGGTCTTCAACTTCTCATGGCCATAACTCTCTAACCGTAAGGAATTATGTGACATTCCACATACCACCGGAAATGAAATGACAAGAAATATCCATCTAGTATATTTTCCCTGACAAAATCACTTTCCTTCATCTCATTATTCCACAATTAAGCATGGGTTCTCTTACTCCACAAAGCGTCTTCCCGTGAGGGCTTTCACCATAAGGGGACCACTTTGGAGTTCATCCATATTTACTTCTTATCAACCATGACAAAAAAATAATGAGTCATATTTACTTCAAACAATATTGGGTTCATTACCCAAGCCTTTGTGCTACGGGGCTTTCTTCAAGGGTTGACATCAATGACAACCAACCTTAATCAATAGTGTTGTCGGGGTACGCCAGGCTTGCACTGTAGTGAAACGCACAAGTGACGATCGAGAGCCCCAGTAGCAAGCTACTTTAAATGGGCTTTCCCCCTAAAACAATACATTTAATATCATGTGGTTCTATGAACCATGTATCAGATATTAAAATGACAAGAACAGATACTACACTTGATCTTAGCCAAAAGGCCGAGAAAGGTATGAGATTTTCATGTTGTCTCTTTCCATTTTATAGTAATCCTCCCCTCCAATTCCTTTTGCTTCTGTGCATGTGATATAATTCCATACAATACAGTATATCACATAAATGTAGTTCAAATAACTAGGAACAACATCTCGAGTCAAAATCACTAGCATACTCCAAAGTGGAGAAAGGAAATGTTGAAGTAAATTTGGATTCTCTCTTATTCAAAGAGAGGAGGAGCAGATCCATTCAACAAGTTTCATATGATTTTTATTTCTATGTATCATGGTGATATTTGCATGCCTAATTTAAAACAAAAAGAGCTTCAAGTGGGTTAATTCTCGACAGGTCAGAAGACATGATGAAAACGTGGTGATATATATGTTATCAAATATTTGCTAGCAAGGATGATATTCATGAACTGCGATGTGCCTAGGTGATTTCTACATCATGTTTTTTTTAGACTAAAATTTGTTGCCTCTATGAGAGATGTGAATTGGAAAGAAATTTGTCTCTCCAAAATGGAACGTTGATTGAAATTTATGGAGCATTTCATTCAGCGTACTTTGAATTTATTAAGAATTAGATTGAAGTGCGATCGATATTGAAGAAATGAGCAACGTTTTCGATAAAGGGAATAATAGAAATTTGTTATGTTGTATGGAACGATTGCCAAAAATAAGTATTGTGTGTTTAAATAGAAATCCTCGTGGGATGGAATACATGCCTAGGAAGGGTTGTCGCTAAGAACCTTTATGTATTTTAACTTTATGGGTAGACATACAACATTATGGGTTTAAATAGAAAGAAGAGATAGAAAAGTTATTGTTCCCTTGAAAAATGCCTTCAACGTAATAAAAATAGTGCTCAATCTTGCTAACTCTTGCCCTTCAAACTTCATGGTTCTTGAGCTACACTGGATGACTCTGGAGCTTTTGAAACTTTCAACTAATTACAACCCTATTTACTCCCACTTTGACTTTTCAACTAGTTTGTGAGAATATACTTCAATAGAAATAGAAATTACAAATTGCTTGCACAAGTGAGACTTAATTAGTCAAATTTGGGAAAAGTTTTGCCCTTATTCTTAACTCATTCTTGACACTTCCAACACTTGTGCATTCTATGGCACAGATGCATTGGCTTCACATTTATTTGCTCACCCTTTTTCTTTTATTCTTCCTCGTGTATATAGCTTGCTCGAAAATGGTTGCTCTCTTGAGTTGTGCAAGCTTCAAGGTGCATCGAATGAAAGATTTCAATCTCCCTTGAATCTTCATCCTCTTCATATCTCCAATCCACGCCCAATCATTGAATATGCACAATGAGAAACCCTCTATTACAAGGCCATGATAACTCTCTCTCTCTCTCTCTCTCTCTCAAGATTTTAACAACTAGAGCAATGAAACGTAGAGAAGAGAAAACAATAAGAGAGTTCCCTCTCAAGCTTTTAACAACTAGAGCAATGAAATGTAGAGAAGAGAAAACAATAAGAGAGTTCCCTCTCAAGCTTTTAACAACTAGAGCAATGAAACATAGAGAAGAGAAAACAATAAGAGAGTTCCTTAGTGATTGCAGTCAACAAAGAAGTAAATTGATACAACATTTGGCAAACTAGCAACTAAAATACATATTAGCTCAAAACTTTGTGTTTTTATTAAAAGATGGGAAATCATTTAAAAAGATGGGAGTGGTAATGTAACTAATAAGATGACAATGAATGGTAAAGAGAGACATGGAAGTGATCTTTTTTATGCTCTACACAAAGATACTATGAGCCATAAGCCAATTGATTCAACACAGAGCATTAAATCATCAATTCCTATCAATTAAATAAATCTCATCAATCAATTAATAAATCATGTCAATCGTGACAATCATGGATTGGAGTTTAAATAGGCTCTATAACTAGTTGTTTCAGTGCTAAATGGGTATGAAGAAAGATATTTCAAACTCAAAGCTTGTATCCTAGAATCGTAGAGCATTACATAATGCCTCTAAAAACCTTTATGTTAGTCTCGAACATATTAGCATATCTCTACCTTGTGAGTCTGAATGCCTTTATGTTGCACACCTATGGATTGTAAGTTTTTCCTTTATACACCATGTTAGCATACGTGGGCTTTCAAAGATCACTCCTCGAGGTAAAATGCATCCTTGGTTTCCTCGACAAGCTACTACAATACAAAATGAATATGATTAGCACTTAGTTGTTGTCTTTAGCTTTTGTGGGGTCTAGTGCAACTTCTTAAGGAAAAACACTTCACTAACTACTTAGACATGTTATCAAAACTTCCCTCTAAGTGTGTTTTGGCTTCCCATGGTAAAACACATTCTTTCTTTTGTTGATGTGTTGTTGTAGCTACTCAACTAATGTGATTCGGATTCAATAGAATTTTTTTAGTTGTTGCGGAGTATAGCTAAGCTTCTTAAGGGAAAATGCATCATTGGCTACCTTGATGTGCTATTGTAGTTTCCCACATTATGTGATTTGGATTCATTTCCATTATTTTAGTTGTTGTGGGGTCCAACGAAGGTTCCTAAGGCAAAACAAATCACTAACTACGTTGACGTGTTGTTGCATCTACCCACTAAGTGCATTTTAGTTTCCTTAGGAAGAATTGCATCATTGTTTGTGTTGTCTTGTTTTTTTTTAACAAGAACTAAGATAATATATTAATAAAAAATGAGTGGTCGTAGCACACAGGGCAATACAAAAGATACATCAATTTTCTCCATCTGATCCATCCACCATAACAGATCTACTACTATTCTATCTTTCTCTATATCATCTCGATTTTTATAAAATCTCAGTACAATCTAAAAATTATAAGTATATATACGATAAAAGACTCCTAATATTCATATTGTTCTACAAAACATTAACTGCCTGGTTGATTGGTTTGACTAAGGTATTTTGTTTCCATATCTTCCTCTTGAAATCAATTCTTGTATAAGTTGTTGTTGGAGATGACCCACTGGTGGAGGGAGAATCTACAAGCATTGGAGGAGAAGGCACCCTCTGAAGCTACAGCCCACCACTTACCTTCGGATATCATCTAATTAATCATGATGTTGTCTTGCTGCGTCTCTCTATTGGATGATTATGTCTAGGATTTGGTTAGCCCGGGATGAAAGAGAATGGTAGTCCACTTGCAATTGCCTCACTTCTTGTTCCAAGAATTCCATTGTGAATATCAATGCCTGCATATTTGTGTTCCTTCTTTCCATTATTGCTACTCTAAGATCAGCGGTTTGCTTGAGGCTCTTGGTGGGCGATTTCCCACAATTATCCTTGAGTTCCACCCTCTTTCACTTGAAAGTCATCCCCTACGATAGAGACCATAGACTCACACATGTTTTTCTTTCCTTTTTGTGCCTCCTCTTACAATGCATTTTGGCCTCGAGAAGCTCATTTATCCTTTATGCAGTGAGAAGTACCCATTTATTGATTCATCATCACTAGGTAAGCTTCATATCGCTACATTTCTCCCTTGATTATCCATCGTCAAGATGTAGTGCTGGGAATCCCATTAAGTGAAAATGAAGTTGCTTGAGCTTCATTAGATCATTGACACTAATGCATAAGCTTTCTAGATGTTGAACAATGATTTGCAATTTAATGAATGATATTAGATGCTCTTGATCTTTCAAAAATGCTTGTATGCAACTACAATGAAGAATTATGAGTGAATGAATAATAATCATTGCATTCGTGAGCATGGGTGTATTGTAGCACAATTAATATGCTTTGTGATCATGCACGAGAGCTTGTCTCACTTCAATAGTAGTACAACATTCTACTTGCTTCGTAAGGATATAAGAATTTCTTTTGTTCTCATGTCTGCTTTATAACACTAAATAATTTGTTCCACAATTCAATACCAAAATTAGCAAGGTAAATGGTCGATAGTTGAAACAAATCCATTGGTGCACCCTCTTACCACTTGGATCTTCTTATTTCTAACTTTGTTCATGTTCATTATTCCCCTTTGCCAATTGTGTTAACTAAATTTGTTTCTTTGTATTAGTCAAGATTATGCATTAGTTAAGCTTAAGCAAATATTCATAATATCCTATGAATGTTAATTGACATGGTCCAATGATAGATGCATTTTAAAAATGTAGATAAATACCATTAGCCTTTGTGGGTCAATTAGTGCCTATGCAACAAAATCTTGATTGAGCATTCATTCATTATGTGAATGATTTTGTATGTCGTGGCCCATTATGCATTTGAAATTTAGAAATGTATTCCTTTAACGACTCATATAGGCAATCATTTGTAATCATAATAAACCACTCACTAATCATCCATAAACCATCAAGGAAAACAACACCAACTCAACATATTAGTAAAATCATCACCATTAGACATGCTTTAAATCATCGCACTCACCAAGGCATAGAGCAACCAAAGAAGGTTCAAAAAGATAATCAATCCCAAGCTAGTCATCAAATTAAACTCAAGGCAAAGATCAAGTAAAACATTCAGTCATAAGCATTCGAGTGCAATTCAAGTAATAGGGTCTGCAAATGCTAGTGTATGGGGTCTATTGAGGACATCAACAAATGACGACACAACAAGATAAATCAATAATTTCTTATAGAAGCCACTATGCGACGGACATGAAGTGAAGGAAACTTTGTATGATTTTCATGGAAGTCTAAGGATTGGAACATAAGCAAATTCGTCGTAGGCTTTCCTTATAAGGGAATCAATGAATACTCTTGTGAACTAGTTTGGAAAACTTAACACATGAGCCAAAGAAGAAATTTGATGAGATTTTCTAATTCTAGTATGAGTCAATAATCAATATTAAGATCATTGTATGAGGTCCTATTTAGATTTGGGGTGCGAAAATTTCCCAAAGGCGTGGAACAAAATTTCCCTCGAGTATTTCTCCATTACCTGCGAGCGTCCATAGCCACAATGGAGTTTCCAAAACATCACATGTCTTTATGGACTTCTAATCAAGCGTTCATAGCCCTGATAGAGGTTTCTTACATCACCTTTCTTTAACTTAACCTCCTCTCACTGTGTTTTCTTTTTATATATTACTTAGTGATTTATGGGTGGGAGGAAAAAACGAGCCTTGATAAACTTGATGGGGTTGATCGCCTTCTATTGGGATTTATTAAATATTAGTCATACCTAGGTATTCAAAGTACCCCCTTTTAGATTTCCAACCCTAAACTTCTAAGTTTCAACTTTCACATGATCTACTAATTTAGTAAGTGTGATTGGGTTCCTTTAGTAAATTGTCTCGTTAATCAAGCCAATGTGCAAGAACAATCAAGGGGTTAGTTGGAAAATATTCAAGTCTTCCATTAATTATGACTCACCTTTGATGTCTATGATGAACAATCAAGTTCATTTTTGCTTCAAGCTCATAATTGATAGCAAGCTATCTCAATTTTTTTCAGGGCAAGAACGTTGAATTCTAGGAAAGAAAACTAAAGCACAAAATCAACAAACTAATCTAAGAAATCATGAAATTCATAAAGCATAGAATAAATTGGAAACTAAATGAAAGCATGAAAATAAGCTACTCTATGAAATCCATGTATGAGAGAAAATGATTGAAAGAAAACATCATAGTAAACACTAATCTATGAAAACAATGAAATCTTGATATGCACAAGCTAGTCTATCTTGAGGGAAAGCTAATTGCAATGTCGCTTCAATAATTGGCCACTTGTTGGAAGGGAGAACTTGATTCCCTCCATGTTTTGGATATTATAAGTTCAAGGGCCAATCTTTCTTGTAAACTAATATGGTCACAACCACATTTGTTAGAAATTTGTATGTTTCCCTTTCAGTTTGCTAGCCTTATCCCACATGAGGACAAGATTATCAATTTGAAAATCCTTGTCATCTGGTGCATGCTTGTGAAACTAGCACTTAACAAGATTTTGATGGGCGGAAAATTTCTTATTTTCTTTGATCCTCTCTTCCTCCAATTTCAATCGAGTATCGATTCTATTTTGGATAGGTTAGGAACCATCATCACTTGTTTCCTATGCACTAAACCTAGTAATAACTCATTGTTTTAGGAATTGAATCACCATCATATCATTCACAACAGTTAAAAGGATATGTTTTGACCACCGAGTGAAGTAATTATTAGTTTTCAACACGTACTTGTGCCCTTTGGAGGAACATGGATTGATCTCTCCTATCATATTGAGGCCCCATTGTTCAAAATGTTTGTTAATGGTGACTGATCTGAATTGGATCTTGAAAAATGCTTGTAAATTTTGTAAATAAAGATGTTTTATTTTATTTCATTTTATTTTGTATTTTGGCACAATGGGAAGATGAATCGAACAATTGTGTGGTTGGCCTTCCAAAGGAAGCCCATTAAAACAATAAGGGTTGTGGTGAAAAGATCAATGGAGGGGAGATGCAAGGAGAAATAGGGGAGGACAATAACATTAATTAGAGCTTGAAGAGGGAAGCTTGCTTGAAGTTGAGTGATCCGGATTATTTTTAGCACGAAATGAGAGTGGAGATATAATAAAGAAATGTACAGAGATATCTTGGATATCCAATAATATAACAAAAATATATCATAGATGCAACCATAAACACAAAGATATAGTAATACACAATTTCTATTAATGAGCGAAAATGTACAAAGACTGTAAAAATACAAAGTGAAAGACTCGCTAGAATGGTGGCAGCTTATCTCTAAGAAGAGATGTGATGGCTACTCGCATTCCCCAGAAGATGATTTACAATGAGTCTCTAAAGGCCCTTTTAACATAAAGAAAATCCAAAACCCTAACCCCAAAAGATGAAAGGCCAACAGTTTTGTGGACCCCGTTTTGGGCAGTTTGGTGTATCAACTTCCCGGAGGCATAACTTTTGCATACGACCTATGTTTTAGGCGCACTGTAGCCCATTGGAAAGGTCTATATGAGGACTACACATTTTTCCATCAAAATACAAATTTGTCTTCAATTTGACTATGGTGAGCCCTAAAATGTTGTTTAGGGCCTCAAACTGGCCCCGAAAGTTTGGGACCCAAAAACTAGAAACAAAATTGCCAAACTGAAACTGCCAAAATGAGCCAGTTGGAAAAGGTGGGTGGCCACCAATATCCACCTGGATCATTGAGTGGAAGAAAGAGCTAATGTGTTTGTTCATTCTAAGCGAAGGCGTCTCTGAGCCATGGCCTGCTGCAATTTTGGTTTTCATAGTGAGTAACAATACATAGAGTGTATAGCTCACCCATTTGTAATTTCCTCCTGAGCATAATAAAAATCCTCGACAAATGTGAAATATGTGTTTAAATGTTTTGATTTCATGGCTATGATGTAGGTTTTGTGCTATGATTGTTTTAAGATTGCTTTGAGCTACATCATCGATTTGTATGGGCGTTTACCTCTTGAGGTTGTTATTTCCTTCATGGATTTAGCCCAACCATTATAATGAGTCTGTGTTTCCAGCCAACCCCCATCATTGAGTGTGAAGCCTTAGCATTCAATTGTCTCTCTGTGTTTTGAAAGTTGAACCATATGTATCTTCCCTTGCGCAAATTTCTAAAGCGTCCCTCTCTTATTGTTTGAAAACATGGATAGTAAACCATTGTGTTTGGGTTTTGGATAGTGGATTTTGCACACCAAAAATATATGGTTTTGAAGCCGCACCTATGTCCCTTGTTAGAGAAATATTGCTTCACGCACACAATTAGAAACAAGCCAATTTGTTTCACACCCAGTCATTTGTTGATTTGTTTTTGTTAGTTGATTGTAGACCCTTCCTTCACAAACAAAATTCTACTTGCTCAATTTTGGCTGTGGGGAAATGGATATGTTTTTTTATGGCCCATTAAACAATAATTATTTGCATTAACTTGGTTGCCAGGACACCCTTTCTGAAGAACAATCTTGGTACCTATTTCCATCACTATGTTTTCTATGCATTTGAGGGACTCCATGAGAGTTGGAAATTGACCAACATTGGCTGGGAAATATTCTGGGCATATAAATCATTGATTCCTCCCTCCAACACTACTTTTGTGTTCACTAGTTTATTCTTGTCAGAGTATTTATGAGAAATACAACATTCTTTCCTTATACACAACATTTGTTGGGAAAAGTAGTTTTCACATCATCCTTATCATATACCTGAATTGCATACTATACTACAAATTGTATTGGGTCATGCATTGAATTGTTTCTTATAGCTTGGAGTTGAGCCCATACATAAAGAAAAAAAATTAATTCCGCTAAAGTATATGTATTGATGAAATGGATGGGCCATAGGCCTACCGTTTATGGATCAGATGGTATCAAATTAGGTTCCAAAGACTTGGAGAGCACCTGCATGGTAAACACCCATAACCAGTACCAAAACAATGGACAAGCAATTTTGTCAGAACTACAGAGAAGCAGAGGACCATCAATGGTGGGGAATCATCAAGAAGGAGATGATAGGGAAGACCCGGAGGTCAAATTGGCTTGGTTGGAGTAAGGCATTGCTACATTGACAAAGTTGGTGAGACAATTTCTAGTAATGAAGGGTAAGGAAGCACACTCAACAGAGACTGAGCATGAAGAATACAAGGCTGGCCTGGAAGGTTCCAAAGGTGAGACGCTTGGAAACCCAGGTAATGACATACTTTGGTCTTTATCAAATCTAAGAAACGTAACAAATCTCCTTTTCCTGCTTGAAGATGATTGAACATGCTCTGTTATGGTGGGAGAGTTATGTGGATTCCATAAGGATATGAAAGAAGCCCATGGTGGTGAAATGGGAGGACTTCAAGGCAGTGTTGAAGTCACAATTCTATCCCATGGGTTACGAAGAGGAGAAACTCATGAATTGGAAGTACCTTTGGTAAGAACAAGGACAAGGAGTACAAGAATACACTTTTGAGTTCAGGAGGTAGGCCATCTAGTTGGGTATCTCTCTGGAAGAGCCAGGAGTGTTTATGAAGTACCTTGGAGGACTTTTCAACCATATTTGAATACAATTGCAGCTTCATGGTGTGAAAATCATAGACGAGGCAAGCAATAATGCTCTCTACATTGATTTGGGCTCCAAGAAAGGATAGAAACACATGAGCCAAGAAGAAAGCAACAAGAAAAGAGACAAGAATATTGCAGCCACAACCGAGAAAAGGAGGGATCCTAATAGGCATTGCAAACATTGCGATGTGGATGGGCACACGGAAGAGAAGTGTTGGAAAAGTCATCTAGAATTGTGTCCAAAGTGGCTAAAGTTCAAGGGGAAAGCAAAGGCAGTTATTGAGACAAAAGAAGAAGTGGAAGAAAGCACCCTTGATCTAGATGAAGTCATAATTGGCACCACATTGTAGTAGCCAAAGGCAAGTGGAGATAAACATGCATTATTCTAAATCAAAGTTCAAGTGAAAAAACGGAAGGTAAGTGCCTTGTCTGATAGTGTTTCTCAATGTAATCTGGTTTCCAAAACATTAGTTGATGAACTTGGTCTAGAAACCTATAATCTAGTGTACATAAGTTCACTAGTATGGTTGCAAAGAAAAATTGTTATGAGAATTGCTCACAGATGTAAAATCAAGTTTGTTGTTAGTGCTAGCTATGTTGATGGGGTAGAATGTGAAGTTGCACCATTGGATGCTTGCAAGGTGATGTTGGGTAGCCCATATTTGTGGGATAGGGATGCTACCTTTTGTAGGAGAGAAAAAAAGTACCACTTGGTCAAGGGTGGAAAGGCATACCTCGTCAAAGCATATCAAGAGAGAGAGAGAGAGAACATAACTCCTCTAGCAATGAAACAAGGGAAAACAAGCAAGAAACAAGCCACCTTCATTGGCAATGGAATGGTGGACATGCAAAGGAAAATGGAGGCCTTGTGCTTCTGTCTCCTTAATGGTCCAACTTTTGGGGACCAAAAGCTTTCAAATGGAGAGGTGTGATCCGAACTGGATCTTGACAAATGATTATAAATTTTGTAAATAAACATATTTTGTTTTATTTCATTTTATTTTGTCCTTTGGCACAATGGGAAGGTGAAATGAACAACTATGATGGTTGGCGTTCCAAGGAATCCCATTGAAACAATAAGGGTTATAATGAAGAGATCAATGGAGGTGAGATGCAATGAAAAATAGGGAAGGACAATAGCATTAATTAGAGCTCGAAGAGGGAAGCCTGCTTGAAGTTGACTGGATGAAGGAGTTGATGTGCATGTTCACTCTAAGTGAAGGTGTCTATGAGCCATGGTCCATTGCAACTTTGGTATTTGTAGTGAGTAAAAATACATAGAGTGTATAGCTCACCCATTTATAATTTCCTCCCGAGCATAACAAAAATCCTCGTCAAATGTGAAATTTGTGTGTATATTTTTTTATTTTGTGGCTATGATGTGGGTTTTGTGCTATAATTTTTGTTAATATTGTTTTGAGATATAACATCTATTTGTATGGGTGTTTACCTCTTGAGGTTGTTATTTCGTTCATGAATTTATCCCAACCACTAGGATGGGTGCATTTTTCTAGCCAACCCCCATCGTTGAGTGTGGAACCTCAACGTGCAACTGTCTTTGTGTGTTTTGGAAGTTGAACCGTCAATAGCTTCCCTTGGGTGAATTTCTAAAGCATCCCTCTCTTACTGTTTGAAAATGTGGACAACAAACCATTGCGTTTGGGTTCTGGATAGTGGCTTTTGCACACACAAAAAGAGACAGTTTTGAATCTACACATATGTCCCTTGTTAGAGAAATATCATTGCACACACATAATTAGAAGTGAGCCAATTTGTTTCACACCCAATCATTTCTTGATCCATTTGTATTAGTTGATTATAACCCTTCCTTCATAAAAAAAAATCTACTTGCTCAATTTTATCTATGGGGAAATGGATATGTTGTTTTATGGCCCATTAAACAATAGTGATTTTCATTAACTTGGTTGTCAGGATGCCCTTTCTGAAGAACAACCTTGACAGATGTTTTCATCACTATATTTTATATGCATTTGAGGGACTCCATAAGAGTTGGAAATTGATCAGCATTGGTTGGGCATATTAAACATCGATTCCCCCCTCCAACACTACTTTGGTGTTCATTGGATTTTTCTCGTCAGAGACTTTATGAGAAATACAACATTATTTCCTTATACACGACATTCAATGGGTAGAGCAATTCACACAACATCCCTATCATATACATGAATTTCATATTATACTACAATTTGTATTGGGTACTGCATTGAAATTGTTGTTTTTAGCTTGGAGGTGAGCCCATACACAAAGAACAAAATTCAATTCCACATAGGCCAATTGTTTACGGATCAGTGACAGGCTACAAAAGCATTGTTTACTTCTTCTCATTCCCCGTGCATATTTGGCAAACATGACACTTTCGAACATGTGCATGTGCATCCTTGAACAATGTTGACCAATAATACATGACCCTTAATACTTCATGTGCAGTGGTGTCTCCTAAGAAAATTCCTCCTCTTAGCTCATCATGTAAACCATTCAATACTCTCTTGACATTTCATCTTTCTAAACATCTAAACATCACACCATCATAGTTCTTCCTAAAAGGAACACCATTGATGAGGCGGTACAAATAAATTTCATCCTTAATGCTCTTTTACTCTTGGCATGTAAATGATTTGGACTATATATGTGTTGCAAGTAGTATCTCAACTCATAATACCATGAATCCATAAAAATGATTCCAAATAAGAAGTTGTGAATTCATCATGAAATTGGAAATAGTAATGTAAATGTTTTATTAAGAATCCCACCCATCTTCAAAAATGTTGTTCCATGCATTAATGCTACAAAGGATACATCTCCTTGATCTTAGTCTTGGGATGAGGTAGGGGGAAGGAAAGCTATGGGGCATTCTAAAAATATTGGCAAAGTATCATCACATTGATGTCAATTTTGCTAGAAACAAGAAGAAGAAAGTGAAAGAGTGTGACAGATAAATATGCATAGAATCAGGAAAAGGGGAATGATCATTCTGGAGAACAAAGGAGTGAGGAATTTATGATGCTATAAATTGAATGAACAAAATCACAAATCTCATTTTTGTAATCCCAATTTTAGATTTTGTGATATTGACAAGGTTCATTTTCTGCAAGTTCATATCTAAACTTAATCAGAAACAAACAAGTTAGAAAATTTTCCCAAGATTAGTAGAGTTTTTAATCATAATCATTAAATAGTTTTATGCAAAACAAAACAAAAAACCATTAATTATCTTCACGATGAGCTTGACCAAACTTGTATAATATTGGGTGATTATTGAGAGATTTACATCCAATTCTTATTTATGTGTTTTGTTCTCAATGTCTATTGTATTAGTGGGGATTCCATGAGTTACAAACTAAGTAGTCGAGAGGCCTATGGATATGCTAAAATAATAATGATATTAGATACCAAAGCTATAACCATGTCATGAATTTTAATAGGCAAACACGTAGCATTATGAATGCAATAAAATAACTATGAATCAACATATTATATACTATTAGAGAGATGGAATATGCAAACATGAAAAAAGAGAGATGACTTGATTTCCCCGGGTTCACTCAATGTCTATTGTTTTCTCTTCGATGCAGATTCAATAGAGACACGACCTTTTAAGGTTAACTCCTTACTTTTCTTCATGTGGCCTTTTTTCCACTTAATTTACCTTTTTACCCAAAGTCACTTTTAAATTATAACATTATCCTTAGGTGAACACTTTGGGGCTTCTTAATCCCCATTTCTCATGAGACTATAGTCTAGTGGGGACATCTAGACTACTAAGTCTCTGTAATCCTATTTTCAAGGGGTGGGGGACATTACAATATCCCCTACTGGGAATTGCTTGCCCACAAGCAATTTTGACCCTGCTTTCTGAAGAACTTGTTCATTCTCCCAAGTGGCATCCTCTATAGGCAAATCCTTCCATTTGATCAAGTACTCCCTGATGTTCCTCTTCCTTAGCCTCTTCTCCCTTACTTCCAACACTTCTTCAGGTATCGATATCAATTTTCCTTCCTCATCCAAGGGAGGTATTTCCTCAATAGGAGTGATGTGTTTCCCTATGGCTCTTTTCAAACATGATACCCTTCCACCCATTTGTTGACTATCTCTCTTTGGCCATCAATTTGTGGATGATAGCTAGTGTTGGGGGTCAAGGTCGTACCTACCAACCTGAATAACTCCTACCAAAAGGTTCTCATGAACCTTTTGTCCCTATCACTCGCTATAGTTTTGGGAAAACCATGCAACGTGAATATCTCTCTGAAGAATAGTTTTGCAACCTGTGAAGCATTGTAATCTGTGGCAATGACAAAGAAATGGGAAAACTTGGTTAATCTGTCCACAACCACAAATATGCAATCCTTTCACTGAACCTGGGAAACCCTGTGATGAATTCCATATATATAGTCTCCCATTTATGCTCTGTAATAGGGAGTGGTTGCAATAAACCTATTGGATGAGTGTGCTCCTCCTTGTTCTCCTGGCAAGTGGAACATTGTCTGATATGGAACATTACATCCTATTTCATGCCCCTCTATGTGAATATTTCCCTTACATGTCTGTATGTTTTGAAAAATCCTTGATGCCCAACCAATGGTGAGTTATGGCATGCCTGCAATACTCTCGTTTTGAATTCTGACTCGGGAACTAAGAAAATTCATCCCTTGTAGTATATGATGGCATCCATGATCCTGAAGTTATCATTGTGTACATGTCCATCCATCAACTCACAAGAAAACCTTCTTTTAGAATCATCCACCAAAATATGTGCCTTCCAATCAACTGAAATATATGTCATGGCATATACTAAAGGTCTCCTGGATAAAGAATCAGCCACCACATTGTTTTTTCCTTTGAAAAATTCAATGTCAAATTCATAAGCTTGGATCTTGCTAACCCATTTTTGTTGTCTTTAATTAAGGTCCTTTTGGTATAAGAAGTACTCAAGGATATTGTGATCTATCCTGACAACAAACTTCACCCCAACCAAATACTGTCTGAATTTAGCCAACACATTCATAATGGCTAACATTTCATTGTCATAAATAGTGTATAGGAAATCAAGCCCTCTCAATCTTTGGCTCTCATAGGCAATGGGGTTCCTATTATGCATAAGAACTACTCCAATTCCCTCACCTAAGGCATCACACTCCAATATGAAAGGCTGTAAGAAATCTGGTAAAGAGAGAACCGGATAAGTGCTCATTACCTTCTTCATTTTATCAAATGTTACATATGCCTCTTAGCTCCACCTAAATGTGCCTTTTCTAGTCAAATCCGTCAAGAGTGCGCAAAGTTGGGAGAAGACTTTGACAAACCTCCTATAGTAACTGCAAATACCAAGGAATCCTTTCAACTCAGTAAGAGTCTTAGGTGTTGGCCAGCCAAGTATAGCTTGTATTTTTTCTTGGTGCACCTGTACTCCTTTCTCTCCATTGATATGTCCCAAGTAAAGGACTTTAGTCATTCCAAATTCACAGTTTGACTCTTTAGCATACAAATATTGTTCCTCCATAATGCTCAAGATTTGGTCTACATGCTTGAGATGATCCTCCCAAGTTTTGCTATAAATCAACAATTCATCAAAGAAGACTAAGAGAAACTTCCTCAATTGCTTGTTGAAGACATGATTCATCCATGATTGAAAAGTGGTTGGCACATTAGTTAGCCCAAAGGGCATAACCAAAAATTCATAACGACCATAATGACATCTAAAAGCAGTTTTTGGCACATCTTGCTCCCTCATTTTGATTTGATGATAACCAGAGCACAAGTCTATTTTGGTGAAGTATATAGGCCATGTAACTCATCCAATAGCTCATATATCTGAGGGATGGGGTACAAGTTCTTAATAGTCTTCTTGTTCAAGGCCCTATAGTCAATGCACATGTGCATAGTCCCATCCTTCTTCTTTACCAAGACCACCAAAGATGCAAAAGGAATAGAACTTGGTCTAATGTGACCCATGTCCAAGATTTCTTTAATAGATTTTTCAATTTCATCCTTATACTTTTTTGGGTGTCTATAAGGAGCAATGATAACAAATTTTGCACCTTCTTCCAATTCTATAATATGCTCAAACCCCCTATCTAGTGGTGCTCCTGGAGGGATAGGTTCAAAAACCTTGATGTGATTGTCAATGATTTTCTAAATGTCATGAGAGTAATGAGGATGCCCCTCCTTATCCACCTGAAATGATATTCTACATTCTACTGTATATACAATGTCTTCTCTCCTAAAAATGGCCTCCATGCACTTTGTTGTAGCTACTCTAGGTGTATTACATGTCATTCCTCTTGGTATCACCTTTTTCCCATTCTCTTCAATGAATGACATCTCCATGGTTTTGTAGTTGGTAGTGATATGTCCCAAGGTACTAAGCCACTGAACTCCCAAGATAATATTGGTATCTGGTAGATCCATCACATAAAAATCTTTTTCTAAGTCATGTCTCCCCAATGTAAGTTTCATCCCTGGAATATACTTGTCACATGGCATAGTGAGACCCCCTGCTACCTCCACATGAAAACCCTCAAACTCTATTGTAGGTATATTCCTTCTTTTCCACAAGGTCGAATCAATGAATTTACGTGAAGCTCCCCCATCTATGAGCACCAAAACCTTTTGTCCTTGAAGCACTCCCTTCATCCTGAAGGTATTGAACTTAGGGACCCCACTGATGGAAGATATTGTGACCTTATTGTCCCCTGTAAGGCTGAAACCTACTTCTTCACCTTCTTCGTCCATTGTAGGGTGGATTTACTTCCATGTTTTGAATGTGGCCAAAATCTTCTTCATCCTCATCATCAAAAATCACCTCAATGTAATGTGCCTTGCCTTTACCCATGAATTTGTGCCCTGGCTCCCAAGGTTCCTTGCAAGTGAAGCAAAGTTTCTTCCTCTTTAATTCCCTTCTAGTTTCCTCGTCCATCCTTCCTTTTCGTTTATCCACTCTTTTGATCTCTTCCCCCTTGGTTTATAGGTGGTCTAGGTAAATCTAGTTTTTTCTACATAACTCATCAAATCTCTAGTCCTCCATATGGCCTCATGTATCTTGGAAGGCTTAAAGCCTTAACCCAACCACATATTGGTTCCATCAAACCCTCAACAAAGAGCATCAGTAATCTAGCCCGAGACACATCTGGCACCATTACATCCACCCTCTGAAACTCCTTTATATAGACCTATGGTGATCTAGTTTGCCTGAGTTGTGTGAGTTCCCTGAAATGTAACTCTAGATCTCCTTGATCAAACCTGTCAATAAGTCTTTGAGTGAACTTTGTGTAAGCAGTAATCTGATTATGACCCAAGGTAGTCATACCATGATACTACCAGTCATGATCTTTTCCTTCCAATTAAATGGTGGAAAACTTAATGGCGTCCAATTCCCTCATGGGGTTAAGCTGCAAATAGGCATCTAACTTATACATCCAAGATTCTGTAGTGATCCTGGAAGATCCATCAACGTAGGGAAGATCCATCTTTCCTGCCCTGTGCTCTAGCTCATTATTATTCATGTGATAGTTCCTCGGTCTAACCCTGAACTTGATACCACAATAATGGTCCAAAGTAACCTGTCTCATGAAACCTGCACTCAATGATGCATACTCCTTGGCATACTCCTCAAAGTTGTCTTTTATCTCATTGAAGTGATTATCCTGTGGTTGGCCATCCAAGAATGTGGGCATATAGGGTCTAGGAGTGATTTTTTTGTTTTTTGGTCCTTTAGAGAAACCTCCCCCAAATAAACTTTGTCACTTTGTATATTGGTAGTTAGGATCCTTCTCATGGTGATGTTTATTCCCCCCTTGAGAACCACTAGCTTCCATGTTTGCATTAATATTCGAGCCATCCCCACCATGGTTCATCTGCATCAGGAGGTATGCAATCTTGTCCTAGCTAGCATTCAACTTCTCCAAAGTCTCCCTCATCTCAGCATGTCCCCTGCACATTGTTTCTTGGGTCTCCTGTAGATGGTGTTGAAGTGTATATTATGTATTGTCTATGTATCTTTTTAACTCCTTTGATATATCTACTAAAACCTGTGGTTCACTGTCATCACCTGATCCTTCCATTTATGCCTCTGGTTCCCTTGTCTGTCTCCTATGCCTTCCCATATAGATACCATTGAACTTAGGCATGCGCTAAACCCCACAAGCTGGGAGGATTTAATGTTCTAATACCACTGTAATGTTCCCAAGCCATTTCTTGCTTGGAAACTTATATTTTAGGATGAGTTTTTTGGTTTGTTGTTTGTTGTTTTGTAGATCTTCCTTCTAGGATTGCGCTATGAATCTTATATGGAGTTTACAGTGTGCAAGGGGAAAGAATAAAATAATAAACACATCCAATAACAAGATACAAGAGATTCAACACAATGGAAAATCAACAACTTCAGATATGAAATTTATTTAGATAGTAGAAGATCCTAATACAATAGATCTACAGATCTGGAACAATATAATTGAGATCTAGCAGCAAAAATGATAATAACCCTCAAGAAAGTCCAAGAAGAGAATGTAAAAGCCTCCAAAGGCCACCCAAACACTTGTAGGAAGAGACAAGATCAATGTCTTTCCCTTCAATAGTTGGAACCTCTCTCCTAGGCTAAGTTGTGCACTTCCCTGTGGTTGTAGCTTACCCATATTTCGGCCCTCCCTGTATAGGCCTCCAAATCCCTCCAAAATTGGTAGAACAATAGATTGGGGGAATACAAACCCCTTGGTTGAGTCTTGGACTGATCAGAGGTGTTATGGTACCTCAAATGATTGGATCTCCCTTCTGTAGTGCGCCCTCCTTCACTAGAAATCGTGCCAAGATCCCAACAAATCACATGCCAAAGAAACCCTCTCCAAAATGGGCTAGGAAAAGCGCCCTAGGACCAATAATTAGATCCCAATGGGTTTTGGCCTCTAAAACCTCCTCCTCTCTCCAAATCAAATAGTTATCCTTCAACAAGTGTGCCCTCTTGCTGGAAAACCCCAGAAACTATGCATTCCCTCTCTTCTCCAATGGATGAGTAACTTGTAGTTGTTGGAGCATGGTGGGGGAGGAATATTGCAACTCTATGACCAATCTTGGACCATGAGAGGTGGAATCTTTCACCATCGAGCTGATCTCTAGGGTTTGTTCTCCCAAAACCCTCAAAACATCCTTAACTCAAGAGCTCAATATGCAAAAGTGAAAATGACATGAATGAGGAGTGAGGCACCCTCCTTTTTCCTTTATACCCCTGATCTAATTTTCACTTGAGTTAATTTACCACCTTCTAAGGTTAACTCCTTACTTTTCCTCATGTGGCCTTTTTTCTACTTAATTTACCTTTTTTCCCAAAGTCACTTTTAAATTATAACATTATTCTTAGGTGAACACTTTGGGGCCTCTTAGTCCCCATTTCTCATGAGACTATAGTCTAGTGGGGACATATAGACTAATAAGTCTCTTTAATCCTCTTATCAAGAGGTGGGGGACATTACATCCACTAAGACCAATTGGTCTAGCAGACCTTAAGAAGGTAAGAGATTACTTCAATTTCTTTGAAATTGTATTTCTATGCTCAAAAATCACTAAGAGAAACGTTTCAAGATCATCATAATTTTGATAAATTAGGAGGTCAGGAAGGTCAGTAATATGGAAGATATTTTTTAATTGGGATCTAATATGGGTATAGGAAGGGAAATCCAAGAGGAAGTGTTTTTCATCTTCTACCCACTTAGTGTCATAAAGGTGACAAATTCTCTCATCCCATGGTGTTTTGGGAGTTGTCCAACGCCCAATTTCACTATGTAGCTCGTGAGAGTTTGTTCTTATTTTAGCAATGTTGATTTTCTTCTTTTCACTTTTCAAAACTGAGAGGTAATTTTAATCTTCTGAATTAGGATTGACCGCCTCCTTGTAGTTTCTTATTTTCCTTTTATCCACTAATTCTTTATCACACCACATACTCTCCTTAAATTTAGAAGTGATAATATTTGTAATATTATCGATATTCTGCATGATGGCTTCTTCTTGTATTCCCTAATGATTTATCCAAGATTTGGCATCTTTATGCCATCCCGGCTTGAGCCAATGGTGGTTTTGGCTAGTGTTTGAAGAAATTTTGGGGAGCCTCTTCTCATCCATGTTGTTTATATTGTTCTTGTATGTTAGGCATCTAATCATAGCAATGTTCTCAATGGGTGAAAGACTTGCTTCTATGAGGAGTATAGGATAGGGTGTATTGCTCTTAATTTTGAGATTATAAGTTATAAAAGTCTTTTGGATCTGTTCTATCTTTCTCCAGAATTATCTAGATATACCGCAACCCCAAACTTCACATCCATATAAGATAATTGGAGTGATGAGAGTGTGAAAGAGGAGTTTTTTTTTATCCCAAATCCAAAGGTCTGCTGATTTACAATTATTTTTGAGCCCATAATAAGCTTTCCACCTTCCATTTATCCTTTTTTCAATGCCATAGTTCCAATTGGTATTGTTGTCATAAACAAAAGTATCGTAGGTGATCCTTTTGGATTTAATTATCTTAACCTTTGTTTTTTCAGTGTTCACAGTCATGCCCATGCTATAACAGAAGTTCTTGAGGGTTATTAGTTGCTTACCCAGGTCATATGGATTCTTCATCGTAAGAACAATATCATCAACATAAATAAGGAGGATGATGACTATACTAGCGAGAGTCAAGACAACACAACCTACATCCTCCAAACAATCTTCTAACTTATCAATATAGATGTCAAAAAGGGTAGGTGATAGGGGACAACCTTGCTAGACTCCTATATTACAGTTAATTTCTTCCGACCAACCCTCGGTGTTCCTAAAATTGGCAATAACTTTCTCATATATACATACTGCAACAACTCTTAACTCAAAAGGGACTTTAAGCTCTTTTAACCTATTCCATAGGTTAGTCTTGGGCACAATGTAAAAAGATTTTCTAAAGTCAACGAAACAACAAAGGAGATCGATTTTATCATTACAACACTCCTCTGAAATGATCATAAATGTAACAAGGTGGTCCACAATGGAATGATAGCCTCTAAACCTAGCCTAGCATCTAGCTCTTTTTCCATGGCTTTCTAGCCATGTGTCGATCTTTTTTTCCAAAATGCTTCCATATGGATTAGCTAAAATGGGGTTAATCATAATGGCCCTATCATTAGAGGGATTTATTTTATCCCCAATTTAAAAATAGGTACAATGGGGCTTTGAGTCCAAGGTTTTGGGAAGCCTTGCTGGATAGCTAAATTGAATAGCTAATGTATGTGAGGGATGAGGATATGTCCTCCAATTTTTAATATTTCAGCTCCGTAACCTTCATGTCCTTAGCTTTTCCTTTTGAGAGTTGCTAAACCCAAAACTTAATGTCTTCTATAGAAAAAAACTTCATCCTTTGTAGGGTTGTTTAGCATGTTGTCCATGACGTTAGGGGATTCATATGGATTTTTAAGGTAGAAAATTTAGTCCTTCAAGGGAAACTTATTATTTTCTTTAGTTTTATGATTTATAATTTGCCTCTAGAATTTCTTAGAATCTATCTTAATTAGGTGCAAAAGTTTATCTTGCTTTCTATATAGTCTTCTCTCTTTTTTTTTTCTTTTTTTTTCCCGTTTAATTAAGGTGGTATAAAAGTTGGTATAAAAAATATTTTACTTAAGGTGGACATTGAAATATTTTATTTATGGCCAACATTGAAACACATTTTTTTGTTAATATTTTAGTAAATTCCATGTATCAACTCCGTGATGAGCATGGAAGGAATTGCACAACTCCCTCATATTGGGACATAGAAAACATCTCTTAATTCGAGAAGAAACCTTGCACCTAAAAGACTACTCAGGGGCTAGGTTTTCACATCCTAGACATCCATTCATAGTTTAGAAAAATATCACTATAATTAGAACATAAATTCATTAATTAAGTGTGGGTTGATGTTCTTATATCTCTTTAACTGTGATGCTACCACAACATGAATAGGTTTCCTTGGAAATACTCGGGATGGCTAATCTAGTTCTTTAATTGTGCTCCCACTGGAGTTCATGATACGAGCCTATTTTACAATAAAAAGGGGAAGGCATTTTGAATGAGGTGAAAAGGTTACAAATAAAAGCCAAAAGCACTTTCAAAATAACTAGATACGTAACTAAAAAAAAGGGAGAACAAATAGAAACATGAGAAGCATAAATCTAAAAAGACTAAACACAAAAAAAAGATATTATTTTAAAGTTTGTTAAATCTATAATTAGAGCTATCCTAACTATGTACATTACACCTTTTCAAAATGATGTAGCAAAAGTATTATTTGAGGTGTTTCCCATTGGTGAATATAAGGAACAAGTAACTAATATCCATGTCTCACAAGTAGTATCAATCCAATCTTTTCAACAATTTGGTAAGGTCCCAACAACAGGGGATTTAATTTTGCATTTTTCCCTTTTCCATGTGGGCTTTCTTCCACCTAACAATGTTGTATGTTGTTTGAAACTCCTTAGGACTTGAATTTTTATCAAACACTTCTTTACAACACTTTGATGCTTGAATAATTGGTTTCAAGCATTTTCTTTTCCTCTACCAATTGTGATAACACATCGACCCATGGTTGTATAATTGAGGTTTCACTGCTTAATACTCTTTAGGACAATTGAAGGAATGTCAAGGACAATATAATAGGGATAATTTCCTCCTTCATGTAGACTAGAAAGTAGGGAGAATTGCCTATGGTTTCTTTGGGGTTACATTATTAGCCCATGAGACATATGATAGGACTTTATGCTTAACCCTTTAGGTGATCATGTACGATTATTTTAATAATCCCTATGAAAATATTTTTGTATTTTTTTTATGCCATTACCTTAGCGATAGTAGTTTGATCGGTTGAAATTAATACAAAAATTAACCAAAAAAAAAAAATCATACTAGTGAATTTTTAATAATGCAAAGAATAGTTGAAGAAAGAGGACAAATAAACTATACACATAAAACCAAAAATGAAATTTTCATTGGAAAAAAAATAATGCCCTTATAACCCCACTGTCATGGAATAATGCAATCAATTTATATGAACTAGCCTTAGACCATTGGTTTCAAGTACACAAAACATGCCATAATGAAAAGTGTTATCGCACATATTGTAGGTTGGGAAAAGCCCGACCCAAACCATAAGAGTGTGAAAACTATGGGAGTATCTACCCACTGTTGCCTCAGATAGACACTCCCCTCACTTTAGTAATGATAAGTCACCACAAGGGGGGAATCTCGGTGACCCTAGGGGGATTGAGATGAAAGGTGATGTGTGTTAGAAAGTAATGGATGTGATCATTTAACCATAGACAATATAACAATATTGTCACCCAACCATAGGCTGAAGCCACCCCCGAGCACCTTAACCTTGATAGAGAATCATTCCGGAAGCAAAACCCTAGGCTAGATAGCCAAACAAGATAGTGCACCTCTCTCTAGGGATAGCACACCAAGAAAGAATAATAGAAACTGATCAGAGAGTCCAACCCAAAAAACTGAAAATGCAGATTGCAGAACTGTCGGCAATAGCTGCTCCCAAGACTTGCGCACAAACTGGCCAACTGCAGTGCGCACACGTGTACTTCTACAGTTCTGAGAATACTGGTCATAATGAAGACCGACCTCCTATATTTATACTATTTATGTTAGAATTCCTAGGCTGAATTCTCATTATGGGTGCTAATTACTTAGTATATGACATTTCCTTTACCCGACTTCTTCTCTTGGAGGCTAATAACCTAATACAATTCATTCTCTTGAGCCAACTTGTCTTCTAGGGTTCTTAATCAATTATTTAGGGTTTCTTCTTGCTTCTCGAAATATTTTGTTCTCGTCATATTTACACATGGAGGTAAATACCTCCTGTAGCTAGAATAATATCAACACTCCCTCCTAGATAGGGAGGTATTGAAGGCAATGATATTGAGCACAAACATACCATTCAACCAGTAGCATCATCATAGTCATACAAACTATCTCATGATTAGATCACGAACACCATCATCATTATCAATGTCATCTAACAACATCAATTGCATCATCTCTCGAAACCATACTCCATCTAAGTAATTAGACATGAAGCTGAATAAGTCACTCACTCTAAGGAGTGATACAAAAGCCATTCTTATAATCCGAGTATATGTCCTAGAAGAATAGATGTTCTAGACCATTTTCCATCTGGAGAATTTTTGTCCATCAGTACACTAATCATCCATCTAGCTGATAATAATTTTCAATACTTTTGATAGTTTACAAGGCAATCAGAACAATGTTATTCAACAGAACACAACTATGTCTATCCATAGTAGTATACAACTACAATTCAGTGGTACACTACCACACCAAGTAGCATGCAGCTACTTGATCAATGACATATAGTCACAATCAGTGGAACACATCCACCACAATAGCATACATCTATTTTCCAGAGACATACAGTCTCCATGGAAATCATATCATCTGATATAAACCTACACGGAAACAATATCATAATATAAAATGAGTCATCTGGGCCATCCTTCCATTCACATCTGTGAGATCTAGAAGAGCATTTGCCCACAGAGAGTAAAACATCAATGATGAGCTATCTGGACTATTCTTCTCCAGCAAGGAAGAATAATTGTCCTAATTTTTGAGCCTGGACCATTCACCTATCTGGGCCATTCCTCCGGCACTAAACAAAGTGCAACCTAGATATAATGAGTCTTCCCTAGGGAATGCATGTCCCTGATTGATGAACCTGGATCATTCACCTATCTGGGCCATTCCTCTGGCACTAAACAAAGTGCAACCTGGAGAGAATGAATCTACCCTAGGGAATGACTATCCTGCACCAACCTCCAAAACGAACCATTCTTCCAAACTGCTCACAACGGTGAGCTTCGAAAGAATGAATATCCGACGAGGTGGACCAGTCTTCTTGACCACTACTGAGAGTGATCGTCAAGAATAAAGACCATCCTAGACCATTCCCCCACACTGGCCACAAGGGGAATCGTTGTCTATGGTACATCAACAATCCATCGAACCATTTTCATTACAAAAATGACCGTTCGATCAGAACCATTTTCCGAACTGGAAAATGTCTGTCCGTCAGAAATCTCAAACCACTTTCTGAACTGGAAAGGGAACTGCTCATCCTGGACCATTTTTCAAACTGAAAAATGATTGTCCATAAATCAATAACACATCAATGCTCCCTCCCAACCCGGGAGTCATATCTTCCTTTTTCAATAAGGAATTCATCTCCACGAGCTCCAGCTTGAGTACACAAACTCTTTCATCTTGGAGATATGCCTTACCAAAATATCTATTTATTTTCTCATCTATGGAGAGATATATATTGGAGAACCACTTCTCTTTTCTAGACTTCATCACGGAGAATGTAATGCTTGATCTCAATGTACTTTGATCTTTCCGGAACACTGGTTTTCTATGAAGGCTTCATATAGCTCTGATCAATATAGTATATCATTGTTGGATTCATCTTTTGTTTCCTGCTAGCTCATAACATCGTGACAAGGGTCAAAATGGAACATATCCAAGTGGTACTTCTTCTGCCATCATGAGAGTTTGTCATGGATTAAAAATCCATAATCATGAGCTTCTGAGTAACCATTCTGATACAATATCTCTGTTATATAAAGTTTTCACCACGCTTATGTTGTGCATTGGAGGCTCTGCACCAAGTTGTTTGAATCCATATGAGATCTTCTTCCATCTGTATACAAGGCTCTCTTTCTGGTATACCTCAAAGCCTTGAGGTTTCTCTACATATGCTTCTTGTTCAATTATTATGAGAATATTCCTTACATTTATCTGATACAAACTCCAACCCATGGATATTGCAGAAGATATAATGGCTCGTGTAGAGGTATGTCTGGAACAAGCAATCATCATAATCCTCTCCCTCCATCTGGGAGAACCTTTAGTTATGAATCTTGCAATGTTTCCATTCATAAGTCTTTCATACATTGTTCTTCATCACAACTTCTATTTCTTTTGCTTGATTACTTCTAGTGGGTTCAAACCAAGCTAGTAGTCTTGTGATTCTTGATATAATGACTGGTTGTTCTGTATTTTATTTCTCTCTTGGAATATTCATGTCCTTCCTCATGTTTCTCTTTAGCTCTTGGGTCCATGGAGTTTTCTATAGTTTCCATGCCCTGAAGATTCCAACTTCTTCCTTTCATCATAGGATCATGGATGTGGATGGACAACCAGGGATACTTTAAGGCTTCTTTTCGAAGAAGACTTCTTCTAAAGTCAAATTGAACATGTGTTGCTTTTCATGGATGCAACCATTAATGGGAACATATATAGATACTCCATAATCCTCAATGGATCATATTATTTAGGATTAGCTTCCTCCTAATCCTTACTTCATGCATGAATGCATGCTCTTCATTTGGAATTATATAATCGGCTCCCTCCATCTAAGAGAGTCCACGCTTCCATCTACATCCTTATTGCCTTCTACAAAGTGTCACAAGTCTTTTTACTTCTTCCATGTTTCTTCAAGTTTGATTCCAATTTCGGCTTATCTTGTAGCTGTTACTTATGTTATACTTCCACAGGAATTGTTACCAAGAATTGTCAATGTACTTCAACTTTTCATGTGTATTGCTTGACTTGTATTCATTGTTCAAACTCTGGTTCCACAATCTTTCCTTTCATGATATCCAACACTTTATTCTTGGCAAGGATGAGATCAATCCTTGTCTTCCATGCTCTAAAGTTAGAATCCCCTTCTAACTTGTTTTCTGACTTCATAGAGTAAGTCATAACTGCTTTTACTTGGTCAACCCTTGATTTTGACCAAAAACTCAAACTTGATGTTTTAGCTTGCTGAGAGTATCAGGAGATGCGTTAGGCTAGGGTGAACTAGTCTATCCATAAATTAGGTCAATCCCTTCACTTAAGATGCCTCAACGAGAGGGTTAGGGTTTCATTGCTACAACAAAAACTGGTTGCAACTGCAACTGCAACTGAGCAAATCCTCCCAATCTATCTTCCAATGGTTAGACTGTCCGAAGATAGTGTGGGCCCATAACCTGTTAGAAAGTAATGGATGTGCTCATTTAACCATAGACAATATAGCAATATTGTCACCCAACCATAGGCCGAAGCCACCCCCGAGCACTTTAACCTTGATAGAGAATCATTCCAGAAGAAAAACCCTAGGCTAGAGAGCCAAACAATATAGCACACCTCTCTCCAGGGATAACGCACCAAGCAAGAATAACAAAAACTGATCAGAGAGTCCAACCCAGAAAACCAAAAATGCAGATTGCAGAACTTCCGGTAGCAGCTTCTCCCAAGACTTGCGCACAAATTGGCCAACTGCAGTGTGCACAAGTGTACTTTTGCAGTTCTGAGAATACAGGCCATAATGAAGACTGACCTCCTATATTTATATTGTTTCTGCCAAACTGCCTAGGCCAAATTCTCATTTTGGATGCTAATTACTTAGTATATAACATTTCCTTTAACCGACTTCTTCTCTTGGAGGCTAATAACCAAATACAATTCATTCTCTTGAGTCGACTTGTCTTCTAGAGTTTTTAATCAATTATTTAGGGTTTCTTCTTGCTTCTTGGAATATTCTATTCTCGCCAGGTTTACACATGGAGGTAAATACCTCCCGCAGCTACCATAATATCAACAATGTGACGATGAGTGAAACCCCTATAGGTCAAGTTTGGAGATGAAGATAGGGTTTGGAGAAGAGTCTTGTGGAGGGAGAATTGTTGCAAAGTGTTGAGTACCTAAAAAACAATGTTTTCCTTGCCCGAAATAAGACAAATGATCATAAACCAAGCTTTAATCAATGGGGAATCAACAAGATAGGCTTGTTGTCCCAAATTGTAGTAGTATGGAAATATATAGACCAACAAACAAATAAGTTGTTAGCTGCAAAATTAACCATCCAAAACATCAAATAATTATTGGGTAATCAAGGCCTAATCATATAGATAATATCCCAATACTTAACCACAAGTTTTGATGGCAAAATAGGGCTACAAAATGATGTTATCAACAATGTATTAGAGCAGCCTTATGTCTATAGAAAAATTTTGCTACAGTAGAAAGTTCTATACACTTAAATTCACAAGAAAAGCACTTAAATGAAAGCCCTTGACAAGAAGATTAATTAGCACTATTTACTTGCAATTTTCAGTTGTAGAAAAAGCGAGAAAAGATGATTAAAGAGTGATTTTTTACAGCCCTAATGGTTGTAGCTTTGGGTTTATAAAAACAAGATAATCACAAGGCTAAGCTAGACACCTTTAGGGCACAAAGAAGCCTTAAGCATGCAAGATTGATTCCAACTTGAACGATTGCAAAATATTTATTTTCCACGTATTCCAATGCAAATTAGACTAGTTCCTTTATCAATTGGGTTATGGGGTTTCTTGTTGTAATAGCTAAGATTTGAGGATATATAATTACAACTAGATGAAGAAATAATAGCCAGAGCTACTAAATTCCCATTAAAAGGAGAATGTTGGTCTAAAACCAAAAGGGTGAAGGAGATTCCTTGGTCTGAAATTATGGTTTCTCCTGAATGCAAATACGATTATAAAGGTATGCCCATATCCTCAATTAAATAAAAATGGCATTTTTTGTTAATATTTATTAAGGGGTTTATCACCTATGAGGGCATATATAGTCTTTTCTTTATTTACCACTTTAGGCTCTTAATGGTCTTCATGTATTATGAGTTGAACATGCCTACATTCTTGCTTAAAATATTGTCTAAAATGACACATTTATATCATAGAAAGAGTCTCAATTCATAAAGAAATGTTTGTCATCATGGTTTAGCGAAAATTCTGATCGAATTTCAGTTACAACATAATGGTTATTCTTGGGAAAAAATCGTTAAAAGAAATCACTTTCAGGTTAATTCTCTAGAAAGTTCACAATTTCATCTTTCTCGGGAGGAAACCCTAAATACTATAAAATATTTCATTATTCCTTATCCTCATGCTTCTTCTCCTAAGAAAAACATCGCGAGGGTTACTCGCAGTCAAACTGTCAGGTTTAACCTTAGCCTGAAATCGTGTGTTTTCAGTGAAGCACCTCGACCTTCTTCTGAAGCTTCCAAGAAAACCGTAGTTTCCTCGTTTGCATCTGAATGCGATCCACCTGTTACCACAAAAATGATGATTCCATTAATCTTGTTGATTTTATGAACAAGAGGCAAGGAAGAAAAATTTAAAGAATGCTCATAAACAAATCTAGGAAAACCTCGAAAGCTAGTTCTCTTGTACAAGTTGATGATGAAGAGTTGGTTATGAATCAGGAAGTATCTTCCCCACATCACGCTTCTTCGCAGGAACCAATTGAAAATCTTTCTAAAGAAAAGGAAAAGGAAAGAATTGAAACTGGTCCCAATCTGGTGGTTTCTTTCTGGAAAGATAAATATTATTCATTGGTTCTAGTGTTATAGGATAATCTAATAGATTTGGAATTAGAAAATCAACTCTTTAATTGTTTAACATTAACTCTCTAGGATTAAATTTTTTGGTTAATTTTGATTTCAAGACAATTCCCAACAATACTCCGTGTTAAAATATTTTGGTTATTGGTGTAAAAAGAATGCCCTGGAAAATGCGAGAAATGAGAAAATTAGTTTCCAGACATTGAACAGTTAGTAGTTTTTATTTTTGTACTTAGTTAATTTAGTTTGGGGAATTAAACAATTTTGTTATTTTCCCATTATAAATGGATAATTGTTTATGGTTATGGAAGTTAATTTCCGTTTTTGAATTCCTTCGATATAAAACAGTGAAGAAAAGATGATGTGAGAAGGAGTGTTCAGTTGTTTGGAAAAGAAAACAGAGCTTATACAGTGTTGTAAAAGTTTTGGTTCTGATACATTATTTTGAATCTCTTTATGACTTTGAATATTAATACAAGCAATCAATATTTGGTATTATTATTGGTATTGAGTTGTTTATTTTTTGAAATCAAAGTTTTATCTGGATTGTGTGTTGATGATATTATAGGTTGATTTAGTTAATTATTGTTGATAAATTAAATCAATTTCATCTTTTATTTGACACATTATTACAGTTATTAACCTATAAATGAATTAGTGTTGGGATTATAAATCCATGTTAATTATTTAATTAGGTTTAATAATTCATTTTCAGTTGATTTAATTAAATATTTGTTCTGAAGATCTATATCTTTATAACATTGTCTATTTTACTTAGATTCATATACTATTTATAATTGGCCCATTGTTTAGATTTTTCTTTTAGTTATTTTGTTTTAGTTAATCTCTTTTACTTTCATTATACATATTTTTTAAAAGAAAACAAATATTCTTTCATAGAGGTAACTTTTATGTCAATTATAATTAATTCCAATGTTGTATATAGTTTAAGATCTGTATATATTGATATGTTAGTTTCAATTGATTAAAAGGTGTATATATTTTGAATTTAATAGATTATATAGTTTTAGGTAATTGGACCTAAACCAGTCAAAATTTCCATTTACAACAGATAAAGATCTAATTGGGATCTTGACCGGGTGATTCCCCACATGTTGAATATGGTCATATTTGGCCATCAACATTTTGGCGCTAGAAGGAGATCCATTTAATAATGAATGGCCAAAGAAATCAACAAAACCAAATACCATTCAAGTAGATCAATTTCACCCACATTATCTTTTGTTACTACACAATCTGAATCCCCAATTCGTAGAACTATAAGTGATATTTCTTCCAATTTTCTTAGCTCTTCAGATCTTCAACAAATAAAGAAACGAATAGAAGAGATTAGAAATCAAGGATAAACTTCTCAAGGATCTTCTGATTTGATAGATTATGTCATTCAAGAATTAGGTGTTCTTACAAGAGCACAGAGACAGAGGTTAGGTATTGAACCTATTCATTTTCAAGTTCTATTCAAATCAGAAAAATAAATAAAAATTAAAACAATTAGTAATAATAATCCTTCAACTCCTCCTTTACATACATCTCTTATTCCATCTCCTCCTCGTCGACCAAATACTATGGTTGGAGTTCCGAGAACTCCTTAGAGAAATCTCGGGGCAGCCAATGTTCTTGGAAATCAGCATGATTTACCTAAAAATCTAGATAAATGGTTACCAAAATTTAATCTTGAATCAAGAGAAACTCATGATGATCATATCAAAAAATTATGTTAGCTATTAACCTGAGAATCTTTGAGCATGAATATGTTGTATCTAGACTTTTCCCATATACTTTTGAAGGAGAAGCTTCAACTTGGTATTTTTCTCTACAAGCCAATTCCATTAGTAATTGGGATGCTTTTGAGGATTTTTTCATTAAAAAATTTGGGGACGATAAATCTTCATCGATTTTATTAGTGGAGTTATCCAAAATTAGAATGGGTCCCAAAGAAAGAGTCAACGATTCCTTAAACTTCTCAATAAAATGGCTGAAACATCCAAGCCTGGTTTAGACATTCAGATTGAATTTTGTTCCTCTACTTTACTAGTTTCCATTGCTATGTTTGTTAAAAGAGCAAGTAAAAATACTTTGACTGAAGCAATGTAGGAAGCTTTAGATGTAGAAAAACAAATATCTAGTATTGCAAGTAAATCTCGAGGTGAAAATTCAAGATCTTCTATAACAACCAAGAAAATAATTGTCAAAGATGAGAGAAAAGATCAAAATGTTTTTGATATGGAAGATTTACAGAAAGTCAAGAAAACATTAGCAAATGAGATAGTTGATGTTAAAGGAAAACTAGCTAAAGTTTCAAATAAACCTTTCAGACCTTTTTTCAAAAAGAATCCACAGATTCCACCTGGTGGACAAACTTGAGAAGGAGTTAATGCTAATGAGGAAGAAGGAGATGATAGTGAAGAAGTGAAACATATTAATGCATTTTGGGATATTAATGGATTTTTTGATGAATATGATACAAAAGAATCTCTTGTTGCTCAGACCTGAAGTAAAAGTACATCTTCAAATTATGATATACAGTCAAATACACAACCTATAGAAAACTATTCAGTATCAAAAAGTCTGGTTATTCCTGGAAAAAAAAATTGATTATGATATTATAGAAGACATGAAAATGACCAGAGCAAACATTTCCCTTTATGAATTGAGCAAAATAAAATATCAAAAGAATAGTTTATTAAAGGATTTAGGAGTCTCTCAGAAAACAAGTTCATCATCTACTACAATAACAAATAAAGAAAAAGTTTCAACAACTCAAACTTTATCTTCTAAAGTAGATATTGGTTCAATTCTTATAGGTGATAGATCAAGGTCACATACTCCTCTGTTTCTTCTCACTTTCGAAATTTTTAATAAAAATGTGCATAATTGTTTGGTTGATTCAAGTGCATCTTCAAATATAATGTCGTATTTTGTTTGTCTTCAGATTAATTCAAAATCACAGAAATCAGCTATTCAAATTGTTCAATTAGATAAAACAAGGGTAAAAGTTTTGGGAGAATTAAATGATGTATTAATCAGATTATCATCTAATTATAAAGTTTTTAAAATAATAGATATTATTGTTGTTGATATTCCAGATGCTTATGGATTAGTTTTAAGTCGAGATTGGTCTGAAAAAACTTCATGGATATTTCTTAACCGATTGGTCTCATCTTTGGCTTCCATATAATGGGAAATTCAATCAGATCCTTGTCAACGGAGAAAGACATATGAAACATAATGTGACGGATTTAGATGGAGAAAATGAACCTGTAGCTTTTGCTAATAGTATTGTTGGTAATTATTCTATTGATTCTTATTTTGGAAATTTTAATGCACAGGTTTCACCTTTCAAACCTATGGATCAAGGTACAAAAATTGAAAATTTCTCTCAAACTGATTTTTCTCGTTGTATTAATTTTGTAGATAATTCTGTAAATTATCCATTTTGGAAACTTTATTTTGATGGATCTAAATCTAATGATGGTGCTGGTGCAAGTTTCATTTTAATCAATCATGATGGCATAAAAACTATGTTAACATGCAAATTGGAATTCCAGTGTACTAATAATACCGCAGAGTATGAGACATTAATTCATGGTCTAAAGAAAGAAATCAACATGAATGTGCAAGACATCTTGGTCTTCGGTGATTCATAAATCATTGTTAAACAGATAAAAAACCAAATTCATTGTAATTCTGGTAATTTGAAACATTATAAAAAATTAGCTCAAG
The DNA here is from genome assembly GCA_009831015.1 of Picea engelmannii. Classification (NCBI taxonomy): domain Eukaryota; kingdom Viridiplantae; phylum Streptophyta; class Pinopsida; order Pinales; family Pinaceae; genus Picea; species Picea engelmannii. Next base: position 191,222 of record ML786003.1, on the reverse strand, counting down.
GTATCAGTGGCAAATTTTCTACATTTAATATTGTTTCCATATCTAGAATGTAAAATGCTAGTGCAGATCTATTGGAAAATGTAGCTTCTAGATTTATTCCCCCTGAAGATTTTTCTCCAGATAGGTTTTCTGTTGAGTTAATTTTTCAACCTTCTGTTGAGTTAATTTTTCGACCTTATGTTCCCGATAACATAATAAATTGGTGAGTCTTTAATGACGATGTTGATATAATTAATTTTCTTTCTTCAGAAGGAACATGTGAAGGTGATATAATTGACGAAGAATCACATGATCTTGAGTTGAAAAAATATTTTCCAGAGGATAAAATTAAATCTAAAAATATTGTTCATAAATTTGTTGTAAAATTAGAAGATCTTTATGATTTAAATGACAAATTCAAAAAAACCACAAATTGTGAAACACACAGTTTTACCATGAGTATAGAACTTATTAATCTAGGGACAGATCAAATTCCTCAAAATGTCAATCTCGGATTAGGTTGTTCTCCTTTTGAAAGAACAACTTTCATAAAACTTCTTAAGCAGTACAACTGTGTTTTTTCATGGTCATATGATGACCTGAAAACTTTCGATACATCTATAATTCAACACACCATTCCTATGCTTTCAGAGGAAAAACCAATTCAACAAAAGTTAAGGAAAATTCATCCTAACCTTGAAACTTTGATTAAAAATGAACTTAACAAATTTCTTAAAGAAAAGATCATTTTTCCACTAAGACATTCCAAGTGGGTATCAAATCTTGTGCCCATAAGGAAAAACAACGGAGACATCCGAATATGTATAGATTTCATAAACTTAAACAGAGCTTCCGAAAAATATAATTTTCAATTACCTCCTATAGAGAAAATTCTTCAATCAATTTCAGGTTCTTAAATGATATCATTTTTAGACGGATTTTTCATCTATAATCAAGTATTAGTTCACCCTAATGATAGACTCAAAACTACTTTCAGAACTAAATGGGGAACTTATGCCTATCAAAAAATGTATTTTGTTTTAATTAATGCAAGCACAACTTTCCAACGAGCTATGGATATTGCTTTTTGTGGTTTAATCAATAAATTTGTTCTTGTTTATCTAGACAATATTACAATTTATTCTAAGAATTGTTTAGATCATATTTCTCATCTTAAACAAGTTTTCGAACGTTGTCAAAAGTATGGAATTTCTTTAAATCCTAAGAAATCATTTTTTGCTCTTCAAGAAGGTAAGCTTTTGGGATTTATAGATTCCAAAGGAGGAATTTTAATTGATCCTTCTAGAGTTAAAAGTATTTCTGAAATTTCTTTGCCTTATAGTAAAAAATCTATGCAATCTTTCCTTGGACAAATCAATTTTGTGAAGCGTTTTATCCCAGATTTCACAGAAACCGTCTTACCCTTACAAAGCATTATAAGAAAAGACACATTATTCAAATTGAATAGAATTGAAAAAGATGCTTTCAATTCTATAAATCAAGCCATCATTTAAGCACCTTCTTTACTCTCTCCTAACTATGATAAGGAATTTGTTCTTTATACTTTTGCGTCTGAAAAATCTTACGCATCTATGTTATCACAAAAAAATGATCAAAACATAGAAGTACCTATTTCTTTCGAAATTTCAACATTGCACAAAGCATAATTAAAGTATATTGATGTTGAAAAGCAAGCTTATGCAGTTTTTAAATCCATTGAACATTTCAAACCTTTCTTTATCAAATCTCATACCAAGGTAATAGTTCCACATCCTTCAGTCAGAAGTATGCTCATTTAGAAATACTTAGGGGATAAGAGAGCAAATTGGGTAACAACATTACAAGAATATGATTTAGAAACAAAACCTGCAAAGATCGTTCGAGGTCAAGGTTTACACAAGTTATTAACTAAAACCATTGATAATACATCTGAAAATGTGGATAAGGTAAATATTACCGAAGATGTACAACATGTATGTGTTACTTCGGATATTCCTGATTCACAGTATTCAAATTGAGTTTATTATCTTAATCATGGAACTGCACCTTCTCATTTGGACTTCAAAAATAAACGTGCTTTAAGAATAAAATCCATGCAATATCAACTTATTAACAACGTTCTTTTTAGAAAGAATTATGATTCAATATTACTTCGATGTTTAGAAAAACAAGAAGTTGATAAAGTTTTATTTGACTTGCATGACAGACCTACATGTGGTTATTTTGGAGGTGATACAACAACACACAAAATTTTGCCTACAGGTTATTATTGGCCAACATTATTTAAGGATTCTCATGCATGCGTTCAAAAGTGTAAAAGTTGTCAATCTTCAGCTGGATGAGAAAAAAAACCAGCATTACCTATGTAGCTAGTCATTGTTGAACACCCATTTGAACAATGGGGACTCAATATTATTGGTGAAATTTCTCCTAATTCCTCCAAGCAACATAGGTATATTCTTACACCCACTGATTATTTTACAAAGTGGGTGGAATCCATTCATTTGAAATCAATTACAACTAATCAGGTAATATCATTTTTAGATCAGTTTATTATTACAAGATTTGGTCTCTCAGGAACATTAGTTTTTGATAATGCATCTTATTTTTATGCTCTATCGCTTACAGATTTTTCACTTCAAAAAGGCATTAAAAGAAAACATTCAACTAATTACTATCCTCAGGGTAACAATTTAGCTTAATCAACAAATAAAAATCTTTTAAGAATTATTAAGAAAACCATTAGTGATAACCATAAAAATTGGCACAAGTCTTTGATCTATGCATTGTGGGTAGATCGAATTACTTATAAGGCATCACTGGGTACTTCCCCTTACTTTTTAGTTTATGGGAAAGAGGTTATTCTTCCACCAAATATTTATATACCATCCTTAGCTTTAGTACAGTCTATTGATGAACAACCTTGCTCTAGTATTCAATATCGTACAAATCAGATTTTCAAACTAGAGGAAGTGAGGGATAAAGTTAAAAATACTTTTGTTACAGGTATGAACTAACTGAGAGGGGGGGGTGAATCAATTAGAGTAGATTATTAACTTTTTCTCTTGTTTTAACTTTGAATCATTAATCTTAGTGGCAGTGAGTCTTTACTGTGAAATTCAGAGTTATAAACATAAAGCAGATAACATAAAGGATAGCAATCACACACAGCATTCACTCACAAGTATTAGGCACAGATT
>ML786003.1:109546-180947 GCA_009831015.1 Picea engelmannii | reverse complement strand
GCACCAACCTTCAGATTCTACAAGCACCCACTTGCAGAGAAAGAGACATACGTCTCCCTAGCACCACCCTACCACCCTTATTTGCCAAAATAAATATTGCTTAAATCAACTGGTTCATTCTGATATAGCTTGCTTACCCTTTCTGCTGATCTACTCTGCGTTCTTCATTGTCTCTGATCTGCTGCTCTGCTTCCCTGTCCTCTGCAGCCCATTCTCAGCTTCTTCTGTGTTGCTCAGATTCTCCTCTTCCTTTTCTCAACTGCAGAGCTCTCTCTCTATCTCATTTTCAGCAACTGATTCATCTCTGTTCCAGCGCATTATATAGATTCACCACATGCAGAGGTTTTCCTTGCGTTTTCCAACTCCAACTGCAGTTTCCCTTTCTTTCATTCTTTCTTCTGTTGTTCGCAAGCCAGCATTCTCCCTGATTTTCTGAACTGGCTCTTTGCATGCCTCCTCTATGCATGCCACATCATGCAATGTTGTGTTCCTCCTGTCTTAACTGCCAGTCTAATTTTAGACTGAAAGTACTTCCACTTTTCTCAACTCCAACTGCAGTTTCCCTTTCTTTCATTCTGTCTTCTGCTTTTCGCATGCCAGCATTCTCCCTAATTTTCTGAACTGGCTCTTTGCATGCCTCCTCTACGCATGCCACATCATGCAACGCTGTGTTCCTCCTGTCTTAACTGCCAGTCTAATTTTAGACTGAAAGTCCTCGTGTTGTTTCTTAAAGAAAAACGATTGGTAACTTCTGCTGCTAGTCATGGTCGTGGCTAAGGCGTGCGTTTTTTATCAGCAAAGATCCAGCGCTGTTTCAGCATAGTTTCCAGCACTGTGTTTCAGCCCTGTGTTGTGTTTCAGCATATGTATCAACACAGTGTTTCAACAACTATTCTAGCCCTGTGTTTTAGCATATGTAACATTACTGTGTTTCAGCTGTTACAGCCCTGTGTTTCAGCATAAGTTCCAGCTCTGTTTCAGCATTTGTGTTCCAGCATTTGTGTTTCAGCATCTGTGTTTCATCTTCTGTGTTCCAGCATCTCTTGTGCGTGCTCCATAACCAAACGATTTCCATCAATGACAACCTTGACCGTGTTCCAGCATAAGTTCTAGCATCTGTGTTCCAGCATTTGTGTTTCAGCATCTGCGTTCCAGTATTTGTGTTCTAGCATTTGTGTTCCAGCATCTGCGTTTCAGCATCTGTGTTCTAGCTTCTATGTTCCAGCATCTCTTGTGCGTGCTCCATAACCAACCGATTGCCATCAATGACAACCTTGACCGTGTTCCAGCATAAGTTCCAGCATCTGTGTTCCGGCATTTGTGTTTCAGCATCTGCGTTCCAGTATTTGTGTTCCAGCATTTGTGTTCCAGCATCTGCGTTTCAGCATCTGTGTTCTAGCTTCTATGTTCCAGCATCTCTTGTGCGTGCTCCATAACCAACCGATTGCCATCAATGACAACCTTGATCGTGTTCCAGCATAATCTCTGCTATAGCCATATTTCCAACAATCTCCAACAACTTTCGCTAACCATCAGATGATCATTAAAAAGTGGTTTGATAATAGAGATGTAGCTAACAAATATTTTGAAGTTGGTGACCTAGTTTTGAAATGGGACAAAGCCCATGAAGAAAAAGGTAAACATTGGAAGTTCCAAAAGTTGTGATTAGGTCCTTTTCAGGTTGCTCAGAAAATTGGTCCATCTACTTTTATTTTGCAAACTCTTGAAGGCATAGAAAATCCTTTTTCCTATAAATGGGATAATCCTCAAAAAATATTTTTCCTAAAAAGATACTTCAATCCTTGTAAAATAGCTGTAAAATGTTTTGTATGAATATTTTTCGAATCTTTCCATTTTTCTTTCATTCATTTTGTTTTTGATTATTTTTTGGTCTGCTATAAAAATTGGATACATCTGTTAATCAGTGGTATTCGATTTTTTTTTTGTATAGAGAGAAGATAATTTAGATTGCTTGAAATAAGAAAGTTCTTAAAAAAAATGAAAGGATAAATTTTATGACTAGTTTATCTTTATAAAGAATTAAAAAAACAAGGAAAATACTCTTCAACAAAGTCTCTTTGGAGTGGTATTATGTCCCTTAAAATAAAGCAATTGATTGGGAAATAACACATCATAAGATGAATAGTTTAGTTCTCATTTCATGATTCATGAATAAATAAATAACTCTCTATATCACCCCTTCGCTATTCTCGACATTGCTCAAATGCAATCAATAAGTCGTAAATTAAAGACGAAAGTCGAAATTTTAATAAGCAAAATGAGGATGTGGGAAATATATGTTAAACCACTGGGGTACTGAATAGGCCTGTTGGAAACAAGTAAAGGCTTATATGATATTAAGGTAACTTCGACGGGGTACTGAATAGGCTTGTTGGCAGCGAAGCAATACTGGGTACAGTGAGTTAAACTTTTCAATTATGACATAGTGTTAAGGCTTTACTTATTAGTCAAATCAAAATCTTCATTTCCCAGTGATAAGATTAATAAATTCTCCTTATCCCCTCCAATGAGATAGAGTTAAAGAGTACTAGTACTGTTTATTTTCTTATCTTTTACAAACTAGTCATAAATATAATTTATCTACAGTTTGTAATTCTCTTATTTCTTGCGATTTGATATATTTTTCTTTGTCTTATATACAAAGATAGTTGGTTTCAACAGTGTGTCTCCATTTGTTGTAGAAGACAACAACCTCCCAAATTTTGTTTTATCAAAAAAGATTTGGGACCCTTCTTTTTTCATTTTTGAAAAAAGAAATTTTATTTTACTTAAATAATATTTTAAGTTTTGACAATTTTGGACATTCTCCTAACCTTTTTGAGTTTCATTCAAACATTAATGAAATTTTCTTTTTTGGATGATAAAGGTTTTGATTAAGATATAATGGTTTTCAAATGTTTTTATCTCACATATTCCTTATGATTTTTTCCTCATTTCAAAGAGCTACAATATTTGACAAGCTATAGTTTTTTTTTATTGATTTATTGTTGATTTTTAAACCCATGCTCTAAACCATGATCGATCATAATCTATAAAAATCCTACTTGGCCTGTCAAAACTTTGATAGCCATGATCTACAAACAATTGTTTAATATTTTTTTGTGGTATGTTAGGCTTAATCCAATCATCATGAATTTAAATGAAGTCAATGGAGCATTAATTCAGGGTCCTTTCAACCTACATACGAACGATACTCCTTTTCCCGAAGTGCATTGTTTGTGTCCACGTATAGCATTCACTTGTATCTTTGTATTCATGAGTTATTACGTATGTTGTGTCTTCCTCGAAATAAGGCTTTTCTTCAAGAATTGAAACTATGTCTTCATTCATTTGCAAGTGAGGGTCTGTTAATGAGGGTTTTTTGAACTGTAGTGAGGTAAACTGTTGTTAAGATGGGAATGATTTCTAGAGTAGAACCCATTGTTGAGATTATTGAAGCTCAAGAAGATTAGTATCCAACTTTTGAGAAAGTTAGATGGTTAATTTTTATGCGCAGGTCACCAAAGCTTTCACACAAACTTTTAATTGTGAACGCGCCAAAATTGGGGATATAGAATTACATCTAGATGAAAAAATAAAAGCAAGATCTACTAAATTGTCATTAAAAAGAGAATTTTGGTCTAAAACCAAAAGGGTGAAGGATATTCCTTGGTCTAAAATTCTGGTTTCTCCCGAATGCAAATATGGTTATAAAGGTATCCCAATACTTAAACAAAATTTTTGATGGCAAAATAGGGCTGAAAAATGATGTTATCAACAATGTATTAGGGAAGACTTATGGCTGTAGAAAACTTTTGCTACAGTAGCAATTTCTAGACACTTAAATTCACAAGAAAAACACTTAAATGAAAGCCCTTGAGAAGAAGATTAATTAGCACTATTTACTTGCAATTTTCAACGGTAGAAAAAGCAACAAAAGATGATTAAAGAGTGATTTGTTGCAGCCCTAATGGTTGTAGATTTGAGTTTATAACAACAAGAGAATCACAAGGCTAAGCTAGAAACCCATAGGGCACAAAGAATCCTTAATCATGCAATATTGATTCCAACTTGAACAACTACAAAATCTATTTTTTACATGTATTCCAATGAAAATGATTTTATTTCTCCAATGCAAATTAGACTAGTTCCTTTATCAATTGGGTTATAGGGTTTCTTGTTGAAAGAGATAAGATTTGAGTTATGATGTGTTATGGCTCGACCCTTATATCATCAAGAATAAGTCCTAGAAAGGAAATTACTACTTGTCTACCATGGATGAGAGAAATATTCTATAACTGGTTGATGGGTCTCTTCCCCAACCCTATGTTCAAGTAACATGATCACACTATCTTTGATTTATTCCAATCTCTTAAGATGCTCTTCTTTCTTCATGAAATCATTTTCGTATGACTAATTATTCAAAAGGATATGTTGTTTTCCATCTTCAAGAACCTACTATTAAGAGATGTTGTCAGGGAATGATGGACAAAAGACAAGCTTGATGGAGAATAGGTCCATGGGTGAATTCTCTAATGTGATTAAGGCACTACTACCAGGGAATTTTCTATTACATTATTTTCCCTAGCTACGAATTTATTATTGAAAGAATTAAAAAAAAAATGATCAAATCCCAAACCTTATGTTTATATTTACCCAAGTGAGGAGAGTTAAATAAATACTTACTCCTCGACCAGATAATGACTAATTCGATGACATTTTGTAGCCCTAATACTAAGGCTTTGTATTTATAAAAGTTGTTGGTATGTTAGAAATTCTAATCAATATGTAGTGGGGAATCAAATCCCATTCAACTCTATAAATAGTGTCCAAACACCTGACCCTATTTTAGACTTAACCCCTTCAAAGTGATAGGACCATGTCAATTTATTCATGGGATTATTTCTAACAAAATTATGTCGAATATATAGATATGTTTTATTTACATATGAACCAATGTTATAAGTGTGTGGACAAGGTGAATCATTGTGAGGTTTGTGAGAAACATAAGGGAAGCTAAGAATAAGAACCCATCTCAATGTCTACATACATGATAAACTCTGTTTTTAGTCCAAGTCTATCAGAATGTGTTTCATTTAGCATTCTCTATATATTATGATTTGATTTTCTATGCCTCTCAATAGAGACCACAGGTGGGACATGTTATCACACAATTTGTACTTGCCCAGAAGCCAGAGGCAAGTGAACAATAAATTGGTGTAACAGGAGGTTTTCCTATCACTATCACCTTAACAAGACACCTCTTTCTCTTTAGGGGTGAAGGCCCAAGGGAGACGTCCTCAGTGACCTTGGGGTTTGAGAAGGAAAAGGTTATAGTATCAAAAAATTTTATTCCCCTCTCTAAATTCACATTGATAAGAAAGTCCCAAAAGTTTAATAATATGAAGCAAAGATATGCTTAAGTGTACCTTCCCAGAACAAGACAACAACAAAACACTATTTGCAAGTAACAATTGATATTAGTGCTTCGTAAAACCTTAGACTTTAAATAAAAGCAATGAGTTGATATACAAGATGAAGAAAACACAAATTATAACAACAATGTATATATAATGAAAGCTTCATGATTATGCCTTGAACAAGCTTAAAAAATGACCCAAAATGGTAACCTAGAATTAGCAATATGCTAGCACTTGTCAGAAGCTAAGAAGGCAATGTACAAATCAACTTTAACACTTGCTTTTAGGATCTTTTATTGCTGCAATATATGGTTGTAGCTTACTTTTGTAACAGCAGCAAGAATGTTAGTAAGTTATTCTAATCTAGGGTTAGGAACGGTTAGCAAAGAGCTTGAGGTATAAGGTTTAAGGGTTGTTTTCATCAATCAATCAAGTGCAAGGTATTAACTAGTGTCTTTAGAGCTATTGGAGTCACTTTTTGCAGCAACAATCTTGAAGGAAACAAATGATAATGTGTGAACTAAATAAAAGAGAGAGAATGGTTGAGGTGTTGGTAACCCAAGGCCTCAATCACCAAACCCTAGAAGGAAAACGACTACTAGGAAGTAAGTAACCCAAGGCCCTAGCGATTTTCCTTCTTCTTTAACTCAAGCTTGAGATAAACAAAATCTTGATGAAGCAATGTTGTTAGCGTGCTACAAAGGTAGGACTCTAGCACATGCTTCAATGGATATGTCTTCTAGCACAATCTAGTAGGTGAATAGCTATTGAGATAAGGACAATAACATGTGCTTAATCTCCTAGGGTTTTACACTAGCAATTTCATAATCTTACTAAATGCAAAATAAAAGACACTATAACCATTCAAAGAAAGAAGAATTGCATATTTTCACTTACATTCACCAAGAATACTCTAGCAGTATGCCTTAGTTGAAGACTTTCCACCAAGAAAATGCCAAAATACACCAAGAGAAGCCTCCTCCAAGAGTTGTGCACCACTTAATTTCAGCCAATGAGCCTTAAAGAGGTCGAATTTGAGACCTCACTTGTGTGAGTCAAAGATGATGAATAAAAATGAGAGTTTGATCTCTTATTTATACAATAAAAATGACCTATAATTACATTTTAGGTCCAAAAAGGCTGACATAGCCAATTTACATGAAAAATCAAGTTTTACATAAAATTAACAAATAAAACCCTAAATTCACCTTTTTAGGGTGATGCCATGCCCCTCCTAGGGTAACGTTGGCCTCCCTCTTGGAATGCTAGGCCTCCAAAGTGAAACGTTGGTGCTCAAAACACTTAAGGAACTGCCACATGTGCCAACCAAAGTTGTCCTCATGCTGAATACCCCAACTGGATGATGTCAAGGCTCTGAATGGTGATGTCAGGGGCCTTCAAGGGCCAACGTCATGCTAGGAGGGAAAGACCCCCTGGGTCCATGCCTACCAAAGTGCCTCTGGTGGAACGTCCTCCCTTTTCTCTGGTGCAAGCCTTTGGTATCCCTCTGCCCCTTGCTGGGGTTTTAACATCCATTTGGTGGGATTTTAGCTCTATGGAGGTCCAAGCTAATAATCTCCCCATATGTACCTATCTGTCAGGCATGGTCATGCAGAAACAACAATTACGCCCTCCATGGGCTCATAAGTCACAGGGATCATAGCAATGTCAATCACATCTAATAATCAAGTTGCCCAAACATGTGCATAAAACCCCCCTTTTCCCAGACAAGTGCTCAAAGACATTATGTTATTCTACAAGCCAACTTTGGAGAGGGTTTTAGGATGTCATATTGGGCTAATTCTCCTTAGGTGTGGGGTCTTTTCAGGTGAAGACCAATGTAGGTCATGTAAATGCATGAGATGGTGTGGGGGATGTTTGGGCAAGGAGTGCAATGATAATAGGGAGATGTAGGTCTTACCTGTGGGTGCCTCTGTATAGGGTGAGATGCAATTTTTCATGGATGCAATTTTTTCCTATCCCGTTCAATGCCTTTTTACTCTTTGTCTTATTTCTTTTTTTTCAAGAGAATAGTTGGAGGACACTACCATGTCGTGGTGACTAGTGGTGACAGCATTACCCACAAGCATTTCACAGAGATGGGAAGGTTGGCTCGTGATGAGACCCATTTTCTCTTGGCTATGCCACCAAAATCCATTACCCCGGCATGGTCACCAAATGAATAGTAGTGTCATAACGCTACATTCCCATGGACCTAATAGGCTAGCTCATGATGAGACCCCCTATCCACCAACTAGGTATTGATTTTTGTTTTATTTTATGGGTCCCCCCTTTTTCTTGTTGAGAAGCCTTTCATTACTTTATCGAGGATCCCTCGGGGAAGCATCTCAAGGTTTGATCTTGGATTTTAACTTTTTCCAGCTACGTTTACCCTCTGGGCCTTTAGCCCCTTCTTCCCATAGGGCAAGGTACACCCTTACTAGCTTGGAAAACCCAATGCCCAAACCAATGTAGGGGATATATGAGAGGGAAAATTATGAAAAGTGATAAGTATGGAAGGAATGGACGATGACCTTTCATAGATCCACCCAGTGGCAACTCATCCCTAAGGGAACCAACTTGGTAGGGCATTTTGTTATCCCCCCCAGGTATGGGCAAGTTAGAAAGCATAATGTCCAAGCAAACATCATGAAGCAAAAGATAATTAAATGCACATATTCAAATGTTTTAAGAATCAGAGTGACACATACCATGATACCTGGACTCATTACCTCATGGAGCAAGACCCATTGCTACTTCAGAACTAGGCCAATGGGATGGATGTTGTTGTTGCCAATAGATGGAAGGCATTGAAGAAAGGATGGGCCTTCCAGGGACAAGCTCAAGTCAATATGGCTCCCAGTACTCCATGTCTAGGACCTGTGGGCCTCGAGACCTAATCTCCTTAGTTATCCATAGGGTAGGGGATAACATCTGGGGCCAACTCAGGGACATGTTCTCATCGTAGAGCGCATGAGAACCTCAGCATCTATGGTATGACCTGTGACCTGCTAGATCTCAAAAAAAATGATCAGTAATCACTTGGGGTGGTGATATAACCCCTGGCTCATATATAATAGAATTGAATACAATTAAACAATCATATATACAAATGGAAATGAAACTACAACTACACTACTCTAGCATGATATGCATATGGTATATACAATGAATGCAAATGCCTACCTACTTACCTCTACTTACATGTTGGTTGAATGTTAGGTGTAGTCAAATAGCCAGTGAAACCATCCAAGTAATATCTCACAATACATGCCTATGTGCTTCATCATAAACCAAAACAATGATAAGTCAAGCACAAAAATAACATGAGTTAGAAAATGTATCGTATGATCGAAAATCGTAAAGTCTAGCTCATGGGGGCGGGAGGGAGGGACAAAATCATGCCACTTCACACCTTTAGGAAAGTGCTCAATCTATCTCAGAAAGGGATCGCGAAAAATCAAAGATTCAATAGACTGACTCAAAGAGTGTGAAGGTTGGCTACCTTGGATGTCTTCACAATCTGAGGTCTGGGAAGGAACTAGCAAGAACCTAGGGGATGAATGAAATTTTCTTAAGAGAAGGCTGGAAGTTTGAGATAGAAAACTTCTTCTTGAGGTACTCAACCTACCCTTGAATTCTACAAGTAAGCTTTCCCTCATAGAAAACATAAAACAAAGGGCATGCCTCCCAACTACACCTTTGGTGACATAGCGAGATAAAATAGTCGAAGGCAGTGGAAGACATTTTGATAAGGATCCTTCTCTGAGTAAGCAATGTCCTCACCTTTATCAATATCCGAGCACAACAGTGGTTGATAATATTATTCATGGAATAAATCCAAGTACTCAGAGGAATATTCATCAAAATCCTCAAGGTATGACTGAAAATCATTAGAAGAACATAGCACCAGGTCATCCTTGGGTGTCTGGAAAAGGTTTGTAATCATGTCATCTCCTTGTTTCCAAATGTAAAAACTATTAGTAACCTCATATGATAGTTGTAAAGGAAACTTTTGGAAATGACCCTCAATGTCGTAAATTTGATTCCCATCATATCCGATCACATCCCGTTTATGCTTTCCGACATGTATGAATTCATCAATATTATCAACAAAGTCATCAACGTTATCATAACATTAAGGGATTAAAACATCTAAGTGCTCCTCTAACACTTCTTCATTTTCCAAATCATAAAATAAAGCATTATCAAAATTTTGGAAAGGGAAATAACTCATCGTGCTTACTTCTTCCTGTGCAGGAGCTTCAAGGATTTGGATAAATTAATCAAAAGGATCAGAAAGCATCATTGTCTCGTCCTCATGACTTGCTTCTACATATTCAACTTTATAATATAGAGGATCTAGCTTGAACAAGGAGTCCATTTCTTCTTCACTCTCTGAATCATAGAATAAGTTATTATCAAAAACCTGAAAAGGAAAGTGACTAACCTCATCCTCTTCTTCTTGTGTAGGAAAAATGGGATTTTGGATGGCTTCATCAGAGGGAGGAACACACATCAATACTTCATTGTGTTTAATATCTTCGGGCTCTCTCTCTTCAACCAGGTCCTCATTATCCTTGGTAAAGGTATGACTAAATTCTTGCTCCTCCTCATACGATTGGTAACCTTCATTAGGCCCCTTTTCTTTAACATCTTTTCGATCGATGTCTTGCTCCATACCTCTGAGGGGCTCTTCAACATGGGTCTCAAGGGAGGAAACTATCTTGGGAACATCTAGGGTATCTTTGGGCTCACCAACCTCGATTTCTAGAACTAAGGATTGTTCTTTCTTGAACAAGGAAATATCTTCCTCGATTTGTATAGCCATGTGATAAATTTCTTGGATTGTTCTAGGAGCTTCATCTTTGATAGGGAAACGTGTTTTTCCACTAAAGGCTTTTGTGTAAAAAAAGAGAAGAAAGTTGTGTGACGGGTGAAATTTTGTTGGGATTTGTTGTAACAGCCTTTCAAATCTATCATGGAATTCCCTAACATTTTCATTCACATTCTTCTTTATGCGATCGAGTCTGTCTATCAAAACCCCAGGATCCCATTTCTCAAGGAAAACCTCTTCTAACTGATCCATGGATGTAATACTAGCATCAGGGATTCCATCATACCATCTCCTGTCATTTTTATGAAGAGTAGCAGAGAAAAGTTTCATTGTTAGGTATTCAACATTTTCATTGATAGGGTGGAGTTGAAAGAAAGATTAAAAATCATGCACGTGTTTAATAACATTCTCTTCATTACTACCAGTGAATTTAGGGAGCCATTTTTCATACCTCAGGGGCATTTGTTGAGGGTATCCCAAGATTTTACTCATGTCTAAGGGTTTGAAATTTCTCGGGTCCCATTGAGAATCCATGGTCAACTTTGTCATCAATGGAGTCACCAGGTAATCCTTCTAGGGATCATCAAAGAGAAAAGAGGTAATCACCCTCAGTGGAGTCGCCAGGTAAGCTTTGTGAAGTAAAGGATTTTTTAGGAAAGGCTTACTGAAAAGTGTCGTCTTTGAGGAGAATTGACTCAGTGTTCCCTGACAGTGGCGCCAAAATGTTATCGCACAATTTGTACTTTCCCAAAATACAAAGACAAGTGAACAGTAAATTGGTGTAATAGGAGGTTGTCCTATCACTGTCACCTTAACAAGACACCTCTTTCTCTTTAGGGATGAAGGCCTAGGGGAGACGTCCCCAGTGACCTGGGGTTTGAGAAGGCAAAGGTTATAGTATCAAGAAAATTTCTTCCCCTCTCTCAAGTCACACTGATCAGAAAGTCCTAAAAGTTTAATAATATGAAGCAAAGATGTGCTTAAGTGTACCTTCCCAGAACAAGACAACAAGAAAACACTATTTGCAAGTAACAATTGATATTAGTGCTTCGTAATACCTTAGACTTTCAATAAAAGAAATGAGTTGATATACAAGATGAAGCAAACATAAATTTATAAAAACAATGTATATATAATGATAACTTCACGATTATTCCTTGAACAAGCTTCAAAAATGACCCAAAATGGTAACCTAGAATTAGCAATATGCTAGCACTTGTTAGAAGCTAAGAAGGCAATGTATAAATCAACTTTAACACTTTCTTTTAGGAGATTTCATTGCTACAATATATGGTTGTATCTTACTTGTGTAAGTTTATGGTTGTATCTTACTAACAACAAGAATGTTAGTAAGTTAGTCTAATCTAGTGTTTGGAATGGTTAACAAAGAGCTTGAGGTATAAGGTTTAAGGGTTGTTTTCATCAATCAATCAAGTGCAAGGTATTAACCAGTGTCTTTAGGGATATTGGAGTCACTTTTTGCAGCAACAATCTTGAAGGAAACAAATGATAATGTGTTAACTAAAGATAAGAAGGAGAATGGTTGAGGTGTTGGTAACCCAAGGCCTCAATCACCAAACCCTTGAAGGAAAACAACTACTAGGAAGTAGGTAACCCTAGGCCCTAGCAGTTTTCCTTATTCTTTAGCTCAAGCTTGAGATAAATAAAAGCTTGATGAAGCAATGGTGTTAGAGTGATACAAATTTAGGGCTCTAGCACATGCTTCAATGGATATGTCTTCTAGAAAAATCTAGTAGGTGGATAGCTATTGAGATAAGGACAATAACATGTTCTTAATCTCCTAGGGTTTTACACTAGAAATTTCATAATATTAGTAAATGAAAAGTAAAAGATACTATAACCATTCAAAGAAAGAAGAATTGCATATTTTCACTTACATTCACCAAGAATAATATAGCAATATGCCCTAGTTGAAGACTTTCCACTAAGAAAATGCCAAAATACACCAAGAGAAGCCTCCTCCAAGAGTTGCACACCACTTAATTTCAACCAATGATCCTTAAAGAGACTGAATTTCAGACCTCACTTGTGTGAGTCAAAGATGATGAATAAAATTGAGAGTTTGATCTCTTATTTATACAATACATATGATCGTTAATTACATTTTAGGTCCAAAAAGGCCGACATGGCCAATTTACATGAAAAATCCATTTTTACATAAAATTGACAAATAAAACCCTAAATTCATATTTTTAGGGTGATGTAATGCCCCTCCTAGGGTGACATTGGCCTCCCTCTTGGAACGCTAGGCCTCAAAAGTGAAACGTTGGGGCTCAAAACCACTCAAGAACTGCCACACATGCCAACCAAAGTCGTCCTTATGTTGAATACCCCAATTGGATAATGTTAAGGCTCTGAATGATGATGTCAGGGGCCTTCAAGGGCCAACATCATGGTGGGAGGGCAAGACCCCCCTGGGTCCAAGATTGCCAAAGTGCCTCTGGTGGAACGTCCTCCCTTTTCTCTGGTGCAAGCCTCCAGTATCCCTCTGCCCTTGGTCGAGGTTTTAGCATTCATATGGTGGGATTTTATCCCTATGGAGGTTCGAGATAATCATCTCCCCATATGTACCTTTCCATCGGGCATGGTCCTGCAACAAAAAAAATTACGCCCTCCATGGGCTCATAAGTCATGGGGATCATAGCAATATCAATCACATCTAATAATCAAGTTACCCAAACATGTGCATAAAACCCCCCTTTTCCCAGACAAGTGCTCAAATACGCTATGTTATTCTACAAGATAGCTTTGAGAGGGTTTCGGGATGTCCTGTTGGGATAATTATCCTTAGGTGTGTGGTGTTTCCAGGTGAATACCAATCTAGGTCATGTAAATGCATGAGATGGTGTGGGGGATGTTTGGGCAAGGGGTGCAGTGATAACAGGGAAATGTAGGTCTTACTTGTGGGTGCCTCTGTAGAGGGTGAGTTGCACCTTGTCATGGATGCAATTGTTTCCTAGCTCATTCAATGCCTTTTTAATCTTTGTCTTATTTCTTTTTATTTCAAGAGAACAGTTGGAGGAGACTTCCCTAGCGTGATGACCAGTGGTGACAACGTTACCCACAAGCATTTCATGGAGATGAAAAGGTTTGATTGTGATGAGACCCCCTTTCTATTGGTTATGCCACCAAGAGACACTACATCGACATGGTGACCAGATGAATAGTAGTATCATACCACTACATGCCCATGGACCTAATAGGTTGGCTCATGATGAGACCCCCTATCCACCAACTAGGTCTTGAGTTTTATTTTATTTTATGGGACCCTCTTTTTCTTGTTGAGAATACTTTTATTGCTTTCTCAAGGATCCCTGGTTGAAGCATCTCAAGGATTGATCTTGGCTTTAAACTTTTTCCAACTACTTTTACCCTCTGGGCCTTTAGCCCCTTCTTCCAACAAGGCAAGGTACAACCCTTACTAGCTTGGAAAACCCAATGCCCAAACCAATATAGGGGATATATGAGAGGGAAAAAGATGAAAATTTATAAGTATGGAAGGAATGGATGATGACCTTTCATAGACCCACCCAATGGCAACTCATCCCTAAGGGAACCAACTTGCTAGGGAATTATGTTATCCCCCAATGTATGGGAAAGTTAGAAAGAATAATGTCCAAGCAAATGTCATGAAGCAAAAGAGAATTAAATGCACATATTAAAATGTTTTGAGAATCAGAGTGACACATACCATGATACCTGGACTCATTACATCATGGAGCAACACCCACTGCTACTTCATAACCAAGCCAATGGGATGGAATTTGTTGTTGCCGATAGATGGAAAGTGTTGAAGAAAGGATGGGCCCTCCAGGCCTAATCTCAAGGCAATATGGCTCTTGGTACTGCATGTCTAGGACATGTGGGCCTCAAGACATAATCTCCTTAGTTAGCCATTTAGAGATTTTGTCTAGTCCCTATTCAAGAGTATGTGATATGCTTAAAGGATATCTACCACTACCATGTTGATTACTTGTTATATTCTAGGTTTAGCAATGACTTTAATATGAACATTTTGTAGTTCTTTGATCACATTTACCTCAATCCTATGGTAATCTACTTAAGAGTTTTAAATGGTAGAGCTCCTAATATTTTTTAAATTGGGTATGGGATCATATCGGTCAGTGTTTTGAGTTATATTGGTCAATTTTATAGCTTCTTATTAAATATGAATAAGGCGATCAAGAATGGAGGAAATGTATTCTTAGCATCTTTCTTCACAACAACATTCACATGTGATGTTTTCTTGGTAATTGTAGTGCTCCTGAGAGATTACAACAAGGGGCCTTTTTATTTAGTGATTTTAATCAAATCCTAGAATGTATAGTTTGCTTTAATCCTTTTAAGATATTACACTATGTGTGTGAAACTAGGATTTGATTAAAATCTCTAATCTTTCTTCACAACAACATTCACATGTGATGTTTTCTTGGTAATTGTAGTGCTCCTGAGAGATTACAACAAGGGGTCTTTTTATTTAGTGATTTTAATCAAATCCTAGAATGTATAATTTGCTTTAATCTCTAATTTCTCAATTGAAATAGATGGATGTGTGGAACTAGGATTGGGTGGTATACTCTCTTGGGAAGGTGGCGCAGAGATGGTAAATGGTTGCTTAATATAGTTACAAAGAATATAATATATTTGGCCTTGGTTGGGTATGATCTCGTTTACGTCTTCCTCTTCGACCTTGTTGTAGAAGACAACAACCTTCCAAATTTTGTTTTATAAATAAATATTTGGGACCCTTCTTTTTTCATTTTTGAAAAATGAAATTTTATTTTACTTAAATAATGTTTTAAGTTTTGACAATTTTGGACATTCTCTTAACCTTTTTGAGTTTTATTGAAACATTAATGAAATTTTCTTTTTTGGATGATAAAGGTTTTAATTAAATAATGGTTTTCAAATGTTTTTATCTCATATATTCCATATGATTTCTTCCTCATTTCAAAGAGCTACAAAATTTGACAAGCTACAATTTTTTTTTTGATTGATTTTTTGTCGATTTCTAAACCCATGCTCTAAACCATGATCGGCCATAATCTATAAAAATCCTACTTAGCCTGTCAAAACTTTGATAGCCACAGTCTACAAATAGTTGTTTAATATTTTGTTGTGGTATGTTAGGCCTAATCCAATCATCATGAATTTAAATGAAGTTAATGGAGCATTAATTCAAGGTCCTTTCAACCTGCATACAAACAATACTCCTTTTCCTGAAGTAAGTTGTTCACGTCCACGTATAGCATTCACCTGTATCTTCGTATTCAGTAGTTATTACCTATGTTGTGTCTTCCTTGAAATAAGGTTTTGCTTCAAGAATTGAAACTCTGTCCTCATTCATTTGCAAGCGAGAGTCTGTTAATGAGGTTTTTCTGAACTATAGTCTGCTAAATTTTTGTTAAGATGGGAATGATTTCCAGAGTAGAACCCATTGTCGATCTTATGAAGCTCAAATAGATTATTATCCAACTTTTGAGAAGGTTGGATGGTTAAGTTTTCTGCACATGTTTAATGGTCATAACATGTAGGTCACCAAAGCTTTTGCACAAACTTTTAATGGTGAAAGCGCCAAAATTGGGGATATAGAATTACAGCTAGATGAAGAAATAATAGCCAGGGTTACTAAATTGCCATTAAAAGGAGAATGTTGGTCTAAAACCAAAAGGGTGAAGGAGATTCCTTGGTTTGAAATTCTAGTTTCTCCCAAATGCAAATACAATTATAAAGGTATGCCCATATCCTCAATTAATGAAAAATGACATTTTTGTTAATAGTTATTAAGGGGTTTAGCACCTGTGAGGGCAGATATAATCTTTTCTTTATTTATCACTTTTTGTTCTTAATGGTCTTCTTGGATTATGAGTTGAACATGTCTGCATTCTTTCTTAAAAGCCTGTCTAAAATGGCACATTTCTATTAGAGAAAGAGTCTCAGTTCAAAAAGAAATGTTTTTCATCATGGTTTAGTGAAAATTCTGTTCAAATTTCAGTTACAATAGAATGGTGATTCTTGGGAAAAATTCGTTAAAATAAATCACTTTTAGTTTAATTCTGAAGCAGGTTCACAGTTTCATCTTTCTCAAGAGGAAACACTAAATCCTGTAGAATATTTCATTCTACCTTATCCTCATGCTTCTTCTCCTCAGCAAAACACTGCGAGGTTTACTCGTAGTCAAACTAGAAGGTTTAACCTTAGCAAGGGATCGTGTGTTTTCAGTGAAGCACCTCATGCTTCTTTTGAAGCTTCCAAGAAAACCATAGTTTCCTTACTTGCATCTGAATGTGACCCACCTGTTATCACAAAAAATGATGATTCCATTAATCTTGTTGATTTTATGAATAAGAGGCAAGGAAGAAAATTTTCAAGAATGCTTAGAAATAAATCAAGGAAAACCTCGAAAGCTAGTTCTCTTGTACATGTTGATGATGAAGAGTTGGTTATGAAGCAAGAATTATCTTCCCCACAAAACATTTCTTCACAGGAACCAATTGAAAATATTCCTAAAGAAAAGGAAAAGGAAAGAACTGAAATTAGTCACAGTTTGGAGGTTTCTTTCTGGAAAGATAAATATTATTCAGTGGTTCTAGTGTTACATGCTAATATAATTGATTTGGAATTAGAAAATCAACTCCTTAGATCAAAGAATAGATCTTTGAGCGATAGCCAAAGAAGACAAGTTTTAGGGTTCCAAGAAGATAAAAAGAAAGATGCAGTTAACATTAACTCTCCATGAGTTAATATTTTCATTAATTCTGATTTCAAGACAATTCCCAGTTGAGTGTTAAAATATTTTGGTTATTGGTATAAAAATATTGTTCTAGAAAATGCGAGAAACAAGAAAATTAGTTTCCATACATTGAACAGTTAGTAGTTTTTATTTTTATACTTAGTTAATTTCGTTTGGGGAATCAAACAACTTTGTTATTTTCTCATTCTAAATGGATAATTGTTTATGGTTATGGAAGTTAATTTCCGTTTTTGAATTCCTTCAATATAAAACAATGAAGAAAAGACAATGTTAGAAGGAGTATTCAGTTTTTTGGAAAAGAAAACAGAGCTTATACACGGTTGTACAAGTTTTGGTTTTGATACATTATTCTAAATCTCTTTATGACTTTGAATATTAATACAAGCAATCAGTGTTTGGTACTATTACTGGTATTCGAGTTGTTTATTTTTTGAAATCAAAATTTTCTCTAGATTATGTGTTGATGATATTATAGGTTGATTTAGTTAATTACTGTTGATAAATTAAATCAATTTCATTTTTTATTTGACACATTATTACAGTGATTAATATGTATATGAATTATTGTTGGGATTATAATTTATGTTAATTATTTAATCAGATTTAATAATTCATTTTCAGTTGATTTAGTTAAATATTTGTTCTGAAGATCTATATCTTTAGAACATTGTTTATTTTACTTAGATTCATATACTATTAATAATTGGGCCCATTGTTTAGATTTTTCTTTTAGTTATTAGTCCCTGCCGTAGGCATAGAGGGACTATAGCGATTGATAAATTGTTGAATTCATATTAGTTTGTCCTTTGACCACAAATATTTCCATATTATCTATTCTATGAACCAGGGAACTGAAAACATCAATTTTTATATTAAAAAAAGTACCATATTTGTCATGATTTGATTGGACAAGGGATTGAAGGTCTTATTTCCGGCTTCACTATTCCCAATGTTATATCTGTTGGCATATCCAAAGTATTTGATCGTACATGGTCTTTTTGAATCATATATTTTGTTATGCATTTGTTGAAGGTGGATTAATGCTAGCATTAGTTTGAATGTTTAGTTTAGCATTTTATGCTAGGTAATTTTGATATGATGGCATATCCAAAGTTTGGCCTTCGAATACATTCTCTAGTGTTCGAACTATTGTTACAAAAAATATAATAATTTTTTTGGGATATGTCAGAGACCTACCACATTGCATTTTTTTCTTAAATGTTTACAGAGCATTTGTGATAGACTTAAATGTTTACCTAACAGGCTTGGTAGCATTCAATGGTTGCTTAACAGGCTTGTTACAATACATTTTCTTCCATTTTTTAAATTTATATTTTCCAACGCCATTGTTGGTTCACTGGTTCATGCTTGTTTTTTGCATCTCCACTGATTTCTTATTTGCATGTTGTTGTTGTTCTTGCTTACCTCTTCGTGTTGTTGCAGTTTGCACGCTTGGGGTTCTGCAATCGCGATTGGAACTGTGTCATTCCTGGTGGAGTGGTTGTTGCTTGCTTCTTTCTTCGTTGCATGTTGTTTATTGTTGTTTGATTCAAATTTGCAGCGTTGGGGTCGTGCGCCTGCAGTTGGGTCTTTTGGTGCTTCTTAACTGGGTTGTTATTTGCTGCTTATTCTTGTTTTCCTGGTTAACCGGTTCATGCATGCTTTTTGCATCTCCAGTGATTTCTTATTTGCATGTTGATGTTGTTCTTGCTTGCTTGTTCGTGTTGTTGTAGTTTGTACATTTGGGGTTTTGCAATCGCGATTGGAACTGCATCGTTCCTGGTGGAGTGGTTGCTACATGCTTCTTTCTTCGTTGTATGTTGTTTATTGTTGTTTGATTCGACTTTGTAGGGTTCGCGCCCTATGCCTGCAGTTGGGCCTTTTGGTGCTTCTTGACTGGGTTGTTATTTACTGCTTGTTCTTGTTTGCCTAAGGTTTGCAATGTTGGGATGCTCCATCAACAGTTGGATCTCTTCTTACATTCTTTTGCAGTGGAGTCTGCATAGAATACTATTAACATAAAATAACATAGAAAAAATTGCATTCGATGTAAATTTCATCTCTTACGCGTTGAACCAGAGTTTGTCAACCTCAAACTATGTTTCATAGTTGTCGACCTCAAACTATATTTCATAGCCGGCGATGATTTTTCCATGGATTATGTGTTGTTATGGTTTCATAGTTATGAGAGTAGGTTTTTCTCTGTGAGCGATATGGTTGTTCTCTCCCTTTTATTTTCCTCTTGTCAACTGGGTTTCTGGCTCTATAGTTTCTCGCATTTCTGTGGTCATCTCGATCGACCGCCATTCAGTTGCATACTTAGCCAGTTTTATGGATGCGACTTCGCGGATAGGTTTTATCGAACTATGACAGGTCGTGTTCGATGTATGCAGGTTGCACCCAAAACTTCTGTGCTCTAGAATTCAACCTGACACTCCTCTAACTCGCAATTGTGCCTCTTCCTGCAATGATTTTGTCTATTCTACTTAGCTTTCCATACTTAGTCGAGTTTTCAAAGTTTGGCGGGTTGACGCCTTTCTGAGTTCAGAAAATTTAAAACCATCCCTGTTACCTTCCGCTATTCCCAATAGACATTAATTATGCTTTCAAAAGTCACAACCGACCAGATAGGTTCGAAAAGATTGGCTTTAATAAGTGGAAATCTCGAGGACATCTCCCATTAAAATGAATAGACAGGCAAATATTATGGGATCTGGTAATTTCTTTTTCTTGCATTTTGAATTTGAAAAAAAAAAAAAAAAAAAATTGGCTCTTTTAGTTTTCTTAAAGGCTTCAGCTTAGTCCACGAATGTGTCACCCATAGAGGCCTTGACGTCATGTCCCTCTTTAATAATGTGCATATCTTAGATGTCAGATTTGAGAATCTTCTCGGATATGGGAATGTTAATACGTGCTATTAGTCACTATTAAGCATACATGTTCGAAAAGATTGGCATTAATAAGAAAAAATATCAAGAACATCTCTCATTAAAACAAATTAACACAAAATATACGGAAGATCATCCAACGTTGCTTTTAAATACTTATTTCCATTTTTCTTTATCATCAAAGAGTTGCGCTTTAGGGTGCCTTCGTTCTAATGTTCCTAGTCATGGACATGCAAGACAACTTAGAGATGTGATTGAGGCCCGGATGAAAGAAGAGAGACTGGTTTTATGTGACATGAGATTTGAGTAAAAAAAAAACTCTATTATCCAACAAAAAGTCAGAGAGGAGGAAAAAAAAAGAACAAGTATCTTTTGGTTGGTGTTCTCCCTATGTTCGATGCTTTGGTTGGTTGAAAAGGCTGCTTGGAGATTTGTTTGTTGAACTTCTTTTTTTTCTTGTTGGGAGTTGTAATGGATTTTCAGGTCACATGAAAAATAGTTCTTCGTTGAAGTATATAGTTTCTTCCAACAACACAGATTTGGCAAGTGTATCAAATTCTGCAGATCCCACAATAATTTGTGTTCCTCGGGGGTGGCTTGCAAAATGGCCTTTGATGTTCATAAATGACGTGAAATATTACTCCATTTGCAAATTTTACCAGAGGCAGGTAACAGAAACTATTATCACTACAAAAGTTTCTATTTCAAATTTTGTTGAGCTACCTATGGGTGTGGTAACCGACTTGACAGAAAGCCATGTTCTTTGTCAAAGTTTGTTTGGTTTCCTCTTGATGTAGTTAGAGACTCCACATATTTGGCGTCACCTCCGAACATTCCATACCTTTCTGTGGGACGCCATATCTTCCACCACTATGAGGAAAGATATATTCTGATTCGATCTGCAACATTTGATACACTTTCCAAACCTGTGTTAATGCATTTTGCAGCATTTGATACAATTGCTAGACTTGTGCTGCCCAAAGAAGTGATGTACCTCAACAAATTAACATTTTGTAGCTGGGTTGGACGTTTCTTCCAATTTACTATAATAAAGCAAAGAAGTTCAGCATACAAATCTTCAGGAATCCTTTTCAACCAAATAGATGACCGAATACATGGAGAATAACAGTCACAACATACTTGAATTTTTTTCCTGTCCCATAGCTATTGTGACATAAAACGACTCCCTCCACTTTGAAATCAGCCTGAATCACATTTCTGAGTTGTCTCGGATGTCAAGGGCCAGGAACATTGCAAGGAAAGCACCTTAAACCCCAAGTTTTCGATGGCAGAGGGAAATTAATACTTGACAAAGAATGGAATGTTGAATAACCAGCCATTGCAAGCAGGCCATATCTGGAAGAGACAAGCTATTCAAAAAACTGGGATAGATGTAGTTGGCAGCACCAATTAAGTACAAGACCTGAAATTGATATTCAATTCGTTTTTTACGAATAAAGGGTTTGCACGTCAAGAAAACTATCAACAAGCTTCATCAATGTACATATTTTTTATTGGTCGGTGGCAGGCGAAATCGCAATCGTTGTGGAAAATAGTCTCAGTTGTATTTTGTAACCCATCTTATTTGACTATAGAATAATTCCAGTTTATTTTTTAATATTATTTTCCAATCTCTAGTATTTGTTTTAATTTTATTTTGGAGGACTCGTCCTGCTTCCATTCTTCACGTCCCGTAAATAGAATGAATTAATGAGTTACAAGAAGGCAGCTCAAGTGTTGACGCAATGTTCCTGTTTAGTATCTTGCATATATTGCAGCTTCTTCTATTTGATAATATATGTCCATATATACTAATATCAGTAGTATTGGAATAAATACAAAAAATTCCTCTTCGACAAAGCTTAGGCAATTATGTTTGAGTTTGCGGTATTAAACAACTATGTTCCATGTTCCGTCATATACATCTTGCAGCCAAAGAGCTTCTGTGATCTGCAATTTATGCTTTAACTACTGATAACTCACCAAGCGTTCGAAAATCTTGGCATTAATAAAGGAACGACTGAAGTTGTCTTAATTACTTAAATGACACCAAATTTTGATTACATTTAATTTAATTTAGATATTGATGTTTATGGAGAGTCGGCATTTTCTCATGTCATTGCAAGGAATACAAGATGAAAAGATGATAAGGAGTTTATCTCATTGAAACCACAATGCAAATTCATGTTTTTTGTTGCGTTATATACATCTTGCAGTCAAAATTTTCGTGGTTTCAATGAAATTTGTGAACTGAAGAGCATCCTGAAAATTGGGAGATCATTTACATTTGAAATAGAAACAATCCATTAATATATATTAGTATGAATACTATTCAGATAAATATGAAAACTTTCTGCATTAATACATATTAGTATGAATACTATTGAAATCGATATCAAACCTTTCTCTTGGCCAATACTTAGGCAGTTATCTGGCCACCAGTCCCTGGGTTCATGGTACCCAGCACCTATGTCTCATGTTTCATCATATACATCTTGCAGCCAAAGAACTTCAGTGATCTACAGTTTATCCTTTTACTAGTGAGAACCTAGCAGGGGTTCGAGTACATTGCCATTAATAAACATGAAAAAAAAAAATGTTTTTCGAACTCAGCAGGGGTTCGAAAGGATTTGCATTACTAAGCAAACACTAGATGTTCTTCTGCGAGATACTTAGTCATTTTTTCCTTGTCTTGTTCCCGTGTATTA
The DNA here is from genome assembly GCA_009831015.1 of Picea engelmannii. Taxonomy (NCBI): domain Eukaryota; kingdom Viridiplantae; phylum Streptophyta; class Pinopsida; order Pinales; family Pinaceae; genus Picea; species Picea engelmannii. The sequence goes on along the minus strand of ML786003.1, from coordinate 158,319 downwards.
TCGCTTTCTAGTTATATACTTAGTCACCTTTCTATGATCATGGGTTCCAATGTTGGCATGTTGACATATCTTGATATCCATCTATATCCTCGCATGGCGAATTGGACCACCCGATGTTCCTTTTCATACTTAGTGAATTTTATGCCCGCGGTTGTCAGATTGGCGCTTTCGAACTCTATTGCTTGTTGTTCCATGATATACATCTTCCACTCAAAATTTTCGTGATCTAAAATTCCACTGCAGACTCCTCCGTCCTTTTTCCCTTTTTTTCTTCCCATGTATTATGGGACTATAAAGTATGGACATGATATTTTATAGAGCATGTATGGATTGCGCATTCCATACCTAGCCTCTTTTTTTATCACAGGTTCTTGGGCAGGCAGGCTCAAAATTGGGCCTCCATTGTTCAATTCCCTACAAATAGCACCTAGAATTACGTGATATACAAATTGACAAGTAGACCTGTGGGTTGGCTGACTCAACATTGCACTTCAATTGTTCTGTGTCCTCCAAACAACACTCGCAGTTCCACGATATACAAATTGACCCATGAACTCCAGGGTTGGCAGGGTGAATATTGCCATTGTTTACGGATGGTAATCCCTATCAACTATCTAACAGTATCTAAAAGCATTATTTTCAATACTAAATTAGCTCTTAGTAATGACAACTTAACACAGAGGTACGAAACAGTTGGCATCACACCCTCCGCAATATACAAATTGACTATCGGATTCTGACATCATCTGCTCTTCCATGTTACAGATTATGCATTCAAATGTTAGGAGCGAAACAATTTGAACGCCGGGGCCTCCCGTCTTCTGCAGAGACCTTGTCAACCTATTTTGGATCCTCCTGCTGTCGGGTTCACGAAATGTCCAACTCTTGGATACTGTTTCGGGTTGGCACCAAGCTTCATTCTACCACTGTTCACAAATGTTTCAAAGTATCCCCAGTAACTTCCTCTCATTCCTAATATAGATTGGTTGTGCTCTTACTAGTGACAATTGAACACAATGGTACGAAACAGTTGGCATCTGGCCCTCTGCAATATAAAAATTGACTACCGGGTTCACATCTTATACTCAAAATTTCCGTGATCTACAATTCCACCATGGACTCCTTAGTCTTTTTTCCCTTTTCTTCTTCCCATGTATTATGGATTTCTGGTTATATACGTATTCGCCTTTCTATGGTCGCGGGTTCCAGTGTTGGCGAGCTAACATATCTTTATCTCCATCTATATAATCACACGATGAATCCGACTGACCGTTGTTGCTTTCCATACTTAGCCAATTTTATGGTTGTGGTTCTCAGGTTGTCGGTTTCCAAGTCTGGTTCTTCTTGTTTCGTGATGTGCATCTTGCACTGAAAACTTCCATGATCTACAATTCCATCGCAGACTCCTCGGACTCGCAAGCTTCACTCTACCACGGTTCACAAATGTTTCAAAGTATTTTTCATTGTCTTCCATCCCCACTAACTTCTTGTCCTTCCTAATATACATTGGTTATGCTCTTACTAGTGACTCTTACTTGTGACAACTGCACACACTGATACGAAACAGTTCACATCTAGCCCTCCACAATATAGAAATTGAGTACCGGGTTCCGACATCATCCCCTCTTCCATGTTATAGATTATGCATTCAAATGTTCTGAATGATACAATTTGACCGTCGGAGCTTCACGTCTTCTGGGGAGACCTTGTGAGCCTATTTTGGATCCTCCTGTTCACGGGTTCACAAAATCTCCAATTCTTAGTCATTGTTTCAGGTTGGCGCATTTGAACTCTATTGCTTCTTGTTCCGTGATATACACATTGCACTCAAAATTTCCGTGATTTACAATTCCATCGTGGACTCCTTGGTCATTTTCCCCTTTTCTTATTCCCATGTGTTATCACTTTGTGGTTATATACTTAGTCACCTTTCTATGATCGCGGGTTCCAGCGTTGGCGGGTTGACATATCTTTATCTCCATTCATATAATCACACAACGAATCTGATCGATCACTGTTGTTTTCCATACTTAGCCAATTTTATGGTCGCAGTTGCTAGGTTCGCAGATTCGAACTCTTCTTCTTCTTGTTCCATGATGTACATCTTTCACTCAAAACTTTCATGATCTACAATTCCACCACAGACTCCTCGAACTCGCAAGCTTCACTCTACCACAGTTCACAAATGTTTCAAATTATATGTTGTTGCCTTCCGTCCCCACTAACTTCTTCTCCTTCCTAATATACATTGGTTATGCTCTTACTAATGACTCTTACTAGTGACAATTGCACACACTGATACGAAACAGTTCGCATCCAGCCGTCCACAATATACAAATTGACTACTGGGTTCCGACATCGTCTCCTCATCTGTGTTATATATTATGCATTCAAATGTTCTGAACGATACAATTTGACCATCGGGGCCTCACAACTTCTGGGGAGACCTTGTCAGCCTATTTTGGATCCTCCTGTTGACAGATTCATGAAATATCTAATTCTTAGTCAGTGTTTCAGGTTGACGCATTCGAACTCTGCTGCTTCATGTTCCGTGATATACATATTGCACTCAAAATTACCGTGATTTAGAATTCCACCATGGAATCCTTAGTCCTTTTTCCCTTTTCTTCTTCCCATGTATTATCGCTTTGTGGTTATATACGTAGTCTATTTTCTATGATCGCGGGTTCCAGCATTGGCGGGTTGACATATATTCATCTCCATCTATATTCTCACATGACGAATCCGATCGACCGTTGTTTCTTTCCATACTTAGGCAATTTTATGGCCACGATTATCGAGTTGGCGCTTTCGAACTCCGTTGCTTCTTGTTTCGTGATACACATATTGCACTCAAAATTTTCGTGATTTACAATTCAACCGCGGACTCCTTAGTCCTTTTTCCCTTTTCTTCCTCCTATGTATTATCTCCTTCTGCTTATATACTTAGTCTCTTTTCTATGATTGCGGGTTCCATCCTTAGCAGGCTGACATATCTTCATCTCCATCTATATCCTTAGATGACAAATCTGACCGACCGTTGTTCCTTTCCATACTTAGCCAATTTTATGGTCGTGGTTGCCAAGTTAGCACTTTCGAACTCTGTTACTTATTCTTTTGTGTTATACATCATGCACTAAAAACTTCTGTGATATGCAATTCCACCGCGGACTCCTCAAACTCGCAAGCTTCACTCTACCATGTCTCACAAATGTTTCAAAGTATCTCTCATTGCCTTCCATCCCCACTAACTTCATGTCCTTCCTGATATACATTAGTTATGCTCTTACTAGTGATATACAAATTGCCCTCTGGACTATCCTACCATAACCTCTTCATTGTTACGCGTGTTGCACTCAAAAAATTCTAAGACATACAATTTGACCCTCGCGCCCTCACCTCCAACGGTTGTACCTTGTAACCCTATTTTGAAGCTTCTTTTTACCATACCCATGACCTCCGTACTTTCTTACTATGCAATTAGAAATCTTTCATGCTAGCAGCTGACCATGCAACAACCGTCAACATTGTCATTAATGAGTGAAAGGCTCGAGGAGATCTCCCATTATTACGCATTAAACCAAGATGTGTGGAGACTTATTTTGTCCCTTCTAATTGTTCATCTCGAACACGCGTCGTCGTGTTGGCCCGCTTAAGAAATCTACAATGCTTAATCGCTAATTGTCATATCCGCCATGTTCACATTTCTATGTATGCAATTACTAGTGTTTAATGTTAACAACGCATCATGCAACAACCATCCAAATTGTCATTAATGAACGAACGTCTCAAGGACATCTCCCATTCACATGCATTGGACCAAGATTTGTGCAAGGTTATATTATGCCTTCCAACTTTTCATTTCATTCATCGTCTGGAGAAAACAAACGTTCTTGTAGACTTATGGCAGCAGGTCGAAAACAATTTTGTGGAGATACAGTAAATATCTTCGGACATCAAGACCAGAACTTCCAGTGGTCCAGGGCATACTTTTACTATTCATCCCATTCTTCCCAAAACGAAGTGATTTGGATGTCTAGAATGGCTCGTACAGGCTGCGTTCATGAGGTTTTTGACTGTAAGGAGGTGGTCTTTTGGTGTGTCGAAAAATATATTCCATACCAAAGAATTATTCCACTGCGCGACCATTCTCCTGTATCTTTGTCACCTCAGGTCTTCCACGAGATGTTAAAATTGCCCAAGCCAACATTGACGTTCAGAGGACAAGACTGCAACTAGTTTCTAGAAAAACATGATAACAGGTTAGACATATTAGCCGACTTCCTCAAATACCCAACAACAGTTCTTGAATATATCACAATGTTGTAGGTAAGTTCCTTTAGAAATCCATTCTGGGAAATTGCTTGGTTGTTTACAAGAATAACGGGACAAGCATCCACGGCAAGCATTTCCCATATAATTATTTATATTTTGTATTTCACAGTCAAGGAATACTATATTTTCGATTGGGGGAAGGTAATTTCCATTGAGATCTGTTCCCAGTTGTCACGATTCAAAGAATCGAATAAATTTTATATGTCATCCTACTTGATTTTAGCAATAGTGCATTGTTGTCTGTTTCCAAAAAATTATCTTTCTAATAAAATAAACTATGGATTCGACCTAGTAACATTCTGGTATGAGGCCCTATGGAGTCATGAGGCCTCCCATTGTTTTTATGAATTTTTTAATGGCTTTGTCTCAGTTTTCAAAGATTTATTCTTAAGCAAGGATGCTCTGCGGATGTCTGGCCAGGCAACCAAGTTTTTGAACAGGAAGGGCACACTTGAACAAAAGGAAAATCATAGTATCCTCATGGTCTTTGGCTCTAAGGAAAATTTTTCTTTCCTTCCATGCCACATCACGGACAAGATTTTTGTTTCAGAAATAGCAAGGCAATACAACCACTGGTTGCATTTTTTCCATGACAAGAAAAAAAAAAACAGTTAATTCCTCTGCCCTGGAAAGTCGGAGACTTCGTGTGCAGAAACATCAACAAGATTGACGAGTTTGTTGGCCATTTCAAGAAATTGAACCTAACGTATGCTGAAAGGCTAAAAGGGTTCAACCCTAATGGGATTTTTCGAGAACATTTACTGGTGGTTGGCTTCAATAGCTCTTTTATCCATAGACACCTGACCGAAGATAGGGACAGTGATGACAACAATCCTGCTTGTGCCGATTGCAACACAGAGACATTGCAAAGCACGACTGAATTGTACAGACAACACAAAAAAGTATCAAGTGAGAAGAGTACCCAGTCCCCCGCTAACACTCCCAAGAGAATGACATCATGGAGCATCGCTTCGACGGCCCACCCCAATAATAAAGCAACCCATAAATATTCGAACGGAGGAGGAGATAAGAACCCTCCTCGCATAAAAATTGATAGTTCTCACAAAATTCCACTGACGAAGAAGAGAAAAAACAATGCAGGGCAGGCGGAGGAACCCGAAATTGAAAGTGAATAGGTGCAACTTGAAATTGAAACTGAGCACATGCAGAAAATTGGGTCGTCTTCAGTGGAAATAACTGAGACCGAATTTTTTTACGAAGATGAATCATTCGTATTACAGAGCGTTGTTTTTGAAAATCAATCTAAAAGTATCGTCATTGAAAAGAGAGATGTAACAAACAGGAAAGGAAAATCTCGCACTGAGATTAACTTTAGGAAAATGTGGCCATCCCAAATATCTTCATTTCACCAAGTAACCTGTGAAATTATAAAGGATTCCATTGGAGGAATTGAGACGGAAAATGATAGACTGGAAGAACGCCTCAATGAATTTGAGTAGGCTTTCATTGCAACCCAAGAATTTGCCAGTCCTTTAGAAAAAATCGTGCATGCTACCACTGCAGCCAAGATGAAAGCATCCTCTACCCTCCTTGCATGCTCTAGAGCCCTTATAGAGAATAACATCAACAAAAGAATGCAACTAGTTACTGAAGCCTGGGAAACATCACAAAATTTAGTTTCCTTCGGAAAGAAGGAAAATGATTTTCTGGAACATTTGGAGGCGAATTTAAAAAATGATTAGCGTTTCTGTGAAGAGGTGCCGACCCATTTTTCCAACTATGTCATCAACACATCGGAACTGAAAAGAAGACAATAGAAACTCCCCTCCCCAAAGCAAACCAAAAAATTAAAAGCATGCTAGCAAAAGAAAGTTAGCAACCTGGAGCTCATTGTCAAATCATGTAAATAAGCCATATCAGAAAAGGAAGATTTATTCGCAAGCCTGATCCAAATAGACTTAACCAGAAACACCAACGAGGTTTAAGACCCAAACTTAATTCTGAAATTCTTGTCAATGACCAAAGAAGCCTTCCATGAACAAGTTGATATTTTAAAGGGGTTGTCTTTCTAAAAGTTTTACGACATAGTTGAACATCATCTAGATGAGCACGAGCGCTGGGTACTAGACTATGCGGCACACAATGAAGAAATTGAACAAAGTCTGCTTAGTATTTCAATGGATCTAAGGAAAATAGAAAACAACCTTTACGACATATAAATCCGGGATGAAATCAACATGGCCCCCGTGAAAAGCTACATCGAAGAATGGTTCCAACAGAGAATGGACAACCTTGTCCAGGAAGGGAAACAACCGGTCGACAGGATTCCACTGACCATCAACGATAGCAACAAAAATGCATCAGCTTCATAGTAAGTCTATAGTAACATCTTGTTTTCTTTATCAATCTAGTTTAAGTCTATACTGTCATCTTCTTTTCTTTATCAATCCAGTTATGACCTCTTTAAATAGAAAACGGTAACCAAAGACTCATAAGTTCCAATTTCTTCTTTTCAGGTCTTCCTCTCTACTGTCGCACACTTCTTCTTTCGACATTCCCAATTCTTGCACTTATTTCTTTTTATGGTCCACGGGAGCCCCAATCCCAATCTATATGACTAATGCATTTAAATTTCCAGAAACAGGTAACACACATTATTAATTTTTGATAAATTTCAAAAAAAACTGATTCAGGAATGCCTTTATTGTATACTAAATTTTGGGTGTCCAAGAACCTTTGTTGTTTGTTCCAAAGAAAATTAATTCGGGACTGCTACATTTTTTATGTCCTATTGTATGCTAAATTTTTTGTCTTGCACGATTTTGTTACTATTCTATTGTATGCTAACTTTTTAGGTCTCCAGGAACCTATACTTTGATAAATTTTGATTTTTCTTATGTCCAGAAGCCTTTGTTTTAAAGAAATCTAAATCGGGAATGCTAATTTTTTTGTGTTTTTCTCCACGAAACTATGTAACAGACATTATTACTATTCTATTGTTTGTTTTTCAATGTTGAAGTAATTTCCAAAGATATGTAACAAACATTATTAATTTTTGATAAATTTCTATAGTCTGCAAGTCCGCTTGTCAATTTGTATGTCGCGGAACAGTCGGTGCTATTTGTAGTGCACGGAACAACAAAGGCCCAATTTTGAGCCCGCCAGCCCGACAACTCGCGATCCAAAAACTGGCTAAGTATGGAATGAGGGCTCCGTGCATGCTCTATAAAATCTAATCCCCGTACTTTATAAAAGTACATATTTCGTATGTATAAAACTAAATATCTACTTTATAAAATTTGATAAATTTCAATTTATTTTATGTCAAGGAGCCCTTGTTTTAAAGATAACTAATTGGGGAATGCTAATTTCTTTCTGTTTTTTTCCACAAACCTATGTAACAAACGTTACTACTATTTTTTTGTGTTTCTCTCCACAAACGTATGTAAATAAAACTAATTCGGGAATGCCAAATTCTTTGTGTCCAAGAAAAGCCTTTTTTTAAAGCAAACTAATTCGGCAATGCTAATTTTTTGTGTTTTTCTCCACAAACCTATGTAACAGACGTTATTACTATTCTATTGTATGGTTTTAAATGTTGATGTCATTTCCATAGATATGTAACAGACATTATTAATTTGGGATAAATTTCTATAGTCCGCAAGTCCGCTTGTCAATTTGTATATCGCAGAACTCTCGATGGTATTTAGAGGGCACGGAACAACAGAGGCCCAATTTTGAGCCCACCAGCCCCGAAACCCATGATCCAAAAACTGGCTAAGTATGGAATGAGGGCTCCATGAATGCTCTATAAAATCTCATCCCCATACTTTATAAAAGTACATATTTCGTATGTATAAAACTAAATATCTACTTTATAAAATTACATATTTCGTATTTATAATTTATGTTGTCCAGGAACCTATAATTTTATAAATTTCAATTTATTTTCTGTCCAGGAGCCCTTGTTTTAAAGATAACTAATTTGGGGATGCTAATTTATTTGTTTTTTTTTCCACGAACCTATGTAACAGACGTTACTACTATTTTTTGTGTTTCTCTCCACGAACGTATGTAAAACTTATGTAAAGAAAACTAATTCGGGAATGCTAAATTTTTTTGTGTCCAAGAACCTTTTGTTATGCATGGAAACCACATGTATTTCAACTTGCTACCCTCGTGTCTATAATCAATCACATTTATTCTCATTCCAACCTAGCAGGGACTATGTTTCCATGCATCACTTGTTTTGTTTTAGTTAATCTCTTTTAATTTCATTATACATACTTTTCAAAAGAAAACAAATCTTCTTTCATAGAGGTAACTTTTATGTCAATTAGAATTAATTCCTATGTTGTATATAGTTTAAGATCTGTATATATTGATATGTTAGTTTCAATTGATAAAAAGGTGTATATATTTTGAATTTAATAGATTAGATAGTTTTAGGTAACTGGACCTAAACCGTTCAGAATCACCATTTATAACGGATAAAGATCTAATTAGGATCTTGACCGTGCGATTTCCCACCTGTTGAATATGGTCATATTTGGCCATCAACACACCCCAACTTCCTCAAAATGATCTAGAGATAAGTGATCCCAAAAGACCATAGCAGTGGATAGGGTCAACTCACTTTTACTCAGGGTACCAAAATCTGCTTCAAGACTACTAAATTCTAGGACCATAGTCGTGAAATCTTGTTGAAATTTGAGCAATAATTTTTGTTATCGCACAAATTGTAGGATGGGAAAATCCCGACCCAAACCACAAGAGTGTGACAACTATGGGAGTACCTACCCATTTTCACCTTATATAGACACTCCCCTCACTTTAGTGATGACTAGTCACCACAAGGGGGGGATTTCGATGACCCTTGGGGGATTGAGATGAAAAGTGAGATGATGAAGGATGGATCCCATAAAGGTCAATATTGGACATGAAGGATGGCTTGATAATGGGTCTTTTTGAAGGTTAAATGATGTCCAATAGTTGTGTACCTGCAAAACAATGTTAGCCCTGCCCGGAACAAGACAAATGATGATCAAACAAGCCTTTAACCAATGGGGTTTCAACAAGAAAACTTTTTGTCCCAAATTGAAGCAGTGTATAAGTCTATAAATCAGCAAGAAATTATTACCGATAGCTTCAAATTATACCACTAAGATCAAGTATAAGATGATGGAAATTAAGTTAGCAATAACTAGTCAAACTTCCACTGAAAAGAGAAAGACTTTAGATGGTATTTAGGCTTGTTGTTTAGATGTGATCAGAAATGTATTATAACAGCCAAGTGGATTTAGCAAACAATTTCTACAAAAACAAAATCTAACCACAAAAATTGACAAGTAAATCGTGCAAATAATAGCTAATGAGTAGTAGAACAGTAATTTAGGTTCACAAGTAAATTTCAGTTGTAGATAAGTGAGCAATAAATGAAAAAGAGAGTATTATGCAGCCCTAATGGCTGTAAAATTTATTTGTAATAGCAAGAAGAATTACTTGGATAAGCTAGATTCCCTTAGGGCACAAATCAACCTTAAGCATACAAAAATGATTCCAACTTGAACAATTGCAAAATCTCTATTTTTCATGTATTCCAATGCAAATGATTTTATTTCTCCAATGCAAAATACATTAGTGCCTTTATCAATTGGGTTATGGGGTCTCTTGTTGTAAGATCTAGTTGTTTTACCTCCATAGGGATGTAATCATTTTTACTCCCTAGGACAAGCAAAACTAGCAAGGGAAATCTATGAGGGTGTAAGCCTTTTTACTCCTCCTAGCAACCTTGTTTAGTATCTTATCCAAAGACAAATGTGATAGACTTAGTGGAGGGTGTATGAATTTATATTCCTCCAAGGGTTTAAACAAGAATAACCATGAAACAATAATAAACACTAATAATATTCAGAAATTTCTTTACCAATTCCAAGAGATAGCAAGATAAACGCTCTTTTACCAAGTATATTCCACCACAAGAGCAAGAAAAGCATCCAAGAGATATAGTGCACCACTTTCCTCAAAAATTCAAGCAACTAACTTCCATAAGAGCACAAGAAAGAGAGGGGGAGAGAGAGAGAGAGAGAGATGTGAATTTCCCAAGAGGGGTAGAAATTTCAGCCATAATATATGTAATTCTCAAGTGTGTTATATGTCAAAATGAAAGTGAAAAGGTATTATTTATAATTGACCTTGTAAAATGATTTTTCCACTTAAGTTAGGGTAAAACACAAATTAGGCAGGCTGACCTCCTAATTTTTCCCTTTACAAAATATAATTCAAATTTGCAAAATAAGCAAGCCCTAAATGATAGCATCATCCCCTCTAGGGGTGACATTTTGTCATAAATGACAAGTCTTTGAGCTTGTTGAGGGATACATTGGGCCTCCAAATGCCATAGATTCAAGGTGCAAGGGTATTCCCCCATCAAAACATGCCAAGTCATCATCAAGTCACCAACACCATCGAAACCATATCCTCGCAAGTGTGACGTCATGCCCCAGAAGAGAGAGATGAGGCCTCCAAAAGAAAACGTTGGGGTTGGGAAGGCTAGTCAGTCACCTCCAAGGGACACTCAAGTGCCTCCAAAGGAAATGTCCCTCATCCAATTTGTCCTAGGAAGGGGGTTTGCATCATCCATCTTGTGAGATTTATTCCCCAAGTGAAGGTCCAAGTGACCTTGTGCCTACACAATCACACTGTCGCCTATCAAAGACCTACAAAGATAAGTAAGTACACCCTTCAAGGGTCCACAAGTCACAATATCTTTCTAATTAAGCCATATATAATAAAATAACCACCCAAACATGTGCATCAAATCCCCCCTTTTCAAAATAAACATGTGTTCAAAGACCTTATACAATTTCCCAAATTTAGATATGGGAGGGGTGTCATAGTGCCCTATTGGGTAAACCAATTCCTCAAGTAGGGGAAGTTTCCAAGGAGAAACCTATCTAGATCATGCAGTGAATTTGAATTGGATGGGGGTTATACTTCTAAGTATGGGGTTTCATGACATATAAGGGCTCATGTTGTCTCATTTATGGGTGCCTTTGTAGAGGGTGTGTTGCCCTTTGTCCGCGATGCGACATTTTTCCAAGCCCATTCATTTGTCATTAATTAATTGAAGTCCAAAAAAATTGGGTACTATAAGACATGCAAAGAAAAGTGTATCGCAACGTCACTTGAAGCTAGAGGTACACAGAGTACCATATGCATGGAAAGAAAGGGACATCACATACATGTACACACCTCAACAAGCGGGACATCTATATAATGTGAGTTCACTTTTGCAGGTCTTCCAATTTTTTAAGAGAAACATTTCATCGTTCTCAATACCTCTTGGGTGAGCATCTAGAAGGTTATGATTTGGATTTTATTTTTTTCCAGCTACATTTACCTCTGGGCCTTTAGACCCTTCTTCCCATGAAATGAGGTACATTCCCTTCTTGGGTCAATAAGCCCGAATACTTAAAAGATTGAGAAACAGAGGGGAAGAAGTGATGTAAGGGGGCAAGTATGAGTGGGAATGGTATGTTTACCCTTCGAGGAGACCCCGAGTAGCAACCCTTTTCCCAAGGGTGGCCACTTACTAGGAAACCATGACACTCACCAACTCAAAATAGGGGCAAAAGCATAATTTCCAAGAAATGTTTTCAAAATCAAGAAAGAATCATTTGCAACATGTTCAAATGTTTGAATTATTATAATGACACTTACCACAATACCAAACTTGTTACCACATGGAGAAAGACCCACTATCCTCTATTATCACACTAAATTGCCTTGGGTCTTTTAGTTTTTTTTTATCCCTTTTTAAGCCTTAGATTTTAAATTTTTTAAATTTCATCCCTTTAAATTTTATGTTTGGTAGGATCCCTTAGATGATTAAAGTTTTGATTCATAGCTCTAGTTTGATCCTCAAATTGATTTTTGGACTTAAACCCTTTTTAGTTCATGACTTAAGTTTTGGACCCCTTCATGATTTTTCATTAGGATCGATCCCTCCCCTCCCATGACCAGACTGATGTGACATGCCATTCTCCTCACTCATGACCTCGTGGGCATGACTTGTTGTCCTTTCTTACATGTCCAATCATTTTTTAAAACTGGAGCGTTGCTCACTCATCAGGTAGTTCTGTAGCGCCTTACCTGTTCATCATGATTTCCACCACGAGTTATGATTACCACGACTAATGTCATGTTCCTGTTTTTAGTGCCAGGAGTTGGTTAAATATATCTCCAAGATCTCACATTTACAAGCCCTGATAACAGTTTTTTATTTGAAAATTCATGAATGTTGCGCTGCTCAAACTCATAGTTCTGACCAGGCTACAATGGTGTGACCAAATTTGATGCCGAGGTAGATTCGAGGGTCAAAATGTTCGCAACTTCATCCTGATATTTCGCTGAAGATTCCAACAAGTGTCTACTCCACAGGTATCCCGTGTTGCCTCCTCTACATATTAGTTTTCACAAAAAATTAGCACTCAGGTTTTGGTTTATCGAGCTTGCACAGTTGTAAGGGACTCATCTTCGCAAAAAAACAGAGTTGAAGCTTCAAATTATGATTCCTTTGTTGTCCATTCTCAAGTAGATGAGTTGACCAAATTAGTAAAATCTCTTTCTACTGAGATTGAGAAGTTAAAATCAAAAGGGAAACATACATATATAAATGCTCAAAACGCTGACAATAGAGGTAACTATAGGAGACCAAATAATGCTCCCCAAATCTTTCCCAAAGATCCCAGAAATAAAGAGAGAGATGATCAGAGGGTACAAGCTCCTTTGCAAAATAATTTGGTTGTTGATGAAGAAGAAGAGGAGGTAGAAGTTGATCTCGAGATTCACTGCTTAGGTGACACATCCCCATCCCCACACTTGACTCAATCCTCTTATGAGCAATCTTTAATGGATATTCAAATAAATGAATTAAGTAAGGGAGAGAAAGCAAAATAAAATGTTAGTAGATATAATCTGATATCTAAAAAAAATGAAGAACAAATAGATCCCCCTAATCAGCATGCTCAAAGAGAAGATTCTTCCAAGGTTGTGTCAGTGAGCAGTAAGGAAAAAGACTCTCAAATCCCACAAGTTTTGATCAGAAATCTTTTTCCTGAAACCAAAGAGATCTTGAAACCTTTTTTTTCTTTCAATTTTGAGAATGAGATCCAGAAAATAAAGATCCCTGTACCTTTTTTGGAATTGATAAAAAATGAAGAATTTAAAAAATATCTATCCAAAATGCTACATCCTGAATCATCTCCAAATGCCACTGATTCAATAAATCTACAAGATGAAAAACCAGCTGTGATTTTAGGTCCTTTGATAGAAGACAAAGATGATTCATCCCCACCTTTATATACCTCACTGAATATACATGATAAGGTGTTGCACATTTGTCTCATGGATTCAAGGGCATCCCATAATCTCATGCCAAAATCTGTTATGGATGAACTTGAGTTAGAGATCACAAAGACTTACCATGATTTATATTCTTTTGACTCCAGAAAAATGAAATGTCTTGGAGTCATTAAGGATATGGTGGTGACTTTATTTCAATTGCCCATGAAAAGTATAATGATGGATATCATAGTTTCTGATGTTCCCCCCAAGTTTGGCATGCTATTGTCAAGATCTTGGTTTAAAAGACTTGGGGGAACATTGCAGATGGATCTCTCTTATGCTACTATTCCCATTTTTGGGGGAGAACATAGAAGACTTTACAGGAAAGCTCAATTGGATTATATCATTAGTGATTAAGCAAACCCCACAAATCACCCTATTTTTGCTTTTGATACAGATCTGGGATCTAGCATTTTGCAACTCACTGACACTCCCGAAGCCCCTTTAGAAATCAGAAAACAATCCATTAAATTTTCTAAGGAGTCTCTTCTAACCACTTCTATCTAGAAGATTTTCTTTGATGGAGCCTCTTCTAAGGAAGGTGCTGGTGTTGGGGTGGTCTTTGTTTCACCAACTCAAGAAACTATATCTTTGTCATATAAACTAGAATTTCAAACTACTAATAATGTGGCAGAATATGAAGCTCTTGTCTTGGGACTGAGGGCTGCTAAATATGTGGTTACAGAAGAGCTATCAATATTTGGGGATGTTGAATTAATAGTCCATCAGATTAAAAATATTTATCAAACAAAGCACCCTAGGCTTAGATCTTACAGAAATGAAGTATGGGACTTGGTGGACAGTTTTTTCTCTGCTTTTAACATATCATTTGTTAATAGAGAAGAGAATACCATGGTTGATTCTTTGGTTGTATCAGCAAGCAACTTCAGAATTCCAATACCACCTAAAATCAAGTATGATGTAGAAGTCAAGTACAAGCCTTCTATACCAGACAATGTGAAATATTGGAAGGTGTTCGAAGATGATATAGAACTTAAAAAATTTCTCGAGATTGTTGATGAGTTCTCTGCATTACACATTGATCAGGATCATGATTCAGAAATTACTCCTCATGCTAATGTTTTCCTCAATAAAATTGTTAATCATCATATTTTGCATTTGCCTAGCAATCATATTCCAAAAGCATTGGTTCCTTTGGAAAGATTATTTGACGAGAATGATGTGGCAGTGAAAGGGAAGGTATCCACCGATGATGTTGATATAATAGAGTGCAATGTGGGCACTGAAAAGAATCCAAAATATGTCAAATTGTCAAGCAGCCTTTCAGAAGAGCAGAGGGAAGAATATACTAAGTTGTTGAAGGAATTTGTTGATGTATTCACTTGGACTTATGAAGATCTTAGAACTTATTACACAATCATTATAAAGCACAAGATCCCATGAAAAGAAAACACCAAATCCTTCAAGCAAAATTTTAGGCAAATCAATCTTATGTTGCTGCCTGTCATGGAGAAAGAGGTTAAAAATCTTTTAGATGCAAAAATTATCATTCCTTTGAGGTATTCTGAATGGATGGCCAATTTGGTCCCAGTAAAGAAAAAAGAATGGAGAAATCAGACTTTGTGTTGATTTTCGAAATCTAAACAGAAGCTCAAAAAAGGATAATTACCCTTTGCCCAAGATGGAGCACATATTACAAAAGGTGACAGGAGCAGCCAGGATGTCCATGGTTGATGGTTTTTTCGGGTACAATCAGGTCTCTATTTTGCCAAAAGATAGAGAGAATATTGCTTTTACCACTCCTTGGGGTACATTTATGTATGCCAAGTTGCCCTTTGGTTTGATGAATGCAGGGGCAACTTGCGAGCTATGGACATAGAATTTATCGGAGAGAAGGATAAGTTTGTTGTTATCTATTTAGATGACATAACAATGTACTCTCAGTCTGATAAAGAACACTATGATCACTTAAGAAAGGTTTTCTTGAAATACAGAAAATTTGGCCTCTCTTTGAATCCGAAAAAATCATTGTTTGCCATGAAAGAAGGAAAATTATTGGGGCATATCGTGTTAGTTGAAGGGGTAATGATTGATTCCAACAGGGTTGAATCTATACAAACATTATCATTTCCTAGATCCAAAAAAGAGGTTCAATCTTTTCTAGGAAAAATTAATTTTTTGAGAAGATTTGTGTCAAATTTTGCTAAGTTGGTTAAGCATATCACAGCCATGTTGAGGAAGGATAGTGAAATAAAATGGACTGTTGAGTCCCGTGATTATTTTGATCAAATAAAGAAAGCCTTGACTGAAGCCCCGGTTCTTGTCATCCCAGACTACTCCAAGGACTTTCTTATTTTTTCTTTTGCCTATTTTGATACAGTAGCAACAGTCCTATTGCAGAAGGACGTTGAAGGCTTAGAGCAGCCCATTGCCTTTTTCAGCAGGGCATTGAGAGATGTTGAATTAAAATATGACATCATGGATAAGCAAGCCTATGCATTGGTTAAAGCTCTTAAGTCCTTCAAAGTTTATGTCCTGCATTTAAGAGTTATTGCTTATGTCCCATCAACCGTTGTTAAAGAAATTCTTATTCATCCTGATATAGACGGAAAAAGGAGCAAGTGGATTGCTCAGTTACTTAAATTTGATTTGGAAATTAAGCCTACCAAACTGGTTAAATGCCAGGGTTTAGCCAAGCTCTTGGATGAATCAAATTGCTCAACATTGGGAGTGAATTTCATCCACTCATGTTCATAAAATCAGCAAGTTGAAACAACTAATAGACGTTCTCAAATTATCTCTGCATTGGAAAGTTGTAGTTGCTACAAGGACATTATATTTTTTATGCAAAATTTACAGCCTCCAAATGGTATGGAAAGGAACAGGGTGAGAGATTTAAAACTCAAATCAATAAAGTATTGCCTGCTTGATCAAATTTTGTATTGGAAGGATCCATTAGGAGTGATTTTAAGATGCCTAGACCCTCAAGAAGCCCAAAAGATTATGTCTGATTTTCATGACAGTTTAGGTGGGGGGCATCATTATTGGAGAACCATGGCATACAAGATCCTCGGGGTTGGGTATTTCTAGCCTAGTTTGTTCACTGATGTTTGTGCTAAGATCAGAGCATGTGCTAAGTGTCAGAACTTCTCTGGAAATAAGAAGCTTAAGTCTTTGCCATTAAAGCCTGTGGCAGTTTCAGGACCTTTCCAGCAGTGGGGCCTAGATTTTATTGGGGAAATTCATCCTGCTTCCAGTGGTCAACATCGATGGATCTTGACTGCTACAGATTACTTTACTAAATGGATTGAAGCTATCCCTACAAGGAATGCTTCCCACAAAGTGATCATTGGTTTCCTTGAAGACATCATGGCAAGGTTTGGGTGTCTTGATAGAATCGTCACTGATTATGTTGCATCTTTCAAGGTTGAACCATTGATTCAGTTCTGTGAACAGTTTGGGATCACTTTGATTCATTCTACCCCTTACTACCCTCAGGGAAATGGGCTTACAGAATCCCCAAACAAAATCATTATAAATATTATTAAAAATCTATTAGAAGATAACAAAAAGGCATGGGACTCAAAACTCAAATTTTCTCTATGGGATGATAGAGTGACGGTAAAAAGGTCCCTGGGACTTTCCCCTTTCCAGCTGGTGTATGGAGTTGAAGCAATTTTTCCTTCTCAGCTTGCCTTACCTGTGGCAAAATTCTTCCAAGATTACCAAGGGGAGCATGACCATATGATCAGAAGGATTCAGCAGCTGATTGAAGTGCAGCAGACTCGGGAGGAGCTTGTAGACAAAGTATATGACCATCAATTGAAGATCAAGCAGGCTTTCGACAAAAAAGTGAACAATGAGGATTTTCAATTGGGCGATCTAGTGCTAAAGTGGGATGCACCTAAGAAAGATAAGGGAAAGCACGGTAAATTTGAAGCTTTATGGATCGGTCCTTTCAAAATCTCTGAGGTATTCTCTAATAACACTTTCAAGTTGTAGAATATGGAGAATGAAGAGGTTTTTGGTGGCCCTGTCAATGGGCATTTCCTGAAAAAGTACTTTGCTTGAGCCTCGAGTGGCTCTTCATGTCATTGAAAATATCATTTTCTTTTTATTTTTGTTTCAATAACTGACCCCATAGCCCTAGGATAAGGCACTGAGTCTACTCATTCTTGGCAGCCCGCAGGGGGCATGCCATCCCCTACGGAGCCAATGTTATCACACTAAATTGACTTGGGTCTTTTAGTTTGTTTTTATCCTTTTTTAAGCCTTAGATTTTAAATTTTTTAAGTTTCATCCCTTTAAAGTTTATGTTTGGTAGGACCCCTTAGATGATTAAAGTTTTGAGTCATAGCTCTAGTTTGATCCTCAAATTGATTTTTGGACTTAAACCCTTTTTATTTCATGACTTGAGTTTTGGACCCCTTCATGATTTGTCATTAGGATCGATCCCTCCCCTCCCATGACTAGACTAATGTGACACACCATTCTCCTCACTCATGACCTTTTGGGCATGACTTGTTGTCCTTGCTTACCTGTCCAATCATTTTTTTAAACGGGAGCGTTTCTCACTCATCAGGTGGTTCTGTAGCGCCTTACCCGTTCATCATGATTTCCACCACGATTTATGATTACCACGACTGATGTCATGTTCCTTGTTTTCAGTGCCAGGAGTTGGTTAAATATACCTCCAATATCTCTCATTTACGAGCCTTGATAACGGTTTTTGATTTGAAAATTCATGAATGTTGCACTGCTCA
Organism: Picea engelmannii; assembly: GCA_009831015.1. Taxonomy (NCBI): domain Eukaryota; kingdom Viridiplantae; phylum Streptophyta; class Pinopsida; order Pinales; family Pinaceae; genus Picea; species Picea engelmannii. The sequence goes on along the minus strand of ML786003.1, from coordinate 139,891 downwards.
AACTCATAGTTCTGACCAGGTGAATGGTGCGACCAAATTTGATGCTAAGGTAGATTCGAGGGCCGAAATGTTCGCAACTTCATCTTGATATTTCATTGAAGATTCCAACAGGTGTCTACTCCACATGTATCCCATGTTGCCTCCTTTGCATATTAGTTTTCACAAAAAATTAGCGCTCAGGTTTTGGTTTATCGAGCTTGCACAGTTGTAAGGGACTCATCTTCGCATGATAGACTTGTATCCTTTCTTTTCAAACCTGTGAACTCCATTTCTTGTACCTAGGTCTGATTACTTCTGTCTGGCACGGTCATTGAGGTTTCAAGAACCTAAATAGCCTATCCTCTGCATACGCATCACGCTACCTAGAGGTGTAGCTTAAACTCTTTGTGTCTCCCCTGCTTCCTTTCATTTTGGAGTTAAGTGTTTTTACTCAGTTACAAAGGGCCAATTACAAATTACCCCCTCACTGTCTACACTCTCAAATACCTATACAAATCCAAGGGTGTAATTCCCACAGTCAAGCGTGGCTTACTAGCACCAGTCTGTTTTAAAAGGCAGCCTTATACATTTGAAGCCCGATTTTAAGTCTTCCTGGTTATTACTATCCCATAAGACTTTAAAATCTCTCATTCTAAGCCATGGAGACTCCTCAATCGAGGAAGACACACAAAGGTGGCAAGGTGGTTAGCACAAAACCTGTGGACATGCATCTTTTTGATACAGAGCCCATGGAAAGAGAGGTTTTTCAAAGAGTGGGATGTCTCTCTTTCTGCCAGAATATCCAGAGAGGTCATCCAGAGGTGACAATACAATTTGAATTACATTTTGATGGTAGGAGAACTAAGGTTGGGGATTTTGAATTTGAGGTGACTGAAGCCTCTATATCAACTGCAACGGGAATCCCCATTACGGGTGAAAAGTGGTTCAAATCCATGGCTTTGAGTTCAGCCTATGCCAAAGATATTTTTAAAAATGAACATCAATCCAGTGATTTGTCTAAAGGTGTGCCAAGGAGTCAATTGATTGAACAGTTCGACAGAATATTGAAGATCATCCAGAGATATTTTACATGTGAAGGGAGATTTAACACATTATAACAGTACCATATAAGGCTTTTGCTTCATTTTACTGGAAAATTTGAAATGAATATCCCCTATTATTTATTAAGGAGCATCGGTAAGATGTCAGACAGGATTCAATCCAAATCTAAGATGTGGATTCTAGCCTTTTCCACTCTCGCTTGATCAGAATGCTAATCTCTGAGGAATTGGGTAAGAAAGAGATTTCATGGGAGCATTTTGTTGTTACTTCTCATTTCAAGTTGGATCTAGCATCTACTCCTCAATCACATAATGAAATTCCATTATCACCCACTAGTGTTATTAAAGAAGGGACCAGTAGGAAGAGAAAGGGCAGAGCCCCTGTTCAAGTTTCAGAGGTTAGCAAGCAGTTCACAGGTGAGGAGGAAGCTTGTCCTTCCCCACAAAGATATTTTTCACCACCTCCTCCACCAGGGTTAGAAGAGGTTCCTTCTTCTACCAAAACTACATCCAAGAATCAATACCAGCAATCAATACCAGGGGCCGAAGACCTTTCACAAGATCATCAATTCCTAGGGAATTTGTTGAAGAACAGTCTTTACCTGAGACCCCTGTACAAAAGAAGAAGGGTAAAGGCATTGGAAATACTGTGGAAAGAAAAGAGAAAACCCATGTGCAAAAGAAGAAGGATAAAAGCAAATCCACCAAGAAGCATGATGAAGTAGACAAGGTAATCCCTTTGCGGATGGAAGAGGAGACTGAGAAAAAACCTATTGAGACTGTGCATATCACTGCTCCGCCTGACATTCCAACCTTCAAAAGACTTATCAAGCAACTTAGGGATGCAAGAAAAGAGGTGGCTCAGTTGAAAACAGAGGCCATGTCTGACAAGGTGAAAATGAAAGAGCTCATGGATGGCTACAGCCATACCCTTGACTTGGCAAGGTTTGTAGCAAGAAAGACCCAGCCCCTTCACAGGCAGTTCCAGAAACTTTATAGGCGGAATAGAGGTTTTCAATCTCAAAACAGGAAACTCAAGGCAGAGTTGCAGCATTTTCAAGATGAAGTAGCTCAAATAAACTTACAGGTATTAGTTGAAGCTTCCATTGAGAAAGAGACATCGGCAGTCAAAGAGAGCACAACCCCACTGAAAAATCCAATCATTGCTAAGAAGAAGAAGCCTATTGTGCCAAATGAATATCCTCCTTCTACCAGAAAGAGTGTGAGGTTAAGTGTCAAGGTAAAAAAATAGCTAGTGAAAGGTGAGCCCCATTTTTTAGGATGTTTCCTTTTTGAGAGGGTAAACTTGTTTTCAAATGTTACCTTTGCCATCTATACAAGCTTCTAAGCATTTAATTATCAGATTTTTGGGATTTTTCAAAGTGCTAAATCCCTCAGTGGTAAAATGCACTACCTACAGTACTGCCAAGTCACCTAAGTATAATGGGTTTGAAATTATGCAAGGCCACTACTTTCTCTGCACATGTTCAAGATTGGAAGCACTGCATTTTTTGACAGTGCTACCTAAACCTGCACACAGATGCAGCATAAGTGGCGCTACCTACAGGTGCTACCTAATATTTGGAAGAGAATAAACCTACACACAGACATAGCATAAGTGGCGCTACCTAATATCTGGCAGAGAACAGAGTCTGCACAAAGACGCAACATAGTGGCGCTATGTAATTTTGCTACCTAATATTTCACATAGAACAAAGGCTTGCACGCATACGCAACACAGTGGCACTACCTAAATGTGCTACCTTTTCTACTTGCCCAATTGTGAAGTACGCTACTCAGACTGCTACCTAAAGAAGCTACCAACAGACACCAGGGATTCAAGAGGACTAAGCTAACAACTTTTGGATAGCTGACGATGGAGAATATTGTAGAAACAACAGTTGGCATCATGAAGACAACCACATGCTTTTGAAAGACACATGGCAAACAAGGAGCTGCGCATCAAGAAGGAATCAAATCATCTTGAATATTGGTTGGATTAGTCACCAACATTTTCCTATTTTATAGCATAGGTTGTTAACTAAGTTGTTAGATCAAATAAATGTTTAGATATTTTCAAGGGAAGGAGGTCAGCTCGTACCTCCAGTTGTTTCCTCCCTTTTGTTATAAATAGATAGATCGAATTCTTTAGTTGGTTCAGATGGTTGAGAAAGGCTCCCTTAGACTGTAATATTTTGATGAAGTGACTGTGATCTAGCTATGTACTAGACTTAAGACATTTTGGCTAATAGAAATCAACTTCTCTTTCAGCTTATTTGATTTTGATGCTAAATGTTCATGCTTTGAACGATTCACATGAATGATTGTGATGATGTTATGGTGGATGTTTGATCATTATATTATCATGATGTTTATTTAGCTTCCTTAGTTTCTGAGTTCAAGAAGATATTGTGTTAAGAAAATTTCATCCCTGGGCTTTTGTAGACCTGATGTTTACAGTAGATCCTACATTCCTCTTATTCAAGTCTTCCCTCTATTCATACTTACTCCCAAAATACTGATTGAAGTTAGCGAAGGCCTTGATTGTTGGTGCATGTTACCCCTGTTTTCTGAGTTGGAACATAATCATTTTGAGTCTTTTTCCATTTGACCCTTTAAAACACTCTTACATTCACATATAACCTGATGGGTATTGGGCTTGCCTTCCATGCAATCTGAAGGTGATTCCTAGTGCTAACGTCCTCTATGATCCAAGTCAAGTGTGGTGGACATTGTTGTCGTTGTCGAATGGCAATGTATGGTGAATAACGGACTCAGTGTGTTGGAATGCCTCTTGGTACTCCATGTCTGCAACCCGCGGGCCTCGAGACATCATCTCCTTGGTTATCCCTTGAAATGGGTGATAACATCTGGCTCCTACTTGCGGACATGTACTCGTCGTAGAGTGCATGAGAACCTCAACATCTCCTGGTAAGACCTGTGCCTACACACACTAAAACAACAAACTGTGAAATCCAAGGTGGCTCACTCACCATTTTTTCATATGATCAAAAATCCAAAATTTGAACTAGTCTTAAAAGAAAATTTTGCATTTTTTCAAAAATTTCTAACTATATGATAAAATCAAATGATGTAAAACAACCATGCAATAATGCAAGTAGAGAAAAATGAAACATGAGATATAATATGAAAAAAATAAGTAGATGCAACTAAACTATCATGAACAAGCAAATACAAATGCAAGGGCAAGAAAATGACCTACCTACTTACCTGGGGCCTGGGCCTCAAAGAAGTTAGGTTCCTTGAACATAGGGTTAGAGAAGAGACCCATCAACTTGTGATGGAATCTTTCTCCCATCCATGGTAGACAAGTAGTATTTTCCTTTCTCGGTCTTCTTCTTGATGATATAAGGGTCGACCCATAACATATCATTCCCCAGATCTTAGTTCTTACAACAAGAAACCCCATAACCCAATTGATAAAGGTACTAGTCTAATTTGCATTGGAATACGTGGAAAATACAGATTTTGCAATTTTTCAAGTTAGAATCAATCTTGCATGCTTAACGATTCTTTGTGCCCTAAGGGATTCTAGCTTAGCCTTGTGATTCTCTTGTTTTTATAAACTCAAAGCTACACCCATTAAAGTTGCAAAAAATCACTCTTTAATCATCTTTTGTCGCTTTTTCTATCACTGAAAATTGCAAGTAAATAGTGCTAATTAATCTTCTTGTCGAAGGCTTTCATTTAAGTGTTTTTGTTGTGAATTTCAATGGCTAGAACTTGCTACTATAGAAAAAATTTGCTCCATCTATAAGGATTCCCTAATACATTTTTGATAACATCATTTTGCAACCCTATTTTCCCATCAAAACTTGTGTTTAAGTATTGGGATATTATCTATTATCTATATGATTAGGCCTTGATTACCCAAAAATTATTTGATGTTTTGGATGGTTAATTTTGCAGATAGTAACTTGTTTGTTTGTTGATCTATATATTTCCATACTACTGCAATTTGGGACAGCAAGCCTATCTTGTTGATTCCCCATTGATTAAAGCTTGGTTTATGAGCATCTGTCTTGTTCCGGGCAGGGATAACATTGTTTTTTAGGTACTCAACACTTGGAAATCATTCTCCCTCCACAAGACTCTTCTCCAAACCCTATCTTCATCCCCAAACTTGACCTATAGGGGTTTCACTCATCATCACATCACTTTCCATCTCAATCCCCCTAAGGTCACCGAGATTTCCCCCTCGTGGTGACTTATCATCCCTAAAGTGGGGGGAGTGTCTATCTAAGGTGACTATGGGTAGATACTCCCATAGTTGTCACACTCTTGTGGTTTGGGTCGGGCTTTACCCAACCTACAATTTGTGCAATAACACTTTTCATTATGGTATGTTTTGTGTGCTTGAAACCAATGGTCTAAGGTTGGGTCATATAAATTGATTGCATTATTCCATGGCAGTGGGGTTATAGGGGAAATATTTTTTTTCCAATGAAAATTTTATTTTTGGTTTTATGTATATAGTTTATTTGTCCTCTTTCTTCAACTATTCTTTGCAATTAATAAATTTAATTGTCAGTTTTTGGACAACACTTCGGATGCTCTCTAATTATGGGTTGGTGGAATTTGATCAGAATTTAGGGTTAGCAATTGGAACCATAGGCTTTGTTTTTATCCAAAGGGGGTACATTTATAATGTCATTGCATCAATATCAATAGTCATCAAGGCTTAAAACACATCATTCTCTATCTCTAAGGTTTTTTTGTAAGAATCATCCATATGTGTTTTCTATACTCTACATATATGGAAATACATTGCAACGCCCTATGTTGTTAAGTATAATTCAAAATTCAATTCAAGTTGGGTGCATTTGGTTTAAGGAATCCAAAGAATGTGTTTTTTTTACAAATTGAAATCCCTAACCTTCTTGGTTGTTTCCTTCAGTAGGATAGTGAGTTATTGTAACTAGCAACCCACATCCTTGTCATCCTCGAATTTATATGTGGAGATCTTATGGAATTCATCCCATCCATGTATAGACTCTATGGGGAGGTTGTAGAAACATTCCAAGGTTTTGTCCTAATAAGATAAAGGGAACAACTAACACACAACATCCTTGTGTTAGAAATTTAGTGTCCCAGTGGCTTGGATGCAAGCCTCTCCAAGCCTTAACATGTTCCTTAATTATAAGCATAAGTTAGACATCTATTCACTCTTTTTAGTATTTACCAAAAAATCCCGTAAACTAATTACCTTCAAAGCCACTTTTTGGTAGTATATTAATGTTCTCTAAGGAGTAGATCTAGTTAGATGACAATATGGAGAACTGTGAACTCTTTTAGATAACCATGATCCTTCTATGGAATAGTTATGCAACTAATTTCATTGTACTCTTTACTTAATCTAGGAGGGAAAATGACAGTCAATGCTTCAAATTGAACATTATTTCACTGAAACCAAGAATATTTATTTGTATATGTGCGTAAGAATGCTCATTATTGAGACAAAAATTGGCTTGCAATGGCACGTAGGTGAGATAATGAATATTGTTATTGAGGTAACATGCGTTACCGAGATTTTTGCTCACAACTACTAGAAACATTAGTTCATATAGTAGATTGTAATGTAAGTGATTAATTAAAACTACTAAAGGCATTAGGCCATTGAGCATAATGTAATGGAGGTGTGTAAGTGAGGAATTGTAGCACCATGCTTAGGTAGAAGGTATTGTTTAGATATTTTTTCACAAGTACTAGAGACATTATGTTTTTGAGCACATTGCAATATAATTTTTTGCTAAAAATATACTAGAAACATTAGGTTGTTAAGCATATTGTAATATAAGATTTTTCCTAAAACTACTAAAAACATTAGGCTATTAAGGAGGTTTTCATCCACACGTGTATTATGCATTTGTCCTTGCAAGCCATCGTTGACACTACCATGTATAATGTTTTCAATTATAAAAAAAGAATCAACACATATGAATTTGCTTCCATCTAACATAAAAACTTCCAAGTAACTATCCATTAGTGTACATTACCCAATTATGTGGATATGAATGGATGCTTGGTAAAATCCTTCATAGTTTAAGTTCAAGAGTAAACCAGATGCACGTGCTAATTAAATTGATGGAAATAAGATAAATATAAGGTAATATCAATGCCAAATGTAGTTAAGGGAGAATAGAGAAATGGAAGTTAAAATTGGCCAAATGTAACAAATGGGGAGAATATAAATGCAATGGAAAATTAGTTTATTTTGTAAAGAAAATCCTACCATGTAGGCAAATTTTGATTACTTGGTGCCTTGATACTTCATTGTAAAAAGGGTTCTTAGGTATTTCACATCAAGGAATAAAGGGTTTTAGGGTCTTTGTAGTGTCATCATGCACATTGGTCCATGCCCCTATTTATAAACACTAGCAATTTGAAAAGTCTTGAATTTAGAGAATTGAGATTGGAGAGTTGTAAATGAGTTCGTAGATATTTTCTAGACAAATGGTGCATCAAATAATCCTAAACTTGGATGCACAAATACATTTACTATGGTGAATGTGGTTCCCATTACTTATACATTGATTCACTAACCAAACCCCTCAACACCTAACCCTTAACCTATAACCCTCAACCCTAAGTTCATAACCCTTATTTCTCAACATACCTTAATATTCATCCCTTGACTTATCATATTTTATGCTTAATGCTAAAACCTAGATTGATAACCCATAACCTTTCCTTCTTAGCCCATAACTATAAACAATGTGCCTTATATACTAATACATAAACCTAAACATGTATCCCTTAGAACCTTAACCTTGGCCCCTAAAGCTTAACATTGAATCTTTAATTAAGTTAACCATTTAATGAAAAGTATACCCTTTATTAATATTTTTTAAAGTTTGGCAATGGTAGCTAGGGTTTGAAACAACCTACAACATTCCAAACTAATCGAGATCAAGCCTTGATGGATTCGATAAGAGAAAGTAGGCCCTTCACAATACCACATATTCATATACAAATGGCAGCTAGAAAGGTAGATAGCTACCTTATAGAAGGAAATCATGGATGAAGGTACTTCTAGAGACACCTACCTTCAATAAGCACAACTACATGAAGATATTGACATCACAAATAAACACAAAAAATGATGATTAAACTCAACATGTTTAAATATTTTGATAAACTACATTAGACCTTCATGTGCAAGATAATTAATGTTGTTGGCTTCTAGTTGTGTGGATCAACTAGATCAATAACCTAGTATCTTTTGCAATAGAGTTACCTCTACCCCCTTCTAACCCTCAAAAGGAATTTGGTAAGGTCACTCTCTTCCCATTTTTTCTCATGTTGAAGTTTTTGGTTGTAGTTTAAAAGAAACCACAATTCAAGGTTCTTTCAAAGGCTTAAAGATCTACCATCTCAATGATACATTTTCATGTCTTCAATTTATGGATGATACAATGCTCTTGGAATCAACCACCTATGAGGAGGCCAAAGCCCCAAAGCTAATTTTGGACATCTGTCTCTAGCTTTGAGAGCTCAAATCAATAATGACAATTCTGAAATATTTTTCTCAGTACCCATAAAAGAATCCAATCCAACATATTTTGAATTCTAGGCTTATAAAGAGGTGCCTTCCCTTTCAAGTACATATGGATTCCCCTCTTGGAGAATGACAATTGTAATATCTCTTAGGAAGACCTCATTTGTAAGTTAGACCAAAAATCAGGCTCCTAGGATTTCTACTTTCTATCCATGGCTGATTGAGTCACTCTTATCAACTTGGTTCTATGATCCATGCCCCTCTACCTCTTATATACTCTTGCAATTCCCTCCAAAATCATAAAAGTGATTAAATCCTCGCAAAGAACCTTTCTCTAGGGAGGCACAAATCAAGACAAGAAAAATGGCCCTTGTAGCCTGGGAAATTTGTTGTCTTCCTAAATGCCATGGAGGTCTAGGAATTAGATATCTTCACCCAAATCATAGGGTATTGAGAGGAAAGGTTTGGTAGTGTTGGCTCAAAAGTGGAAATTTATTATGGGGAAAAATATGGAGAGAGAATTATTCCCAAGGGATTGACAAAGAGAACTCGATCAAAATGGAAAGCCACATGAGGGTGTCTATTATGGAATAACTCATTGAAGCAATGAGACATTGTGCCAAAACATAGTTTCTAGGATGTCAAAGATGGTTCCTCCACCCTATTCTAGGAAGACTGTCAGTAACAAAAGCAAGGATTAGAGGAGGATCATTCCCTTCAATCGGCTCAACATGCCTTCAAAGCTGCTAACCTCTACCATATCAAAGACTACTAGTTAACCAACTTTGTTTCTTGCACAAGGTAGACATGTCCTCTCTAGAACATCTAGAAACCAAAAGATCTATGGATAGAGGAGATATTGGAGAAAAATAAAAATAGACTATGGATGATAATACAGGACAAGAACCTTTGCCTCAACAACAACAAAGACATCATTGTATGGGGGAATTAGGACAATGATTTATATACATTTAAATAAACATACTACTTGGAGCTTAACACAAGTGAGTTGCACCACTAAAGGGTATGGAAAAACATCTAGGACCTAAATATTTGGCCTAATATCACAATCTTTCTCTAGATATTTGCACATAAGAGAGCACTAAACTAGGACAAGTTTACTCATAAAGGCTACCAAGGACCATCTTGGTGTTTGATGCATGAATTAGGAGAGAAAACAACAAATCACCTCTTCAATGAATGTTAGGTTTCCATACCTCTTTAGGATAAAAGTTCTATGATGTTCAAACAATCTGACATAAATACACAAGATCTCCTAACGACCCTTGAAGACTAGCGATAGGAACCCTTCACTTATGCAATCGTGAACAAACTCTAGATCCTAATTCTTATCTTCCTCTTTTGGATAATATAGAAGGAAACAAATCACAAAAGAAACATCCCTAATCTTTGAAACATCACAAAGGAAAATCTAAAAAAAAAATTCCTAGTCTCAAATGGACAGACGAAGACAAAAAAAGTCTAGAGAGGGAAAGCCAAATCCTTAAAGCCTTGAACATTGACACAATATAAATCCTCATTAGGTAGATCAAGGACATCCATAAAATATCCTCCCTTATTCACTCACAACCACTCCACAAAACAAGATCCAACTTAACTTTGACGGGGCCTCTAAAGTAAATGTTATCCCAATTGGTATAGGGGGTGCCTTCCAAAATGAGATAGGTCTAATCATCCATATCTATGTGGGCTATTGGGGAACTGACACCAACAAATCAACTAAATTGCAAAACCTAGAAATAATTATTTGAATAACCATAAAATTTGGTTTCAAGGACTTTGTTAGCGTCGGAAGTCACTCATGGATTGCTTGCAGGAGCAGAGCCCGACACCCATCAGTTTAATGTCACGATTTATTTGTAAAGGGGTGATCAAATGGAGATAAAGACTCGAGGAGATATTACTCTAACTCAGGGACTGGGTCTGGTACGTAAGTAACATAGGAGGTCTCGACCTAACTTCAGCCAGTGGGTTGATTAAAAGATGAACAGGTGGAAGACTTTGTAAGAAAGGCGAACAAACAACTTTGGGCAACAAGCTTTCGACAGTTTGCAGGAGAAAGACTCTGAATGCAAGATCCTCTTGGTTCAGGGTCTCAAGAAACTGAAAGGGGACTTGACTGGATCCTCCAATTCCAAGTCACTCAGCGCTGAGAAAATCAGAAGAACTGATTAGAGACAGCGCAACTATTACAGTGATCCATTACAACATCATCCTATAATAGCCACATCTCGATTGGATCCTCCAATTCCGAGTTGCTCTAACACAGTGTAAACAAAGACATGAAAGAAACTAGCATTCATAAGGCAAGAAGTCTCAAAAGTCCATACATAACCAGGCTATCAGTGCTTCGTTAAAACTTTACAACCGGGAGCTCTGCTCAACTATCGATAGATACAAAAATGAAGAAAATGCCTTCATATACTCAAACAACAACAGCAACAGAATCGAGACGTTGCATTAAAAGATTTGTGTCTGCATGGCTTCTGACAGTCAACACCTGCAGTCTCCGAATGATCGTGCAACTTATGGTAGACGCAATCGAACTCCTGACAGTTTCGTGGGCGAATCAATGTGCCTTTAATTCGTCGTCGGACTTTCCCATTATGGCGGAGGCGATGCCTAACCACCACCAACTGCTTGAATAACTGCTTCATTGGGATTGAGGATGGTCCAGCCAACTCAGCACCTGTGGGATGTGGACGGCCCTTCGCGCTGCCACCTGGATCAGCTGAACGGCCCGATGGATAGGCGGGGAGGCCAGTGCGAGGGATGGGGCGTATGACGAGAGTGGTGGCACCAAAACCATGACGGCGTGACAAGGAGTGACGAGGCGTGAGAGGGACGACAGAGGAAGACACATGGTGGAAGACAACAGGCGGAGGGAGCAGGAGATGAGATATAATGGGCTTGCTTTTAGCGGGAGGACGTGGAAAGAGGCGGGACACGTGGCGGACGGTGAGTGGACGGTGAGATGGGGAAAGATACCACACAGACAGAAAGGAGCCCATGCTGGCTAAAAGCAAAGCAGATGAGAAGGATGAGACCGTCTGAGCGCCGTTGATCCAGGCGCGCCGATCTTGGCCGTCGGAAAGATGTACGCCTGATTCCGGACCCCCCCCCTCTGCTTAAAGGTAGAAAGGAGGGGGGGTCCGGAATCGCCTCGCGCGCCATTGATCCGGGCATCATGATCTCGACCGTTGAAGAGGTGCACCCCCGATTCCGGACCCCCCCCCCCTCCGCTTAAAGGTAGAAAGGTGGGGGGGCTCTGGAATCCGATGCGCGTCGTTGATCTGGGCGCGCGAAATCCTACCGTCCAGAGTTGATTTCCAATTAAACGTGGACGCATTTGCATCCCGAACTTAGGACAAGTGGGTTTTTAACCCATTCTTTTCATTCTAACCCCCTTTACAAGAAATATCGCTAACATTTGGCTCCATGGGGGATAGAGTCATCCCTGTGATGCTCTAAGAACACTTTTTACAGATTCAGTGCCTTGTTGTTGGGCTATGGAGTCATTTATTATGCTGAAAATGAAAACAATATTTACAAAACAAAAGAGCCGACTGGGGCTCACAAAAAACATCTTTTCAAGAAATGCCCATTTATCGGGCCACTAAAAACTTCTTTTCCTTCCAGATCCTGCAACCTATAAATGTTGTTTGAAAATACTTCAAGGATCTTGAAAGGCCCAAACCAGAGGGAATCAAACTTACTGTGCTTGCCCCTATCCTACCTGGGTGCGTCCCATTTGAGCACCAGATCACCCAGCTCGAATTCTTTCTTTTTTCTCTTCCTATTGAAAGCATGCTTGATCTTCTGTTGATGATTATAGGCCCTGTCCATGACCTGTTCTCTGGTCTGCTGCACTTCCACCATCTGATGAATCCTTCTGACCATATGGTCAGGCTCTCCTTCAAGGTTCTGGAGGAATTTCGCCACAGATACGGCGAGCTGAGTAGGGAACACAGCCTCTGCTCCGTAAACAAGTTGGAAAGGTGAGATGCCCAGGGACTTCTTTGTCGTTACCCGATCGGCCCATAGAGAAAATTTGAGCTTTGAATCCCAGGCCCTTTTATTATCTTCCAATAATTTCTTAATGAGCTTGACCAGGCTTTTATTGGAAGATTCTACCAGTCCATTCCCCTGAGGATAATATGGAGTAGAGTGAATCAGTGAAATCTCAAACTGTTCACAGAACTTGACCAGAGGCTCAGACCTGAAGGGGGGGGCATTGTTAGTGACAATCCTACTAGGGCAGCCAAATCTGGCTATGATGTCCTCCAGGAAGCTGATAATTGCTTTGTGAGAAGTGCTCTTGGTGGGGACAGCCTCTATCCATTTGGTGAAATAGTCTGTCGCAGTCAGGATCCATATATGTTGGCCACTTGAAGGGGGATGAATTTCCCCAATGAAGTCCAATCCCCATTGCTGAAAAGGTGCTGAGACTACTACAGGATTTAATGGCAGAGATTTGAGCTGCTTCTTTCCTGAGAACTTTTGGCATTTGATGCAAGCTCTGATTTCTCTACAGACATCAGGAAATAAAGTGGGCTAGTAATACCCAGCTCGGAGGATCTTATGGGCTGTGGTCTTCCAGAAATGATGACCCCCACAAAGTCCACTGTGAAAATCAAATATAACCTGCTGGGCTTCTTGTGGGTCCAGGCATCTTAAAAATACCCCTAAAGGGTCCTTCTAGTACAAGGTCTGGTCAATGAGGCAATATTTGACCGCCTTGAGCTTTAGAGCTCTTGCCTTGCCCTTTTCCATTCCATCAGGGGGCTTCAATTCTTTTAGAAAATACAAGATATCCTTGTACCAGGGGCACGCTGCTAGAGGTAAAGCACCTTGGGAACTCTTGTTGGATGACTCGGCTTGCTCATTGATGAAGTTAATCCCCAAAGCTTTGCAATTGGACTCAACCAGCAATCTGGCTAAACCCTGCCCCTTTACCAATTTGGTGGGATTAATCTCCAGATCAAATTATAGGATCCTGGCAATCCATTTACCTCTCCTTCCGTCTATGTCAGGCTGTATAAGAATGTCCTTCACAGAGGCTGAAGGAACATATGCAGTGACCCTTGAGTGCAAGACGTAAATTCTGAAATCTTTGAGAGCTTTCACCAAGGCATAAGCCTGCTTTTCCATGATCTCGTACCGGAGTTCTGCATCTCTCAATGCTTTACTAAAGAAGGCAATAGGTTGCTCTTTCCCTTGATCGTTCCTCTGCAACAAGACTGCTGCTACTGTATCACAAGAAGCGAAAGAAAAAATCAGGAAATCTTTAGAATAATCAGGACTGATTAGCACAGGTGCCTCAGTCAGCACTCTCTTTATTTGGGCGAAAGATTCCCTGGGTTCAGTAGTCCATTTCACTTCATTTCCCTTCCTGAGCATGGTTGTGATGTGTTTCACCAACTCAGCAAAATTAGAGACAAATCTCCTCAGAAAATTTATCTTCCCCAAAAAGGCCTGAACTTCCTTCTTAGATCTGGGAAGTGACAGGGTCTGAAGTGCTTCTACCCTGCTAGGGTCAATCCTTACTCCCTCTGCTGAAACTATATGGCCTAATAGCTTCCCTTATTTCATAGCAAACAAAGATTTTTGGGGGTTTAAAGATAGGCCAAACCTTCGACATTTCAGGAAAACTTTCTTCAAGTGGCAACAGTGCTCCTTGTCTGTCCTGGAGAAGACCGTGATGTCATCCAGATAAATTACCACAAACTGGTCCTTCTCCCCGATGAAGGCTAGTCCATAGCTCGCTGAAATGTTGCCCCTGCATTCATCAATCCGAAAGGCATTTTGGCGTACATGAATGTGCCCCAAGGAGTGGTGAAGGTCGTTTTTTCCCTATCCTCAGGCATGACTGATATCTGATTGTAACCAGAAAATCCATCAATCATGGATATTCTAGATGCGCCAGTGACCTTCTGCAATATGTGTTCCATGTTGGGCAGGGGATAATTGTCTTTCCTTGAGCTTCTGTTCAGGTTCCTAAAATCAACACAGAGTCTGATTTCTCCACTTTTCTTTCTTACCGGGACCAAATTGGCTACCCACTCAGAATATCTCAAGGGGACAATGATCTAGGCATCCAGCAACTTCTTTACCTCTTTCTCCATGACAGGTAGCAACATGGGATTTATCTGTCTCAGCTTCTGCTTGAATGGCTTAGCCTCTTCTTTCAGTGGGATTTTATGCTCAATGACAGATGTGTCATATGTCTTGAGGTCTTCGTAGGTCCATGCAAACACATCAACAAACTCCTTCAACAACTTAGTATATTCATCCCTCTGTTCCTCGGTCAAACTCCTTGACAACCTGACAAACTTAGGTTCCTTCGGTGTGCCAATGTTGCATTCAGCTATGTCAGCATCATCACCTGAAACTCTACCTTTTAATGCCACATCATTTCCATCAAACAATCTCTCTAATGGGACCAGTCCCCTCGGAATGTGATTGCTAGGCAACTGAATAATGTCATGCTTTTCTATTTTACTCAACAACTCACCTCCATCCGACCTTTCCTCATAGATGGAATCTTGATCGATATGCAGCTCTGAAAACTCTTCAATAGTCTCCAAGAATTTCTTGATCTCAAGATCATCCTCAAACACCTTCCAATGCTTGACATTGTCAGGTATGGAGGGCCTGTATTTTACTTCTACATCATACCTAAGCTGGGGCGGCAAGGGTACTTTGAAATTGCTTGCTGATGTAGCCAAGGAATCTGCCACTGTATTTTCTTCTCTTGGGATGAAAGAAATGTTAAATTCTGAGAAGAAACTGTCAATTAGGTCCCATACCTCATTTCTGTAATTCTTGAGTCGAGGGTGCTTGGCCTGATAAGTGCTTCTGATCTGCTGGACTACCAACTCGGCATCTCCAAACACTGCTACCTCTTGAATTCCCATTTCTCTTGCGGCTCTTAATCCTAGGATAAGAGCCTCGTACTCTGCCACATTGTTGGTGGTTTTGAATTCCAGCTTATATGACAGGGATATGGTCTCCTGAGCAGGTGACACAAAAACCACCCCAGCTCCAGCGCCTTCTCGGGAAGAGGCTCCATCAAAGAACATTTTCCAGATTGGGGTGACGAAGGGAGGAACTTCAGGGGAAACAGTGGGCTGCTTTCTGAGTTTGAGAGGAGGCTCGGGGGCATGGGTGAGTTGTAGTAAACTGGAGCCTAAATCAGTGTCCAAGGCGAAGATGGGATGATTGGTAGGGTTGGCTTCATCACTGATTATGTAGGCTAGCTGGGCTTCCCTGTACATTCTTCTATGCTCTCCCCCAAACACTGGGATAGTAGCGTATGTGAGGTCCATTTGCAAGGTTCCCCCCAGTCTTTTTATCCAATATCTTGACAACAATATACCGAACTTGGGAGGAACATCGGCCACTACAATATCCATGACCAGGCTTTTCATAGGCAGTTGAAACAAGGTCACGACCAGGTCTTTAATAACTTCGAGACACTGAACTCTCCTAGAGTCAAAAGAATAGAGGTCATGATAGGCTCGGGTGACTTCTAGTCCTAACTCTTCCATGACAGTTTTGGGCATAAGGTTGTGAGAAGCCCCTGAATCCATTAAGCAGTTGTGCAACACTTTATCATGTATGTTCAGGGAGGTGTAGAAGGGAGGGGATGAATCATCTCTATCTTCTACCATGGGACCTAGGACAACTGCTGGCTTTTCATCTTGGAGATTTATGGAGTATGTGGGAAGGCATGAGGCTTCAGACTGTACAAGTTCAGAGAAGCTTTTTTTTAATCCTTCATGTTTAATCAGCTCGGTGAGGGGCACAGGGATTCTGATCTTTTGAATCTCATGCTCGAAATTAAAAGAAGATGTAGGCTTTGGAATTTCTCTTATTTCAGGAACATTATTGTGGACAGTGGGAGAGAGGGGTTGAGATTTCTTACCTCTGTGACTGTCGACTACTGCATTAGCAGGTTTCTCTGTTCTAGTGGATCGCTCAGGAATATCAGGTGTTGTTGTCTTTTTGTCGGACCTCAGGTTATACCTGCCTCGACCACCGCTAGCCTTGTCTCCTTTGCTCAATTCATTTAGATGATTGTTCATGAAAGACTCCTCGTATGCTGATTGAGTCAGATGAGGAAAAGGAGGAGTGTCTTCTAAGCAGTGGATTTCAGGATCAAGCTCATATGTTTCTCTTTCTTCCTCATCGGCCACCAAATGGTTTCGAAAAGGGGCCTGAATTTTCTGGTCTTCTCTGTCTCTTCCTCTCTCTCTTTGCATATTAGGGGGAGTAAAATTATTTGGCCTCCTGAATCCTCCTTTATTTTCGGCGATCTGAGGGCCTTTATATGCTTGCCTCCCTTCCACCCTCATTCTCTCCATCTCTGTAGACAGAGACTTCACCATCTTAGTCAGTTCATCCACTTGAGGGTGAGGCACCAATGATCCAGAAGTTGAGGCTTCCGTCCTTCCTTTTCTCCTGTCTGCGTCAGCCTTGTTCCTGAGTCTGTCAGCTGCTAATATGTTGGATTCCACTTCTACGGCCGCGTCTTGCATTTGAGATAAGGAGGTGGCTCTTCTTTCTCTCAATAGCAGGCAGAAATCAGGGTCAAACGCACCAGCATAGGAAATTTGGGTAGAGGCTTCTGAGGGCTTTATCTCTGTAGGAATCTTATTATACATTTTATTGAATATTTTGGAGAAGTCAGAGACAGACTCTCCTTCCATTTTCCTCAGAGAGCCAAACTCTGTCATGTAGTACATGAAATCCTTCCTATCTCCCCACTGCCTCAGGAAAACACTATCCAGGGCTTCAATTCCAGCAATAGATCCGGGGGCCAATCCTCTGAACCATTTCCTCACCTCGCCATCCAGGCTCTGGACGAAGACTCTCATCCAAACATCTTCATTTTCAATGTTGAGGTTGTCTGCATAACTGTAGAAAGCAGCCAGGTGCTCTTCGGCAGTTATGTCTCCTTCCCCAGCGAACTTGGACATGTATTTCAAGTAATCCCCAGCAGGAAGAGGATTCATAGGATGGGGTAGGACTAAAGGAGCATATATAGCAGCAACTATGGCGTCCATTCTATTCAGAGGGGGATTTACACCAGCCATAGGAATATTAGGTGGAGGAGAACTTGGAGGAGAAGGAGTTCGTGAAGGGGCTACTGGGAATGAGTCTCGAAGTGGAGTGGGAAACAAGAGAGGATTCAAGGAGAAGGCTAACGAAATCAAGCCAGCAGGTGCTCCTCTTTGTGCAGGAGTGGGGAAATATTCTATAGCTTTGGGTCTATGCCAAGGAACAACTTCAGAGGAGAGGGGAGTGACAAGAATTTCTCCCTCCAATCCCAGACCAGGAGGGGAAAACTCAGCAGGAACACTCCCAAAATTCAAGAAATGAGAACCTCTGAAGGAGGTCTATTAAGAAACTGAGGAGGAGAAAAAGGAGTTCTCACAGAAGGGGATGGTGGATTACCTGTTTCGGCGATGGAAACTTATTTTTCATAGCTCTTTCCTTTTCTGAGAACTACCTCTGGGTCAGCTTCAGGTGTAGCTAGAGGCAGCTGTGGATGAGACCGCGTGTGTCTGCCTCTGAAAGCCACAATTAATAGAGCAGGTTCTCCCCAGCGGAGTCGTCACAATGGAGTCGCCAGGTGCACAGTAGCAATCTTGATAATTATGATATATGATCCACCTTCAGAATCAGTTGATCGTTGTCGTTCAATCCCAGGGAAAATATTCAACTTCGTCCCCGGCAACGGCGCCAGAAATGTTAGCGTCGGAAGTCACTCCTGGATTGCTTGTAGGAGCAGAGCCCGACACCCATCAGTTTAATGTCACGATTTATTTGTAAAGGGGTGATCAAATGGAGATAAAGACTCGAGGAGATATTACTCTAACTCAGGGACTGGGTCTGGTACGTAAGTAACATAGGAGGTCTCGACCTAACTTCAGCCAGTGGATTGATTAAAAGATGAACAGGTGGAAGACTTAGTAAGAAAGGCGAACTAACAACTTTGGGCAACAGGCTTTCGGCAGTTTGCAAGAGAAAGACTCTGAATGCAAGATCCGCTTGGTTCAGGGTCTCAAGAAACTGAAAGGGGACTTGACTGGATCCTCCAATTCCAAGTCACTCAGCGCTGAGAAAATCAGAAGAACTGATTAGAGACAGTGCAACTACTACAGTGATCCATTACAACATCATCCTATAATAGCCACAGCTCGACTGGATCCTCCAATTTCGAGTTGCTCTAACACAGTGTAAACAAAGACATGAAAGAAACTGGCATTCAGAAGGTAAGAAGTCTCAAAAGTCAATACATAACCAGGCTATCAGTGCTTCGTTAAAACTTTACAACCAGGAGCTCTGCTCAACCATCGATAGATACAAAAATGGCGAAAATGCCTTCATATACTCAAACAACAACAGCAACAGAATCGAGACGTTGCATTAAAATCTTTGCGTCTGCATGGCTTCTGACAGTCAACACCTGCAGTCCTTGAATGATCGTGCAACTTATGGCAGACGCAATCGAACTCCTGACAGTTTCGTGGGCGAATCGACGTGCCTTTAATTCATCGTCGGACTTTCCCATTATGGCGGAGGCGATGCCTAACCACCACCAACTGCTTGAATAACTGCTTCATTGGGATTGAGGATGGTCCGGCCAACTCGGCACCTGTGGGACGTGGACGGCCCTTCGCGCTGCCACATGGATCAGCTGAACGGCCCGATGGATAGGCGGGGAGACCAGTGCGAGGGATGGGGCGTATGACGGCAGTGGTGGCACCAAAACCATGAGGGCATGACAAGGAGTGATGAGGTGTGAGAGGGACGACAGAGGAAGACACGTGGCAGAAGACAACAGGTGGAGGGAGCAGGAGATGAGATATAATGGGCTTGCTTTTAGCGGGAGGCTGACGTGGAAAGGGGCGGGACACGTGGCGGACGGTGATATGGGGGAAGATACCACGCGGACGGAAAGGGGCCCACGCTGGCTGAAAGAAAAGCAGCTGAGAAGGATGAGACCGTCCGAGCATCGTTGATCTGGGCGCGCCGATCTTGGCCGTCGGAAAGATGTACGCCTGATTCCGGACCCCCCCCTCTGCTTAAAGGTATAAAGGCGGGGGGGGGGTCCAGAATCGCCTCGCGCGCCGTTGATCCGGGCGTCATGATCTCGACCGTTGAAGAGGTGCACCCCCGATTCCGGACCCCCCCCCCTGCTTAAAGGTAGAAAGGCGGGGGGGCTCCAGAATCCGATGCGCACTGTTGATCTGGGCGTGCGAAATCCTACCGTCCAGAGTTGATTTCCAATTAAACGCGGACGCATTTGCGTCCCAAACTTAGGACAAGTGGGTTTTTAACCCATTCTTTGCATTCTAACCCCCTTTACAAGAAATATCTCTAACAGACTTAATAGTGGAGGGAGATTTGAAAATACTCATCGTTTCCATCTCCAAATTCATTGATGGCTCCAATCCAAGCAAGGTATTTATTAATTGGCACCACTTGGTAGGATTATAATCAATATCCAAAGACATCATGTAGAATGAGGTTATTGAACCTTCAGACATCAAAATATCCACAAACTGACTAGTTGATGACTTGGGAAATGAAGGAATGGAAAAAATATATATATAAGATCTAGACCTGAAATGGGATGATTTAGAGAAAGGAAAACTCAAAAGATATTGCCTCAAAATCTCTCAAGAGGATGCCTCTCACCCATATGGGGTGATAGGGACGGGAGTCATGTGAATTGGGAGGACATGAGGTTATCAATGGGAAAAGGATAATTATCTATCATGGCCCTATACGTAATTTGATAAATCCAGAACATCACATTCAAAGCGATGATTAAAGCAACACAAAATATTCAAGGGAGACATCATGTCCTTTACTGGTTTTTGTCGTAAGTCATTTGGTTGGAAAAGATTAGTATTATAGAAGCAGTGGAATGGAGGCAAATGATGTCATTTACCACCACCTGAGAATACACCATTAATATATATAAGAGGAAATATGGATGTTGGGGTCTTGAATTCCTCCTCTATTCTATCATGCTTGAATATGGTGGCCATGAAAAACCTAGTGAGCAAAGGGAATGGACAAGGGAAGCACCACCAAAGAAAATTAGTAGGGGAATACCACCAAAGGCTCAAAGTAGAATGGGAAAATTACCAGTGCCTCCATGCACTCATGGATACTATATATTTGGTAGAGAGGTTTGAGTTTGGGCATAAGTTGACCACTATGAGGTACTTGGAAGACCTAGAAGATAGAGTCCATTGGTAGAGGCACAACACTAGAAGCCACATGATGGATAAACATAGGTATCTCACAACATAATTAACCAACACAACAAAAATGATTGACCTATAATAGTATACCAAGGAAAATATTGTATGTGGTATGTAAAATAAGGTTGAGTAAGATAGACCTTTCCTAGAGCAAATTGTAGACATTCTCCAACTGTTGGATGATAACTATGACTCTCTCTCAGAAGAAATAGGTGGCCTACACACTTGTCCTACATGCTTAGACTATAAACAATTGTAAAATATATAAGGTTGAGTAAGATAGCCCTTTCCTAGAGCAAATTGTAGACATTCTCCAACTATATAATGGGAGAAGAAATCTTCCTGGGGTCTTCATGAGGGTTTAGTCCCCATACTTCATTCAAAGAGATGGTGAAATTTAAATCTCCCCCAAAATAATATCTTTATAATTCAAAACACTAGACTCCCCGAGTTGCTCCCAGAAGAAGCAACGATTATAATAAGGACCATAAATATTTATTAACTTTAAAGAAGAATTGAGCAACTTGTCACATAATTGAATTAGGTTGCATGAGGGAAATATATACTTTTCTGTCACCTTTATTTGAGGGCCCCACGCTATAATGAGACCACCTAAAAGACCCTCTACATCTATAGAGAAAAAGGATGAACTTGAGAGCCAAGAACTGAACACCTCCACAACCTTGACTCCACTACATATCGTCTCTTGAATCATCAGAATGTCCCCCCACTCCCCATGCATTAAAAGAGAACGCAATATTTTGTGACCTATCTCCTGGTCTTTCCTTACTCTAAGGGCCTGAACTATTGTAGATTGTTTCCCACTGCGAATCTCTTTGATCGCCTATATTTGGGAAAAATAAATTAAATATTTTCTGCCCACTTGTCCCCCGATTCCTTTTTCCAAAGACAAACCTCCTAAAGCATCCCTGTTGGGGCCCTTGTTTATCTTATATCTTAAAATATAGTCAGATTTCACAACAAATTTTGAACTTGGACACGAAGATGAGGAGGCAGAATGATCAATAGTGTTAGGAGGATTCGAAAGTAAAATGGAGGCTTCCCCTTGGGATTTCAGAGGTTGAGACGGTAGTGATTCTTTGCAAAACCCAACAATAGGAGAAGAGAACTCATAAAGGAGATTACAAGACTATTGTGAGAGAGAGAGACTTAGGAGGAACATCATGTGAACCCAAACCTTAACATCATGTGAAATGGAACCTTAACATCACGCGAAATTGAACCTTGTACCTTAGGAATATCCGAAGAGGCATCGTTAAAAAGGGATTTAATCGATACAGAAGGACTAGGATTCTTACCAAATATTCTGTCGCGGGTATCCTTGTGGAAACTGTCGCCTAGAGAGATGGTCCTTGCTAGCTTTGAGCCGCTCTGCTCCATACCTTACACTTTCACCACCTCTTTTGTTATGAAGTCCCCATCACCTTGTTTTCTTTTCTAAACCTTGGAAAATGGTGGGAAATGTGTTGGGGTTCTGTTAAACTGAGCTTGTAAATGGCCTACCATGTGACGACCAAAGCACCAGAATAGAACGCACCAATAATCGATCTTTTGAGGTATAGAGAAACCTCCCCAGACGAGCTCAATCTCATCCAAAAACCCATCTCGCAAATCCACCTCGATTTGCAACCAGACCCAACATATATCTGTCTTAGTTTCCCATCCCAGTTTAAAACCAATGAATTTACCAATCCTATTCCCTATAGAAACCATAACCTCTTCATGCCAGAATGTGAACAACAAATTTGATAGGGTCACCCACACTTTTGAAGGGGAATGGACGTCATGGGTAGGGTCGAAAGAGATCGACCATTCCTTCATGACCAACCCCGATGGCCCTCAGCCCCATGCACGAATAAACAAATCCATCATATCTTCATGGTAGTTGAAAATAAAGCAAATGTATTCCCTCACTAAGGTGGAAAAAACAGATAAATACCTTAATACTCCCACCCAATTGTCTTCCAACCAAAGTTTCAAAGACGCAGGAGTGACTGACTTATCGCAGAACCTGCCTATAGTCGTCGTCCTTAACAGGTTTTGGATATCCCCAATAACCATGTCATCACCCACCACGATCCTTTTTCGCTCCTTCCTCACCTTATAGCACCTTCCTTTCCTCAAAGATCTACTTCTTGGATAGTTCTTCTCAGCTTCCTGGCACTCTAAGACTTCTTTGTTTGCCACCTGCAACATCATTGGAACTACATGCACTAGGGATGAAAATGGGACCGATTAGGAACCATTCTATCTCTTTACCCATGTGCAAATGTGTGATCCTAAACCCTTCATGAACCTTGATCTCCCCCCACCTGCCTGGCACGATACCAATCCTTGTTTGGAGAAGAACCTTGAGATCACCCTGCTATAATGGACCCAACAATCCAAGGACCAACATGTCTGCAACCCTTTTTAAAATCTGTTCTCTAATGTACTCATCATATGACGGAAATATTTCATCTGTGCCATATACCTATGCTCCATAATCCAAAATGTCATCCCCCATTATTGCCTAGCTAGTTTGTCATTAAAGAACATTAAGCCTCTAGAAGCCTTCCACTTGGCCTACAAAAAAAAGGGACCTCCTCCGCTCGTGGCTAGCCCTCCAAACCATGAAAAGGGACTAAATACTATGGCCACCTTATGTCGCTTAGCACACTAGCCCCTACCTCAAACCTCTTCATTTCCTTGATTATGTCAAACCTAGAAAGGATATACCTTGAGGGATGAGCCACCATTGCAGACCCTACTAGGGCTTCCATCGTGCACCCATATATATATATCACCACCTTTTTCGATTTAGCCCCCTCAAAACTATCCCAAACTTGGTGTAATGGGAGAAAAGGGCCAGGAATGATTGCTAAAAGACTCAATATATTTATGATTTCAAAGGGAATTTTAGAAAATCAATGTTCCTTTAAAATCTTGAGTCGAGATTCGGGGAATCTCTTACCACATGCCTATAATTCTAGAAGCGTCAAATTCAAGGAAAAGGCCATCATATCCAATGAATTTTAATCAGGAGTGGCTAAAGGAAGCATATTATCAGAAGCTGGTTGTGTAGTCTTGGTTTCATCTAGATGAGGATTTGGGAACCTATCTTATGCATCAATTTACTGACAACATCTCAAGAATTAAACAAGCTACAATTTCTTGGGCCAATGGTTTTAGGCTAAAACAAGCGACATTTATAAGGGAGGTAGAAACAAAGATTTGGGTTCTCCTGATAGAAAGAGATGCATGCTCTTTGACAGAAGAAGAATAATTAATGCTAAAGACGCTTTTGAAGAAAAAACAAGAGTTGTTGAAAGTGAAGGAATCCAAATGGCATAAAAAAAAAGCAGAGTTGTTCGGATCTGCGAAGGGGATAATAATACATTCTTTTTTCATAAATTCGCTAGCTTTCAGAGAATGATTCATTCCAATTGGTAAATAAAGAACCAATAAATATGATTGGTGTCAGATTTTGGCGAGATAGCGAAAGCAAGAACAATCTTTTTATCCAACCTTTTCAAGGAACCAGTGAGTTGTCCTATCTTAGAGATTCTAAAAGTTATCAATTTATTCCCAAAATCCATAATGGAGGAAATGAACATGTCCTTACTAGCAAAGATCTTGGAGAAGGAAATCTTCGACACCGTATCCTCTTTCCAAAAATGTAAAAGACATGAACATGATGGAATCATGGTCGAGTTCTACTTAGGATTCTATGGGCATATCAAGGGGGATTTGTTGAAAATAGCAAATAAATCTCAAAGATATGGAAAGATTGGGGGTCTCTCAATTCCACTTTTCTGGCCCTTGTTTAGAAAAATAAAGATCCCTTCTATTTTGAAGACTTTAGGCTGATTGCTTGCAATAATTTGATTTATAAACCCATTGCTAATATCATAGCCAATCACATTAAACCAATCTTCAGTGAGCTAATTTATGATGAGCAGTACAGTTTTCTTTTCAAAAGAAAAATTCATTATGTTGTGTCTCTAACTCAACAATCTGTACACTCCTTAAAAACAAAGAATATCCCTTCAATCGTTATGAAGCTTGATTTTTCAAAAGCCTATGACGAAGTGAGTTGGGCCTTTCTCAGGCTTGCTCTGATTCAGATGGGGATGAACTTACAATCAATCAATTGGATTATGGGATGCATTGAGTCTTCTTCTTTCTTTGTAATTATTAACGGGGATTCCTCTCGCTTCTTCAAATATTCTTGCGGGCTTCTCCAGGGTTTCCCACTTTTCCTATTCTTATTCCTTATTATAGGAGAAGGTCTCAGTATTCTTATAAAAAAGGCTTGCAACGATGGTCTTATCAAAGGACTAAAAATCACAAAATTTGAGATCATAACCCATTTATTATTTTTTGATGACGTGGTTCTCCTTGGTGCAGGGTCAATCTCAGAATTTCAAGCTCTAAATAAAATTTTGGATCTATTTTGCATTTTTGTAGATGTGCAAGTCAATAGGTCAAAGTCTATCTTGTTTGTTCAAGGATTATAGGAGAAAGTTGCAGGTGCTTTGGAGGATTTATTTCCTTTCACAAAGAAAAAATTAGATGAAGGTTTGAAGTATCAAGGATTTGTGCTCAAACCAAATTATTATTTGTTTAGAGATTGGACAATGTTATACAAAAAAATTAAGGTACAAATATTTTGTTGGGTTCATCGTTGGCTCTCAAGGGGAGGGATGTTAACATTACTGAACTCAGTGTTGAGTTGTATAGCCAAAATTCCAAAGGGTATTATCACTAAAATTAAGAATATTTGTTCTCAATTCTTGTGGTCATGAAACAAGGAAAAAGGAGGGATTTGTTTGGTGAAGTGGATGAAGCTTGTGATGCCTAAGGAGTTGGGGGGTTGGGGCATAAAAAAATTATTCTGGTTTTCCAAAGCCCTTGCATC
This sequence comes from Picea engelmannii, assembly GCA_009831015.1. Classification (NCBI taxonomy): domain Eukaryota; kingdom Viridiplantae; phylum Streptophyta; class Pinopsida; order Pinales; family Pinaceae; genus Picea; species Picea engelmannii. The sequence continues at coordinate 114,106 of ML786003.1, read as the reverse complement.
TAAAATCAAGTGGAGGTTGATCCATAATGACATGCTCTGGGGCAGAGTGATGGTCTCTAAATATATCCCAGGTCTGTCCTTTATAGAATGGATAGGATCACTAAGGAATTCAATGCACAACAACTCGATATGTTTGAAGGCAATGGTTGAGGATTTTCCTTTAATTGGGAATCAACTAGTTTGCAACATGGGGAATGGAAACCAACTAAGGATAGGTGAAAATACTTGAGTAAGCTTAAGGGAGGGTTACAAACTGCTTGAAGATCTAGTTTTTTATCTTCACAATTATGGTATATATTCCTTAAAGGATGCAATGTTAGGGGACTCAAAATGAATTGGTAGAACAATCTGGAAGTCGACTACTATTTTAGAGGTGGAAGGAGAGAAATCAAAGTTATGGGAAGGTTACTTAAACCTTTTAAAAACAAATTTCACCTCATTTCATGAAGACGAGGAGGACTCACTATTCTTGACTAGTAATGAGAAATCAGAAAACTACTTTTCCAAGATGGGCTATTAGGTGCTGACATAAGACACGTTCAGTGAGGAAAAGAAATGGTGGTGGCATTTTATATGGGCTCCCATGGTCCCAAATAAATTGAAAATGATTATGTGGCTAGCAATGAAAAACAAGTTGTTAACATGGGATAATGGGATGAAAATGAGATGGGTAGGCCCCAACAAATGCTCGCTATGAAAATATTCCTTAGAGTCAGTCTTGCATCCTTTTATTCAATGTTTTTTCACAACACAAGTCTGGAAGGGAATTGAAAAATATCTCAAAACCAGGTTTCTAAGGCCTAAAAGGGACCTGGAAAGCTGGTTAAAATTCTGGAAGGAGGATAAAGAAACACATGATAACCTCTCCGTTCCCTTTTTCTATATTTACTTTTTATGGTGGTCAAGAAATAGTTTTTTTTTTAAGGATATCTTTATCCCATGTGAAGTGGTGGCAGGTTTGATAGTAAAACTTTTAGGTGAATATAAGGCGGTTATCAAGCCAAAAAGATCTGAACACCTTGTATGCCACAATTAGCGGAGGGGGTTCTTTGGGGCTTCTTTGGTGGGGAAAGTTAACGTAACCCACCTCGATGTGGAGTGGGGGCTATACTTTTCATTTCCATCTCCCACTTCTTCACGATTTGATACTCACCTAGGTTTGGATCGAATAATAATGCATGGATTCCTTTCCTTTTAGCCTTGTTAGTCCACGTTGACATGCTAAGCTGAGGAAGATTCAGGTGTTCAGAGACTCAAGGGTCGTGGTAGATTGGGTCAATGAGACTTCCACTCTTTAGGTGAGGAGCCTTCGTCCTTGATTACACTAGGTTCATTCCTTTATAGACAAGATTGAGTGGTTCACCTGCTCTCATAAAATTAGAGAGTTAAATGAGAAGGAAAATGGCTTTTCAAAGAAATCTTTGCAGCTGGAAGATGGGGCTTTTATTGTTCAAGAATTTTACAATAACCAGTTTCTGGAGGAAATAAAAAGAATGAAGAGGAAAGTGAATATGACAGTGAAAAGGACAGTCCTTTAGAGGACGGTAATATGTATATTCTTTTTTTTTTNTGGAACATTAACAAAAAAAAAAAAAAAATCATTCTATGAAAGAATGTGTGTGTGTGTGTGTGTGTGTGTAAAATTAATTTAATCAAATTTGAATTGTTTTCTCCTGCCAAGTAAACATGAATAGAAGAGGAAGGAGAGTTGGGATAGCCAGAGGTCAAGGCACATGTCTACCTCTACCACAACTTACACCTCTACACTCTCTACCAAGGGAAGAGGAACATGTTCAAGAACTAGGACATGTACATGTTGGAGATGTGATAACCATGATGCATTCATTCCAAAGGATGTGCAATGCACTAATGAATAGATTGGAAAGGGAAGAGGGAGGAATTTCGATGCATGTTGAAGGATCAGAAAATCCTACAAGTAACCATGTGCATAGAGAGACAAAAAAAATTAAATTTCCATAGTTTTGGGGTTCTACCAATGGACAAGTTGCCGAAGCCCGATTGGAAAACATGGCAATGTGATTTTCTTTAAGGCATTGCACCTCTAATCTCAAGGTGTGTATGGGTATATTCTAGCTAAAGGGAAGTTATCTACTTGGTGGAAGACCCTATTGCCACAGTTTGGGATGGGTGTGTCTGAAATTTCATGGGAACTATTCAAGGATAATTTCAAAGAATGATACCTCTCAAAGGAATTTATTGAAAGACAACTGAATGAGTTTAACTCATTAAGGTGGAACAATAGGTCAATACCTAAATATGAGTCTAGGTTTATGGAACAATTGAGGTATGCACTACATCTAAATATAGAAAAGTTGTAGGTTAACAAATTTGTATATGGGGTGAATTATAACATCGGACATAAGGTTAGGATATCAATGCCTCGTACTTTGCATGAGGCAGTTCAGGGGGCTATAATAGTCGAGGAGGAACTTGTGGGTGGTGGTCAATTTAGACCATTGAGACATTTAGGGTTAAGGGGACAGAGACATGTATCACAATCAACTAGTGCATTGATACCTATAGCAAGATGTAGGGATGTGCCAAGGGAAGCAGTGATGAGTACTTAGAGGTGACCAATAGGGAACCCAAGGCCACCATATCGGCCATTGACACAACAAACTTGACCAACACAGTAGATGAGTAGACCTATTTTTTCCCAATGTTTAAGTTAGAGCGAACCTCTTAAGAGGGGGTGTTGGACATGCAGAGGACCACATTTTTAGAGGGAGTGTCTACATGCACATAGTGAATTTAGTCGAGAGTAGAGTGAGAGTACAATTTATGACTTGGGTAAAGCCCATAAAATTCATGTAGTAGTGAATAAATACCAAGCCAAGAATTAGTCCACCATACTAGAGACATCAGGTAAGATTAATGATATCAATTTTTCAATATTAATAGATCCAAGAGTGCCGAAATTTTTATTTCACATAATGCATTGTTAAAAATAAAAAACAATGGCAATTAATCAAGATTTCAATGTCAAATTAATATGTATTATGATCTTGCACCACGTCGATATCCCTTTATCCCTTGCCCATTGTAATCACATTTTCCTGTGATAAGCATGGTGAAATGATGGTAAAAAATAGAGTGAAATTCTGTGGGATTTACCTTTTATGAAAGAAGAAAGAGAAGAGAGAGGGAAGGGAAAACATGATCCATAGAAATAAGTTTGAGATGGAAGGACTAAAACCTTCAAATAACAAGATTAAAACATGTTTCCTTACTGCTTGGCCACACCCCATTCCCTTCCTACTTCCCCATTCTTATGATAACGACCTTATAGTAATTTATAACACAACATATTAGAAAATATATGAATGACTAGTTAAGACATACAAAAGTTGTGTTTCACAGAAGCTATTAGGTATTGTTTTTGAGTTGCTATCCTAGGCCCTATGTGTTGTAGTAATGTCTTACAAGGAAATTTCCATCTTTATAACAAGTATTATTATATTATAGTCTCAACATTTTAGCTTGTTTGCAATTTTTTAAAGAACATTGAGGACATTGCGATGCCCTTGAGGACTTCTAAATTTAGTAGGCTTAAAACTATCAATAGATATGTTTTGTTGCAAGAGGAGTATTTATACACAGGAAATCAAGAACAAATTAGTTTGACTTTATTGTTGTAAGTGATTTAGCAAGTTCAAAACATGATTAAGAGCTACAATAGTGACAGTTACTTAACAATGAATGTCAGAAGTTTCTATTTAGACAACAATCATATCATATTGTAACACCCTATGGTGCATGAAGTCACTGTGTGGGATTTAGTTTGTATGTAATGGAAAATATCATTGTTGATTATGGATCATAGCGTGTTTATTGAGTATTTCTAGCCAATTCTTACTAGTATTTCCAGTCTAACACCCCCTCTTAAGAGGTTTTCTCTAACTTCAAAATTGGGAAAAAGTAGGTCTACTCATCTACTGTGTTGGTCGATTTTGTTGTGTCAATGGCCAATATGGTGGCCTTGGGTTCACTATTGGTCACCTCTAAGTACTCATCATTGCTCCCCTTGGCACATCCCTACACCCTGCTATAGGTCTCAATGTACTAGTTGATTGTGATACATGTCTCTGTCCCCTTAACCCTAAATGTCTCAATGGTCTAAATTGACCACCACCCACAAGTTCCTCCTCGACTATTATATCCCCCTGAACCGCCTCATGCAAATCACGAGGCATCGATATCCTAACCTTATGTTTGATATTATAATTCATCCCATATGCAAATTTGTTAACCTACAACTTTTCTATGTTTAGATGTAGTGCATACCTCAGTTGTTCCATAAACCTAGCCTCATATTTAGGTATTGACCTATTGTTCCGCCTTAATGAGTTAAACACATTCAGTTATCTTTCAATAAATTCCTTTGAGAGGTATCATTCTATGAAATTATGCTTGAATAGTTCCCATGAAAATAATGCTAAGTATATAAAGCTACTTTGTTTTGTTGTAGTTCCCATGAAAATAAAGCTAAGTATATAAAGCTTTGTTTTGTTGTAGATTTATATGCTCTCTCTCTCTCTC
>ML786003.1:47930-109490 GCA_009831015.1 Picea engelmannii | reverse complement strand
CCTTATATTCTTCAAGGCACAGGCCCAGGTCAACAACAAGGCTCAAATTCGTTAAAACAATATACTCTTTATGAGCTCAACATGTAACTTATAGGAATATAACCTGGGTGGTGAGGATGATACTCCATCCTACAACCACTCAAGCTAGACCCAATTGACATCTCTCTTTTTATCTATCTATATAGGAGATTTTATATGTAAATATTATCTCTCTTTTTTATACATATAGAGATATTTGTATTTGTATTTGTATCTATATTTAATCAACATATAATGTTATTACTCTTTCTTGTTTGAAGCATTGTAATTTTTTTTTCAAGCCTGACATATGGTGACATTAGCATTACCCACATTACAACATCTCTCCCATACTAGTTATAGAATCACTTTGTTGCTCTATGTACTTATTGCAAAGTGAAAATAGATGTTGAGCTAAAATTAGATGTAGGCAATATATTGAAAACAAAAGTAGAATATATAATGCTAAGATGAAATGTCTACCTAATAAAAGAATGTGCATATAGATAACTATAGTACATCAAAGGACCATTAACATGCAAATTAACATAGATGTTAAGAAATGTGATTTGAAACATAAGATAAGAAATACCATTTTAAATGTGTTTTATATCTTATAGTCACATAACGATTGAAATGAATGAAATACATGTTTTTTTGAAAAGATAATTCATGTCGAAAATAGTATTGATAAAAACTAGTATTGACACTATATGTAATTGTGAGAAGCAAAGTGTTGTAGCAAATACTCAACAATGCTAGTGTTCTATTGCTAGAAATATATGATTAAGATTTGTTAAACAATTGTAAAATCTCATGAACTCATTGTCAAAGTTTCTTCAAGTTACTATACATACAAGCTTGTGAATTAGTTTTTTCTATTGGAGGTGTATAAGTGACCTCATCAGATCTTGTTCTCTACATTTTAGCCATTACCTATGGTCAAGATTTGGTAGACGATTGTAGAATCTCATGAACCCATTGTCCAATTTGCTTCAAGTTACTATAGATACAAGCTAGTGAATGAGTTTTTTCTATTGAAGGTGTATAAGTGACCTCACTAGATCTTGTTCTCTACATTTTAGCCATTAGCAATCCTGGAGGTCAATTATATCCCCATTAATCTTATAACAAACTAAAATGTGCAAAAGTAGTAAATAAGAATAGAAGATAAATGAAATACTTATTTTCTCATTGAACTTGACATTTTCAAAATCTAAACTACAAATAAACGAAGTATAATTACAATGAGAATAATAATTGCTTACAAAAGGAATTGACCAACATCTCTAATTAGAGTCAACGAAAGTAAAGATGTATGTAAGCTAATATTCTTAGTGTGCAAGTCATTTGCAAAAGTATTAAATACATTTATACTCTAGATATGGAACTTAAAAGTCTATTATTGTAATTCTTCTTGGTTGTTCCATAGAACTCGAGATTAAGTTGCATGAGTGTCATTTTAGGCATAGATGCAATTGTGTGTAGAAAGTTCTCTATTTTTTGAAACAATTAGCAAGGTCCCGAGCCTTATACATTTGCATAGGAAACAGAAGGGGCAAAGACAATTGAGAACCAAAATGAAAATTGGTTTTGGAAATGTTGCCATAAGACAAAAATAATGAGCCCAAATATGGCAAGCCAATTCAAAGAATTTGTGTGATGAAAAAAGAGGAGATGACAATATCAGACATATGGAAAACATATCAATCAACCAAGAAACTTAAATGTATGCATTTTTTATAATTGTAGAGAGAAAATGGTTGGATCAACAATTACATTAATATTACATCATAATCAAGAGTGGAAAATGTAAAAAAAAATGGTTGGCGGGCAGTTGGAATTGCTAGAAAATACACATTGCTACATTGTGCTTATGAATTTCATAGAATTGTAGTTATAGTAGAGAACTAAAAGATCTAGCAAAAATAGGTTTATTTCATTTTTATGTATCTATAGAGATTTACACATATAGCATTTTTTTCCAAAAAGGAGAGATTGTTTGAATAGTACTATCATTTTCTAGGAAAGTGCAAGAGATAGAAAATATTGCTAATTCATGTATGCAAGAGCAATGTTGTCGACTAACAGTGCAAATTATCCTTGGAGACGAAATTCTTAAAGTTTAGCAAATGTTTGACCAATGTCACTCTATTATTATTGAAAGGATATTTTTGTTAGCTTTGGAAAGACTTGATGTAACAACAGGTTATGTAGCATGCAGGTCATATTTGTATTTTCTTTTCCTAGTGTGCATTCCAAGATATTATCATACAAGTACACTTTGTTTGTTTGGTAGTGAGCATAATGAGCTAGTTCACCTAATATTGGAAAAGACACTAGTAGAAAATTTTAATAGCCACTACTAAAAGGTTCAAATGGAGGCAAGAAAATATTTTTTTGTTGTTAGGACACCTTGAATCTACATGCACATATGACTTCAATGTGATATGTGGATTGGAAAATGCAGGAGGCAATTGTAGACTGAAGTGTAGAGAGGGTGGAAGCTAATGTTGGTGGAAAACGGTGTTACTTGAACAATGCTACCAACAAAAAACTATTATATCTATTTTTTGACATCATCATTTAAGACATGAATGAAGTTTGATTGTCCAATTCATAGGCTAGAAGTCCCTTTTGAGCCATTTCAGACAATATTTTTGAACAACAACATTAGAGCATTTTTGCATGCCAACTATTCATGTACTTGAGTTTAAAAATATGTATAAGACTAGTTCAGCTATAGTTGAAAGGCATAACAAAAATTTTATTTATTTCAATTAGAAAATATCACACATAATATCATCTAATCAATAAAGAGAAAATATGGATTGAAAGGGAAAATGCAACAACCATTAGAATAAAGGATACTCACTGGTTTTTTTCTCTATTTAGTCATTCTTTAAACAAATTTCATATTGGTTGTTATTTTGACAACAGAAAGTGACAATTGCACCAATAGAGCCAACTGGGTAAGTCACATCTAATGCAATTAGTTGAGAGATCATGGTGTGCATTGAGAGATGAAGATTTATGTAAAACCATGGAATCTACTTGATCATGGTGTTCACGTTTAAAATAATGCAATATTCTACATCACCTCATTAAAATGAGGTAATATGTCGAAGTCCAAGTTTTCTAATCCTCACATTCATTCTAGCTGTCAAGCAAGGAATGAATTGTGGTATCAAAGTGTTTCCAACATTCACTATTATTATCACTTGCTCATGTTTTTCAACAATATTGGCATGGAAAAGTTATGTTTTGGTTGGAGAGTTGATGTTTTTACTGCATCCAGAGTCGTATAAGACCAGGACATCACACTTGAAGATATTTCCTAGTCTATGTGTTATGTGTGCAAATATGCACGATAGAAGATTTTGTTTTGATGTATGCAAGGATGAAATTGAGAAGACTTCTACAGTCAAAGGTTGTATTAAATGTTTGTAAGCTATATTAGCAATAATATTGTTGGCATTGAAAGATATTTAAGCACTATGTGCAAGATCGATGTCAAGTTATTTTTCATTTTTTTAATAGAAATGGTTAATAATTGTATTAAGAAATTGTTGCAGTCGCACCAGACAACATAATAATACAATCGTAAAAAGGATTTTTGAAAGCCAAAGTTTTAGAATATGTCCAAAATTCAAAATGACTACCTAAAGCCAAAGTTCTCTATCTATTTCAAAATCACAACAAAGAGGCCTACATTATAGATCCTATAGAACTAGCCTATAACCAATACAAATTTTCAATACATAATTAATTCTTTGAGAAAGTATGTCTGCCCCACTTACGCAAAGATTCTAGGGTTGACTGATGACCTAAGAAAATATTTGAATTCGCTTCTATTCTCTTTGTTCCTACCTTGATTTCCTTCCCCTTGTGAGAGAATGAGAGGGATGAGATATGTTCCTCGGGGCATCAATGAAAGATAATGATTTATAAGTCTCGGACAAACATTCTTGCTACACTGAGAGATTAGTGGGAGGGTCTTGTTCCCTTGCATCCTCCTCTTCTATCTCCTCTTCTTCCTCGTGTAATTCCTCTAATTACTCCACAAATTCCTCTTCTTCCTCCTCTGATGGATCCAAAGGAGTTAGTTCCATAATATTTTTCTTACTTGTTTCCATAGGAGTCCCTCTACATTCCTGCATTCCTAAAGTATTTCTTGCATTGGATCTACTTATGTTCCATTTGTTATTGTATTTGTTGTTTCTATTGGGACCTAGGATGCCACTACTCCATCTTTAGGCTCCAATTGGATTATAGTTGGGTATACCTTTACATTATCCTTGCACGCTTCCTCTATAACTTGTAGAACATCACATACGTTGTTGTTCACAATGGAGGGATTTTGTTGATTTACCTTTAAATGTTTCACCACCTTGGGTTGTTGATTTTTTCTCTTGTTTGAGGCTCGATTGAAAGGATTTTTTTCTTGATTACTAATGGAATTCATATTCTGCTTTTGGGAAGAATTGTTTTCATAGTTCTTTAGACAATTCTTAGTGAAGTGTCCATACTTGTGACACGAATTGCATTCAAATGGAATATGCTCATAATCCAAGGCTTGTAAATGTATCCAACTACCCATATTAATTTGCATTTCCTCTAGGAGGCCATTCTCCAAGTCCACTTCCTCACAAATTCTAGCACACAAGTACAAATTTTCTTTTGGTTTTGTGCTATCAATAAAATGGCCCATATTGTTCCCTATCTCTTTGAGAATAATATCATCCTAGAACATAAGAGGAATATGGGGCAGTCTAACCCACATAGGATTCAATGTGATATCTTCTTTTGGGTTGAATTCAAGAGACCGCCGAATTAAAAACAAGCATCTGGATCCCATGAAATAGGGACCTGAGTGGAAGATCAAGTCTCAATATTCCTTTCTATGAAATAGAAAAATGAAAAAACCTATTTATGAAGCAAATGGAATTACTTTTCCTTGGAGGTTGGGAGCCCATTGTTCTGGTACCCATGATTCTATGGATCTTGGACTAGGCCACAAGCTCATGAACTTCCCCACTAGGGCCTACTCATGGAGGATAAATGTTTTTTTCATGGAGCTAGAATCAAAAAATCTAACTGAGGGATGGTACCCATCCTTTTGAAAAATTTATTCAGCATTGGGAGAGCTCCATTGTCCATCTTCTTATTGTGAACCAATAATTTAAATGCCTCAATTTCTACAAGAATATTGGCTCCCACTGTCATAGCTAAACCACAACAAGAAATGTTGGTTGAATTCTGAAGAGTCTAGGCATAGACTAGTTGATGGTAGGCCACAATCTTCCTTGTGCATATTATCCAATGAAGTCACAGAGAGTAGTGGTGGAGACTAGGGTAAACCCTAGCTGCAAGAGAGGCCCCATTGTCTCATCTATATAAAAAAACAATATCTAATGAATATTACGAGTAGTGTCATTCAACAAAATGTAAAAAAAAAAATTAAAGATATTATTGGCACAATAGAAAATGCATCAAGTTTTATGTTGCATTAAGTTATGCATAAATGTTGATGGCTTAAGAGACATATGCATAGTTTCTATTTCATGCACTACAAGGAATGGGAAATTGAGAATATCTAGTGGTTGTGAAAGAAAGTGAAGTGTTTTTTCTTTGATGCAATGTGTTATAGTGTCAAATAGGAAATGAAGAAGGACAATTAGATCAAGATTACAAAAATTGTCTTAAAAGAGTGAGAGGAATCTCACTTGTAAAAAATAGTGAAAGCAATGTAGGACATCTAATCGAATGAGCAAAATAATTTTGTCTTTGTTTACTTTAAAACATTTTCATATTTGTTATCAATAGCACAAAGCAAAATGGAATATAGAGAATATGGAAAGGAAATTCTTAAAAGGAACTATGTCTAATGTGACAATTTAATCTTGCATGTCTTGTTGTTATGGTTTTCATGTAGTGGAAGAAGACATTTTGGAGGGACTGCAAGGTCTAAGAATCTATGAGACATTGAAATTAAAGTTGTCATGGTTGAATGCATTGATAATAAGTATTTGAAAGAACCCATGGATAGCATCTTATGCATGCATAATATAGACTAAATCTAAACTAAAAATACTAGTTGATTAGTGAGAGTACAGATTTCTATGGGTCCTATTGAAAGAATAAATAAACAATGAATTGTTTAGATATGAGCAAGGTTAAAGAACATCTTGTAAAGAATATTCAATTTTGTTTCCTAACTAATCATGTGTTTCTTTCTTTTTGAGACTTTGTAGAGAATTCATTGAGTAAATGTGCATGGAAGCACATAAGTAATAAAAGAGAAAATAGAGGCAATGAATGTGATTGTAAGACGTGAAAATTATCTAGCAGCAAGAGTAAAACAAGAACATTGTATATGTGTTGGAAAGTATTTATATCACTAGTAGTCATCTTCTATGAGTTGTTAAGTAAAGAAAATAAATTGTTTGTTTTGTTGACAATAAGCATGGATTGCCAGTATGCTATATTGATACAAGCATAATTTCTTGGTAGCACTATTAGAAGGCAATATTGATGATGGAGAGTAGGGAAAAATGTGTTTCCTATACTCCAAAGGTGGAGGAAAGTGTCAATAAGTTAATTTACAAACATACATGAAAAAGTTTTCAAAGGAACTGAAAGGAAAATAACATGGTGATTAGTCAAGTGAGCATCAAGGATACTATAGATGTTGTTATATTTAGGTATATTTGTCCATCAAACATTGAACTAGTGTCGCTTGTTTCTTTAGTTGTATTTAATGTGAAGTTAGTTCTTTGCATAAACAAGAGAATTTTTTGTTTCGCATCATTGTTTTGCAAAATGTCAAAGTTCAAATTGCCTATGATACCAATATGCTCATTTTGTTGAATGTTTAATGCTATTGTGCATACACATCGGAAAATCCTCTGGTGGTGCATGTGGTGCAATGTAAATATTTGCCAATCTATCAACAATGTTAACAATGTGTAAGTAAATCACAATTGATTCGATATGCTCTGTCACATAATTCTTGTATTTATTGAGTATTTTGTTCTATTTGTAGCATGCAACAATGCCATGAAGGTGAAACATTGAGAGATAATTGTAGGTCTCTACAAGCTACTCTCTTTTGCGAGAAGGTTTGTTTGTGTTTCTTGTAAACACAAGATGTCACTTTCATGAGGTTGTATTCCTTGAAAATATTATCAATATGCAATTTCAAGATTTATGTGTTCAATGAGCATATCAACAAATAGTTTCCTTTTGATATTGTTACCAATTGTACTCAAGTTGCCAGTGTGCATATATTCAAAGACTTCTCATTTAAAAATAGTTTTTTTATAATTGAATGATCTTTTTTTTGCAATTTGCTTAAGAGAAGGAGTGATTGGATGTCTTTAACACTAGAAAGTGTAGTGTACACAAGTCCATGTTGTTTGAATCTATGTTGATAAAATGCTAGGCTATCCATTGTAGAGCCTTGTGATCTATTTATTGCTTATGCACATGCTAGTTGGACAAGAAATCGTTTCCAAGAAGAGGTTGGTTCTATTTGAAGATTTAAAACAAAAAGTAAATTTTTGATGAAGTAACAAAACATCGTGGAAACAGTAATTGAAAAATGGTTATAAGGAATTTATACACTACATAATGTAGTGGAAATTCTAATGGAGGAAGCGTACATGGTTTCTGATAGAATATTTCCAAGAAAAATCTCAAAAATTGGTGAAGTCTAAAATAAATAAAAAATAGTCATTAGAAATGTGGATATGAGAGTCATTAATATTATCATTGGAAAATTAGTCATTAGGATTATCATTGGGATAATCATTAGGCCATTCATTGGGATAGTCATTATCGTAGTCATCAAATGAGGCCAAACCAGTGATTAAAAAAATCAAGAAATGGTGAAGGATGGATAACTCCAATGAAGGTGTTTGGGAGCAAAGTAAAATAGTGATCGAGATGGGGCTTACCTAGTCATTGGAATTGGCAATCTGAACTAGGAAACTATCATATTTGTTAGGAAATAATGAGAATGGTGTTTCCCAAAACCATCTATTAGTACTAGAGAAGATTCAAGGGGGAGGAATTGGGGATCCAAGGACAAGGTACTTGGTATATATAGAAATATTTGGTGTTAAAAAAAGTAGTCATCAGAAATTTATGGACTACAAGGTGTAATGAAATTACGATAAAGGAAGGAAAGGTGGTTTCCAATTGAAGATTTCTAGCAAAAATTTAAAATTTTGATGAAGTATCAAATCGTCATAGAAATAGTCATTGGAAATTTCTCAACTGCAAGATGCAATTAAATTTCTCATGGAGGAAGCATAAGTGTTTTTTGATTGAATATTTGCTAGAAAAATCTCAAAAATTGGTGAAGTATTAAATATAAAAAATAGTAATTGAAAATGTGGATATGACATTCATCAACATTGTTATCAAGACAATCATTAAGCTATCCATCGGGATACTCATTGGGGTAGTCATCAAATGAGGCCATAATAGTGATTGAAAAAATATAGAAATAGTGAAGGATGAAGAACTTTGATGAAGCTCTTTGGTAGCAAACCCAATAGAGTAAAATAATCATAGGTGTGGTGCTCGGCTAGTCATTGAAAATAGTAATCCAAATCAGGAAAATGACATATTTGTTGGTAATGATATTGTTGTTTCCCAAAACCATCTGTCAGTACTAGGGAAGGTTCGTGGAGGAGGGATTGGGGGTCGAAGGCAAATGAATCCAATATTAAGAGAAATATTTGAAGTTAATAAATAAATAAATATTAAATGGAAATTTCTAGACTATAGGATGTAGTGAAATTAATGTTGAAGTACGAAGCATTGGGTTTCAATTGAATATTTCCAACAAAAATTTAAAAACTTGATGAAGTATCTAAAAGTCATGGAAATAGTCATCAAGAATATTGGAACTACATGATGGAGTGAATTTCTTTATGGAGGAAGCATAAGTGGTTTTCAATTGAAGATTTCCCAGAAAAATCTCAAAAATTAATCGTGTGTCAAAGATATTAAAAAGAAGGCATAAAAAATATGGATATTATAGTTATAAATACTATCATCGGAAAAATAGTCATTGTGGCAATCATTGAGTGAGGCTAGATAATTAATCAGAAAAACACGAAACTAGGGAAGGATGAAGAACTCTAATGAAGGCATTTAGGAGAAAACACTGATAGAGTGAAATAGTTATTGGGATGGTGCTTAGCTAGTCATCAGAAAGAGAAATTTGAATAAATAAAATGAAAAGTTTCCTAGGATGAGAATGGTTTTTGCCAAAACCATTTTTTAGTACTTGAGAAGGTTCAAGATGGTTCTCAACTAGTCATTGAAAAATTCTAGACTATAAGATGTAATAAAATTACGATGAAACAAAGGCAAGTGACTTTTGATCGAAGATTTCAATAAAATATTTAAAATTTTGATGAACTGTCAAAAGGTCATGGAAATAGTCATTAGAAAACAATCATCGGGAATTTCTAGACTACCTGATGTAGTGAAATTTCTGATGGAGGAAGCATAAGAGGTTTTCAATGGAAGATTTCCTAGAAAAATCTCAAAAATTGATGATGTGTCAAAGATAAAAAAATAAAAAAAAATAGTCATTGAAAATATGGATATGATAATCATCGTGATTTTCATCAGAACAATCATTGGGCTAGTCATTAGGGAAATCGTTGTGATAATCATCAGCGGAGGCCAGAGTAATGATAAAAAAATCCAAAACTAGTGAAGGATGAAGAAATTTGATGAAGGTGTTCGGGAACAAACTTGATAAAGTAAAACAGTCATCTAGATGGTGGTCAACTAGTCATAAAAAATAGTGATCTAAATTAGGAAAATGACATATTTGTTGGGAAAGAAAATGGTGTTACCCAAAATCATTTGTTAGTACTTATATTGGTTGAAGGAGTAGGAATTGGGGGACCAAGGTAGAGGAACCCAACATATAGAGAAAAATTTATAATAATAATAATAAAAGTCAATGAAAATTTATAGACTATAGGATGTAGTGGTATTATGATGAAGAAAGGGAAAGTGGGTTCAAATTGAAGATTACTAGCTAAAAATTTAAAATTTTTAGAAGTATCTAAAATTCATGGAAACAATCATTGAGATTTTTTGGACTACAAGATGTAGTGAAATTTCCAATGGAAGAAGCATACGTGGTTTCCAATTGAAGATTTCCCAGAAAATCCTCAAAAATTTCTGAAGTGTCAAAGATTATAAAAATAGTCAACAGAAATGTGGATACGACAATGATCAAGACTGTCATTAGAAAGTTAGTCATCGAGATTATTATTGGGAATGTCATCATTCTAGTCATCGGGATAGTCATCAGGGAAATCATTGGATGAGGCTAGATTAGTGATCATACAAACTAGAATTGTTGAAGGATGAAGGTGTTTGATGAAGATGTTTCAAACCCAATAAAGTAAAATAGTCATTGGCATGTTGCTTAGATAGTAATCAGAAATAGCAATCTGAATCAGGCAAATGATAGATTTCTTGGGAACGAGAATTGTGTTTCCTAGAACTATATGTTAGTACTTGGGAAGGTTTAAGGAGGAGCAATTGGTGGCCAAGGCTGAGGGTAAAATTTTAAAAAAGATATAGTCGTAAAAAATGTCAGGACTACAAGATGTAGTCAAATAGTGATGAAGCAAGGAGAGGTGGATTCTGATTAAATATTTTTAGCAAAAAATAAAACTTTGACAAAGGATCAAAAAGCCATGGAAATAGTCATCGAGATTTTATGGACTGCAAGATGCAGTGAAATTTTTTATGGAGGAAGCATAAGTGGGTTCTGATTGAATATTTCACATAAAAATCTCAAAAATTGATGAAGTATCAAAGATAAAAATAGTAATTGGAAATTTGGATATCATAGTCATCAGTATTGTCATTGGAAAACAAATCATTGGGTTTGTCATTGATAGTTATCAAGTTGGTCGTCAGGATAGTCATCGGGATAGTTACCAAATGAGGTCAGAAAAATGATAAGAAAAACCTAAAACTAGTCAAGGATGAAGAACTTTGTTCCATGTATTGTTTGTGCACATGTTAATTGGACAAGAAATTGTTTCCGAACAAAATATATTTTCTTTATTGAGACTATTTGTTTGGAGAACCTTTTGAATGAGTCCAATCATGGGAAATGTTGGGCATGAACAACTGGCACATTGTTTGTCATTGAGCTATGCCAATTGTTCTGTCTATGAATTCAATCCCTGTGATATTGCCTTTTCCTTCCATGTAGTGCCTAAAAGTACCTTTTGCACCATTTATTGGGCCATCTTTGATGGTATAGTTGCCTATAATTAACTCGGCAAACATATTTCATTTTAGCATAATTGTAGAAGGCAATTGCATCTTCTTGTTTACAAAGGAATTTGTTTGTGTGGGATCTTTTTTCCTATCATATGCTTTCAATATTATGTTTCTAATTGCATCATAACTAACATTTTCTGATTATGATTTTTTATGTCATTGTTCCTATGAAATAGGTATGGAAACATTGAATCATTGGATGGGCATCTATGGCAATGTTTGTTCAAATAGTTGTATCATGTTTTATTTGAGAATAGGTTCTAATTCTATTTAGAATCAATATGCAAGCTTTGTTCTCTTGTCTCATTATTTAGTTAAGCTCAAAACATTTGGCAATGTATATCCAAAAGTTGTATGTCATATTCTCATGTTGGAAAGTTGGTTGTTTGAAAATCCAGGAATCATGCACCGGTTGTGCTTAATAGAGATCGACACAAAATATGATGTCAACATTTCCAAAAGGTGTTGTTGGAGTGTGTATTTATCAAAACCTAGTGTCCATGTTGTGTGACATCCAAAAACCTATCAAAGATCCTTCATTAATAATTGGTAGACGAAGTTGTTCATAATCTTAAGACAATAGATCCAATGTAGTGGAGTTCAATGGAAGCACATTTGTTGTTGTCAAGGGTAGATGTAAAGTTGAGTGTGCTATGATGTCATTTGCATTATATACAGTTTTTCCAATAAATGCAATTATGATCCCCTTTTTTTGAGAGAGTCATTATGTAGCTATTTATTGCAAAAACACAATAATCCTTGGTAGATCACTTTTGTTGTAAATGTTTTTACTATGTCTGCACCTCCAGTAAGGAACAAATGAAGCAACTTGTATGAACTATTTTTCTTTCTCATTATGATTTCCTTTGCTATTTCTAATATTCGGCTAATCAACCTGCAAGAGGATCTAGAATCTAATTGAGAAGCAACATAATTAACAACTTGAGAGAAGAGAAGAGAAGAGAAGAAGAATGATTGGAGCAATGCTATTTTCATTAACCTATGAAAAGAATAATGATCATCCAAAGATGAAACAATACAATACAATGCAATTAAATGCAATATAATTGAATTTGTGGTCACAAAACTATCTCGGGCTTAACTACATGAAAAGCATGAGAGAACATGCCCTAATTATCCAAGAGTTCTTTCATGAGGGAGTTAACTTGACTTTTATTAGTCGAGTGGAGTAAAGTAGCTCATAATAGATCGGTGGAGTGAACCAGATTCTAGAAAATAAGATCTACTCCTCAAGTGCACACTTATTCCTAGAAAATAGGATCTAACCCTACAATGTAGGAGAGAAGTGCTCCAATCACTTGAAAAGTGGAATTTACCTAAGATACACTCCTATAATTAAGGGATGAAGCTTGAGCGCACTCTAGGAGAGAGAAAATTATGAATGTGAGGGAAAATGATTATGCATGTGAGGGAGAATGATGCATGTACACCAACACCCCCCCTCAAGCCTAACTTAGGTGAGTATAACGCATGAAAAAATTGGGTCTCAACAATATGAAACTATGTTAGGTACCCAAGTAGAAAAAAATATCACCAAAAAGTGAGGAAAGAAGGGAAAACCAATGGGAATAAACCCCCCTCACCAAAAAAAGAGGATAGTGTAGAGTAGACTAGGCAACCTGCTCTGAACTAGATGTCTCCTTCACTCCCAAGTGAGCTCATAACTTTGTGAACTTCTTCTCGGTTGAGGATTTGGTAAATATGTATGCAATATATTATGTGGATGGATAGTACTGCAAATCACCAAGTTGATCATGAATAATCCCCCAAATATAATGCATGTGAATCTCAATGTGCTTGGTTCTCTATTGTTGAACTGGATCTCTAGAGATCTAGATGGTACTCTGATTGTCACAAAATATGATTGTAGGATAGTGATAATGAAAACCAGACACAGTGAGAATATACTGAAACAAAATTGATTGTGTTGTTGCATTCATTGCACCTCTATACTTTTCCTCTACGGTTGATAAATCAATGGCTAATTACTTCTTACTCGGCCAACAATTAGGACCTAAGCCAAAACTTAATATATAAGAAGAAGTGGAATTATGATCTGTGCCATCGCCATCCCAATGAAAATCTGTGTACCCAACTAGATCAAGAGTGCAATCTACTTCATACTGTATCCCAAAACTATGAGTACCTTTAATGTAACAAAGAATTCTCTTTATAGCTTTCCAATGCAGTTCATGAGGCTCCTGCATGTATTTGGAAATTGCTCCAACAACATAAGAGATTTCGAGTCTAGTGTGGGTTATATAAAACAAACTCCCAACCAACTGTATGTATCATGTACTATCCACCAAAGGTGTGGTACCACCATCCTCAAGCTTGACTCCTGAAAGAAGAGGTGTTGCAACAGATTTGAAATCTATCATCTGAAATCTAGTGAGCAGATTCAATGCATATTTGGATCTTTCCATCTTGATTCCTGAATCAGATTGGGGGATTTTAAGACCAATAAAGTAATGTGATAGTCCCAAATCACTCATAGAAATAATATCATGCAAGGAAAATTTAACCGTAGCAATAGATGATGTTGAACTCCCTATGATCAATAAGTCATCTACATAAAAAACTATAAAAAAGAAAGGGTCATCCTATTGAAGGAATCCATATTTACATACCAGGCTTGTGGTGCCTGCTTGAGCCCATACAAATATTTCCACAACTACAGACAAAAGATGA
Organism: Picea engelmannii; assembly: GCA_009831015.1. NCBI lineage: Eukaryota > Viridiplantae > Streptophyta > Pinopsida > Pinales > Pinaceae > Picea > Picea engelmannii. The sequence continues at coordinate 95,423 of ML786003.1, read as the reverse complement.
ATCCTAGATATACCCTTATGCTTATTCCATGTAGATCTCCTCCTTAATATCCCCATGAAGAAATGTACTCTTCACATCCATATGATGAACCTTCCAATGTTGATCTAATGCAATGGCGAGCACAAGTTGAATGGAATCCATCTTTGCAACATGTGCAAAGGTATCATTGTAGTCTATGCCCTATACCTGTGAGAATCCTTTTGCTGCAAGTCGTGCTTTGTACTTACTCACAACTCCATCTGCTTTCATCTTTGTTCAATAAATTCATTTACAATGAACAATATTCCTACCATAAGGTAGGGAAACCAACTCCCAAGTTTGGGTCTTCATCGGAGACTGATACTCCTCATCCACGACAACCTCCTAATATGCATTACCTGCAACTTCTACATAAGATGGTATATCTGTAGAAATGACTATGAATAGTGGATGTCAAATGATCTATAACAATGAGAGTTTGTTGATCACCTTAAAACTGTGAGCAAGTCCTCCATGTATTTGTTGGATCCCCAATTATATCACCTACAACTTGAAGAGTTTGTTGTGCCCAAAGTGGTTTGGTTGTCGGATCTTCAACAACCTATTCATAAATTTCATAAGCTTCCTCTTCTTCATCTGAATCTAAAATATCATCTAAGGCAATCAACGAGGCATCCATGAGATCAAAATCAACAAGAACTAGTGGATTTGTAGCAGGTTCTTCCTCAGTTGCATGCAAGGGGCCCTCTTCAAATTGACCACTTCTTTTAATGAAAAGTTTTTCAGTGAAAGGATTTAATAGCCTATACCCCTTAACACTATCAGGATATCCCACAAAAATTCACTCTTTACTTTGGAGTTCCAAATCCCTCATTTTCTCTGAAGGAATGTGTACCCATGCATGAGAACCAAACACCCTAAAGTTCTTGAATTTCGGTTTTGGACCACTCTAAGCTTTGAATGGAGTGACTCCCTTCAATGCTTTGTGAGGAACTTGGTTATGGATGTATGCCACATAGTTGATAGCTTCATCCCAAAACTTTAGAGAGGGACTTGGACTGTAGCATACATTTTTCCATCTGATGAAGATCGATTTCAGGGGTCCTTCGAATTGACGGACCAGTGGATTATGGGCCCATGAAATGGATTGGAATGTCCATGGAAGCAAGAATTCCTCAATTTCCTTTTAAATCCACACCCTGGAGTACAATGACGATCTATAATTCTAATGATCATTCCATGAAGTTCATAGGATCTTCACAATATCATAATCCCCTCTCGATCTCCTTTGTCCATTGTGATATTTGTGGCTTGATCCTTCTCCACCGACATTCATTCTCGTTCATCATGGCATGAACTTCGTTCTCAAATCGATGCCCAATTACTAGTTGTCCATTCCACAAAATGGATGGTCAGATCTCTTGTTTCGAAACCCTGGCCATTGGCCTTTCAGTTTCCTAGCTATCGAAACTTAACTCTAATGCAAATTCAATATTGGTTATGGTGCGGTCAAAATTTGTCCACGATAACGCTTTGAATCAGATCATCATTGATCCATTATATGATCAACAGTGGTTCTCACTCTTCGTTAGAACACATGTTACCCTTCACATAGACCTGGAGCATTGACTCTCGGCCACTCTCCTCAAACACACATACAATTTTATATTCAAACTTATGGGTTTAATAAGGTTTATACACACAAAACAACACATAAAATAGAACTCATGGCATACAAAATACACTGGTTTCTATTAATCGAGCTCAATTTACACATTGATATGGCCTCTATGGATCATGTTGCCCACTTGGCTTGGGTTTACATTGTGACTGGCCTCTCTTATCCATGCCCACAGGCTACATATAAATAACAAAGATTACGACAAGGATTGGATTATCCAGATCTGATCTAACCTTAACAAATTGATAATATCTCCCGGAAAAATCAAAACAACCCTATCGTTTGCAAGGAAATCCCATCCTCTTGGCCATGTCCTCTCCTTCTGGAAGGTCAAAAATTGATTTGAATTTTGGGGGCGGGGGGGGTTCAATGTGCCTACATCAGACTCTGAGGGTAGAAAATATTCATGATCTCCTGATCATGTGTTTTCATTATTGCTTCCATCTTCAACTTCTAGTCTTCATTTCCTCATGCATCATTCCACCATAAAGTTGAGCTTCTCCTCATGCTCGACAGTGAGCTACAAACAAGCCTTTCCCCTGTAGAAAGTAGAAAGCCTTTGCACATGCTACCCAATACCTTATCAATACTTCTCTTGAGCTTGACCTTTTGGTATTACAAGTTAATACTTCTCTTGAGCTTGACCTTTTGGTATTACAAGTTCTCTCCTGTGGAACCTTCGGAGAACTCCTTGCTCTAGGATGCTAAAAATATTTTCACTCTCACGCAGAGAAATCTTTCCATGTGCTTTGAGACCACTTGATGAAGACCAATTTTTGGGGTCCTTCGAATTGTCAGACTTATGGATTATGAGCCCACGAAATGGACTGGAATGTCCATGGAATCAAGAATTCCTCAATTTCCTTTTTAATATGCACCCTGGAGTACAATGACGATCTATAATTATAATAATCATTCCGTGAAGTTCATAGGAGCTTCACAATATCGTAATCCCCTCTCGATTTCCTCTGTCCATTATGAGATTTATGGCTCAATCCTTCTCCATTGGCGTTCATTCTTGCTCATCATGGCGTGAACTTCATTCTCAAATTGGCATTCAATTACCAGTCATCCATTCCAAAAAATGTGTGGTCGGATCTCTTGTTTCAAACCCCTGGCCATCAACTTAACTATGATGAAAATTCAATATTGGTTTTGGTCTTGTCGAAATATTTCCACGATAATGCTTTGAATCGGATCATCGTTGATCCATTCTATGATCAACGGTAGATCTCGCTCTTTGTTGGAACGTGTGTTACCCTTCACATAGACCTGCAATGTTGGCTCTCGGCCACTCTCCTCAAACACGCATATAATTTTATTTTCAAACTTATGGATTTAATAAGGTTTATACACACAAAACAACACATAAAAATAGAACTCACGAGTCCACGACATACCATATACACTGGTTTCTATTGATCGAGCTCGATTTACACGCTGATATGGCCTCTATGGACCAGGTCGCCCTCTTGGCTTGGGTTTACATTATGACTGGCCTCTCTTACCCATGCCCACAGGATAAATATAAATAACAAAGATTACAATAAGGATCAAATTATCCAGATCTGATATAACCTCAACAAATTGCTAATATCTCTCGGAAAAATCAAAACAACCCTATCGTATAGAAGGAAATCTCATCCTCTTGGTCGTGTCCTTGCCTTTTGGAAGGTCAAAATTCGATTTGATTGGGGGAGTCAATGTGTCTGCATCACCTCTCATTCAAGGATTTGTTCTTTCATTCTACAACTCTATCTACAATTCTGTTTTGTTTTAGAGTATAAGGACTATATGTTGTAACTCAATACCTTCCTTTGCACACATATGCTAGACATACTTGTTCACGTACTCCCCCCCCATTGTCTGTATGTAGGATCTTTGTTTCCTTTCTTGCCTGCTTACATGTAAAATATTTGAAACACTAAAAAAACCTATGATTTCTTCTTGAGGAAGTATACCCAGGTGTACCTTTACCAGTCATCAATGAAGGTCAAAACATACTTGGCCATACTCATGGATGGGAGAGGAAATGGACATATGGTATCACTATGAACAATATCAAGAGCTAATAAGGCTCTTTTTGTCTTTCCCTTTTCAAAATTTTCTTCTAAATGCTTTCCCAGAAAGAATCCTTAACATACACCATCATAATACTTAATGTACGATAATCTTGTCACCAGTAATAAGGCTCTTTTTGTCTTTCCCTTTTCAAAATTTTCTTCTAAATGCTTTCCCAGAAAGAATCCTTAACATACACCATCATAATACTTAATGTACGATAATCTTGAGGAAGTATACCCAGGTGTACCTTTACCAGTCATCAATGAAGGTCAAAACATACTTGGCCATACTCATGGATGGGAGAGGAAATGGACATATGGTATCACTATGAACAATATCAAGAGCTAATAAGGCTCTTTTTGTCTTTCCCTTTTCAAAATTTTCTTCTAAATGCTTTCCCAGAAAGAATCCTTAACATACACCATCATAATACTTAATGTACGATAATCTTGTCACCATACCCTGCTTAACATACACCATCATAATACTTAATGTACGATAATCTTGTCACCATACCCTGCTTGTTGAGCTAATGCATATAGAGGTAGTTAATGTGACTAAATATTTCTTGCCACATCATGCTTACTTCATCACAGTGTGTTAGAAGTATAGTATAAAGATATTTTGGAATAAAATTAGAAAAGGCATACAACCTAGACTTTTGATCTACTTTCCCAACCACAACCTTTGTTCCATCTGATTTTTCTATAATGACTATTGAATCAAGTGTGAACTCCACTCACTTTCTAGTGCCTTAATGGGTGATCTAATAGATGGAACGAAGGTTGATGGGAAAGGAAGTTACATACAATACATTCTAAAAGTTCCCATTATCTAAATCATTGGTTCCTTTCCCACTTTTAGAGTCAGAGGACTCCTATGTAGATTTTGGATTGTGCTCCTTCAAATATTGGTCTTTCTTGCCTTTGAATTGTTGTTTAAGTTTGTTACTAGTGTTGCTTCCCTCATTTGCAGCAAGTGCATGTGCCTTTGTTCTCTTAAGGGGACCCATTTCAATAAGCTTATCTTGCTCTTGGGTGAGAGAGGCAGTAAAATAATCCAATGAATGCATCTTCCAAGAAGCTTTGAATGCAAATTTTGTTGCATGGAAGGTACAAACAAAAATTAATTATTCGAGACCCAATTTGGAAAAAATTTAGAGAATGAGTTGCTCTTCCTTCTCCATCTTGTCTATATGCCACATTATTTGAGCTAAAGCAATAGTGATTTAAAATTGGTGAAGAAACCTGGATAGTGTCGAAGCTACTTGGGCTCAAACTAATGAGCTCGTTCTCCAATTGATGTCCTCACATCACATCCCTCTTCCTGCAAAGTCTTTCCAACTTGATCTAGACTTAATTAGGTGTTTTTTCAAATTCAATGTGGAATAAGAGGTCGAGAGAAATAGAGAGACATAACAATCCATATGCTTCATCCATTCGACCAATTTTCCTTTTCAACGACAGAAATTTGTTCAGTCTTAGTTCCCATTGTGATCCTTTATAGGCCTTTACTCTGCAAGAGAATAACAACTTGTGTCTTCCGTTCATGGTAGTTGAATGGTGTGAGGATTTTCGACTGAGACTAATCCATCCTTTCTAGTGCTCTATATTTTGTGTCTTCCACCTGCAAACATGTATACTTCTCCCTTATATTCAATCAAACTTTGATACCATGTAAGATTTAGTTGATCAACCTGCAAGGGGATCTAGACTCTAATTGAGAATAAATACAATTAACAATTTGAGAGAAGATAGGAGAATAAGAATGATTGGAGCAATCTAATTCTCATTAACCTATGGAAAGAACAATGATCATCCAAATATGAAAATAAAACAATGCAATGCAATTGAATGCAATAGAATCAAATTTGTGGTCATGCAACTATGTTAGGCTTAACTACATGCAAAGCATGAGAGAACATGCCCTAATTATCCAAGTGCACTTTCATGAGGGAGTTGGCTTGGCTTTCACTAGCCAAGTGGAGTAAACTAGCTCATAATAGACAAGTGGAGTGAACTAGCTCCTAGAAAATAGGATTTACTCCACAAGTGCGCACTTATTCCTAGAAAATAGGATCTAACCCTACAATGTAGGAGAGTATTGATCGTATCCCTTTAAAAGTGGAATTTACCTAAGATAAATCCATAGAATTAAGGGATGAAGTTCAAGTGCACTTTAGGAGAGAGAAAATTATGCATGTGAGGGAAAATGATGCATGTACACCAACACTATTGACTAATGCTTTATGTTAAGTTTTTCTAATGTCGTAATATTATTTTGTGCTTAAAACAAAGAATTGTTTTATTGTTTCAATGAGACTAGTAGATCTAGTCATTTTCAATCTAAATAACATTTTGTGTGTTAAATCATTTTGTATGTCATATTTTCAGGGGCAAATATATGGGACTGTTTCTCTATTGAGGTGTCAATAGTAAAAGATATATTCTAACCTAGATGCAATTTTTTCAAAGGCTATATTAATGTTGCCCCACGTTGTTCTTGTTTGAGTCATAAAGATGTATTCAATAGGATCCATTAGCACTTTTTTTTTGCAAGTATGATTCAAACCATGTTTCATATTTTCCTTTGAAGACATCCTTTGTTCTTGATATGGGGTGTATACCATCATTTTTTCTCTACAAAATTTATCTCAGACTTTGTGCTAATTGTATCGAATGTATTATATAATGTCTGGTTTCTTTCTTTTCTTAAGAATTTCATTTAACCATGAGTACAAAGCAACATATTATGTTAAGAAGATATCTTCAAATTTAGAAGGACTTGTAATGCACTTGTCAACAATAGAAGCACACATAATATCTTTAGAATCATCAAGTTTTTGTTGGAGTCTGGGTTTCTCTAGGAACAAATGTTTTATTGTCAAATGGAGATATTAATCAATATCATTTTCCTAGAGCTAGAATGCAAAGGTAATGAGAGGACAACATGGATAGATTGTCAACTAGACATGTGTTGCATGTTAAGAAGGACATTTATAATCTTACAATTAGTCTCCAATTTATTGTCGTTGCTAGTGAAGCATTCCTCTCGAATTTTCTTGAAAGAATTTGTCATGGTGAGATCCATATTTATGACTTACAAGCTACAATATGGTGTTATAGCATAAGTATCAAAGAAGAATTGTGCATATGTATCTGCATGCCATAGGTGTGGAACATTTTTAGCAAATGAATTTATCCATATGTATGACGAATCTCTCTTCGATAGTAGAACAAAGTGTAAGATTGTTTCATCAAGTTTGCAATTATCATCATATCCAAGAATTAATTTACAAGTCATTGCAATAATCTCTTGGGATAAGTCTAAGAAAGTATTTGATGGAAAATGCAAGGTGAATTTAGGAATATCTGTCTCTTTTCTAATAAAAAATTCACATGCAAATATTCATTTTGTTTCACTAATAACGAATTCAATACGCAATTAGGGATTCTTCATCTATGGGTGTTTGATTTGTCCAGTAACAACAAAATTTCAGATATTGCATTTGAGCTAATAGGAAAAATCACCTAGGAACCATTCAAGGACATTATAACTCTCTAAGTTGAGTTATAGAGTTTGGCGCACATTGAAATGAATACAAGAAAATGAATAACGAGCATCCCTAAATCATAGATATGTTTCTTGGTGGATTTCATAAGAAGTCTTCATGGTAGCATGAGGTTCAAATACGTCTCCATCTTGGTCAATTAGGTGGTCAAAATTAGGATTATACTTAATGGGTTGAGTATAGGTGACTAGTTTATGCTTTGGAGTCATGATTTCATTCGGTTAAGGTTTTGCTTTCGTTTTTTCTTCTAAAGAAATGGATAAGAACATAATTGATTGTAAAAAGGGAATGTCTATACATGTTTGTCTAGAAATTTGAAATATTGTTGCTAGTTTTTGTTTCTTGTGGCTCTCAACTATTAATCTTGTCCATCGATAGACACAAATTAGTTTCATATTTACCCATGCAATAATTTTCATAATATGACCACATTTTAGTTGAGTTTGCATGGGAAACATATTTAAAAACACCCTTGTTGACCGAACACTTGTCATTTTTCGATTTGGACTCATATGACAAAGACACGACACATTGATCGCTCTCACCTTCAAGTATTAACTCTTGTGTATCTTCATTAATTCCAATTTAGTGGTTTGCGGAGGAAACTAGAGTGGTTTTGTTATCGTGTTATTTTCCTCTACAATCGCTAGGGAACAACCACGTGGATAAAGGTGGTTTTTTTATCTAGGTGGATATTGGTGGCCACCCACCTATTCCAACTGGCTCATCTTGACAATTTTTAGTTCAACACATTTCTCTGTAATGACGAAATTTCTTTTTAATTGTGGGTTCTGCACTTCCAAGGCTATCCTGAAGCCCTACAAAACATCCAGGTGGATATTGGTGGCTGCCCACCTATTCCAACTAGCTTATTTTGGAATTTTTCATATAAGTACATCTTTTTGTACTTCCAGGGCCGTTTTGGGGCCCTAAATAGTGTTTTTTTGGATTTCCACAATCAAACTATAGACAAAGTCATATTTTGATGGCATAATGTGTAGCTCTCAAAAATACCTTTCCAACGGGCTATCACACGCCTAAAACGGAGGTCGTATGCAAAATTTACGACCCCGGGAAGTTGAGGTACAAATTACCCATCGGGGCCCACATAACTTTTGGCGTTTCATCTCCTAGGGTTAGGTTTTTGGATGTCTAGGGTTTTGGCATTCATGAGTAATTTTAAAAAGGCCTATGGAGCCTTTGTAATCATTCTTCTCAGACAAATGCACGTAGCAGCTACATCTCTTCTCATAGATAGATACCACCATTCGAGTAAGTTGTTTCTGTTCTGCAGCTTTACAGTATCAACCTATTTTATTTATTCAATAGAAGTTATTGTTCACTGGATATCTATTGTTGTTCTCTGTATATCTGTGTTATGGTATTCAATTTTTTATTCATTTCGTTCTGCTCATAAATCTGGATCAGTGGTATCAGAGCGGTATGCTCTTCATTTTTTTTTCTTTGTGCATGTCCCCGACAAGATCTGGGTACAAGAAGCTAGGACTCGAACCAGTCAAGCCTTTGCAAGATCGATCGCATCGAGCCTGACCACAACTCATGGGGGACAAGAAGAAAGATGATGGAGCAGGAAATCCTTTTAAATTGTCACTCGAGGAAGCCCTTGCACGACAAAGGAACGAGATGATGGACAAATTTGCACAAATCCTTCGGCAAATGCCCACATGAGACGCATCTTCATCAAGCAGCCACACAACCCCCTTCATGGTACAAGTAAATTTTGATATTCCATTATTTGAAGGACTTATAGATAAGGATGTTGTAGATAAATGGTTGAATCTTCTCGAAGGGTATTTTTCAGTCAACAATTTTTTCGATGGGGAAAATATTACAATTTCACTCCTTAAGGTCGTCCCCCATGTTAAGGAATGGTGGGATACATACTCTAAGAAAAGGGTTACAGAGGAATCTAAAATATTTACGGTCGCCCCCACATGGGATTCCTCTAGGGATTACATTAAAGAAAAACACTACCTTGTTGGAAGCTACGAGGACCAATACACAAGATGGACCACGCTACATCGGGAAAGGGACCAGACAGTACCAGATTTCACCAATATTTTCCATACTTTGCACACCAAATTAGGTATCAAAGACTCTGAACGAAATCTGGTGCTCAAATACCGTGGTTGTCTGCACAATTACATTCAAACGAAAATGGATTTTCTAGACATCGCATCATTAGGTGTGACTTATAGATATGTTGTCAAGATCGAGTAAAAATTTAAGCAGAAGAGTCGAGATTTTGGATCTGCAAATTCCTAACAGTTGAAATAGGGAAAAGGACATCCCAACCCACCAAACAAGGGACAGAAAAAAGATGGTCTCTCTCAGGACAACCAATCCAAGCCACAACCCAAGAAGGGTAACGAGAAGTCAAAGAAGGACACGGAAAAGTGGTGTGAATACCATAAAAACCCTTGGCACAACACCGAAGAATGTCGCTCCAAGCAGTCATCGATGGCCGAGCTAAAAGGTTTCGAGTCAAAGGTAGATTATGACTCTGAATAATATCCAGAAAGTGGGAATCAGATCATCGATGTCGAACCCAGTGCCCCTGTTGCTACCACCAATGTCCAACCAAGTGAGCTAGAAGAACCAGAGGAAGGGGAACGCCTCTTTCACTTAGAGATGTGGCTAACGTGGGCTCTGTTGCATTTAATTATCGATAGTGACAGTCATAATAACTTGATCTTAGAAGAGGTCGTCAAGAATTTTTACCTGTCGATAACACCGCACTCGTATCCCTACACCATCGGTTGGCTTCGCCAAGGAAGAGATCTTTACGTCAGCCAACAGTGTCGTCTTTCCTACAACATCAAGCCCTTCAAAGACGATGTACTATGTGATATTTCTCCCCTTGAATTTTGTGATGTTATTTTAGGCCAACCATATTTGTGGAAGTGACATGTTGTATATGATTCTAGACCCCACAATGTTATTATTACTTTGGGTAGACAATTGTACAGGATACCAAAGGTAGCACTGCCTACCATTGTTTCTTTAATCTCTTCTAAGAAATGCAGTAAGGTAATTTCACATGCTGACAAGTTTGTCTTCTTTGTGATACGTGCTCGTAGTAAGCAGAAGGTTGTCACCACTTCTATGACCTATAACAGAGCCTCTCTTTGCAGCATAAGTAAGTGGACAGGATCATGGAATATTACATAGACATCTTCTCCTCACCCATCGGGGTACCGACGCACTGCCAAGTGAAGCATCCAATTGATCTAACCCTCGATGCACTGTTGTCTAACGGACCATTCTATCGTCTTTCACTGATGGAAAATGACGAAATCAAGTGCCATATCCAAGAGTTGCTTCAAAAGGGGCACATCCGACCCAACTCCTCCCCTTGCGGAAGCTCATTTGTGTTGGTGCAGAAGAAATACGAGACCTGGCAACTCTACATTGATTAAAGAGAATTAAACAAAATCACAGTCAGGAAACGGTGCCCAATTCCACGAATTGATGACCTTCTTTACCAAATCAAGGGGGGAAATTTCTTCAGCAAGATTGACCTAAAGTCTGGATACGACTAGGTTCCTATCGAACTAACTGATGTATGGAAGACAACTTTCAAATATAAATAAGGTCTCTTCGAATGGCTGGTCATGCCCTTTGGCTTAACAAATGCACCAACAATTTTCATGAGATTGATGGATGATGTATTGAGACCCTTCACCAAATATTTTGTGGTGGTATATCTGGATGACATCCTCATTTTCAACAGAACTTGGGAGGAGCACATGCATTATATTCCGCAGGTTTTGAGCACTCTGTGGCAACACAAGATATATGCCAACTTGGAAAAATGTTGCTTTGGCATGAATAGGGTCCAACACTTGGGCTACATTGTTGATGAATATGGGGTACATGTGGACTAGCCAAGATCCAAGTCATTTGTGACTGGCCATCCCTGACCACAGTAATCGAGCTTTAGAGCTTCTTGGGACTTGCCAACTTCTACCAAAGGTTTGTTTTAGGATTCTCCCATATTGCATGGGCCCTCAACCAAGTAACCAAGGGTGGTGGCAAGGCGAAGTTCGCATGGGGGCAGGCACAACAACAAGCATTTGATTATCTGAAGCATCACTTGTGCTCATATCCAGTACTCTTCTTACCCGATCTGCAACAATCATTAGAGATTGAGATTGATGCCTATGACTATGTTGTAGGTGCATTTCTCACTCAGCACGGTCATTCAGTAGCATACCATAGTGAGACACTCTCATATATTGTCCGGAAATACCCCACCTATGACAAAGAAATGCATTCCATTGTGAAATCCTGTCATTAATGGAAACATTACATTCTGGGAAAGGAGACAATAATCCACACTAATCACAAGCCTCTGCAGTTCATACAGACACAGGGGAAGTTGCAGAACGACCGCCATAAAAAGTGTTCCACATACCTACAACAGTTCCATCTCAACATCAAGTATAAAATAGGGAGCATAAATCATGTCGGTGACTGCCTCAGTTGCCCCCACATTGTTGCACTCACCATAGTTCTCCATTCTTGTGGGAATGAGGCATTTGAGTGGCCCCAACTTTATCAGTGTGACCCTGACTTCGCCACCACCTAACAGCTCTTGCGTACATGCGCGAATGTCATCGATTTTCACATATAGGGTGGATTTTTATGCTATCTAGGTCACCTCTGCGTTCCCACAAGTGAGCATGCAAAGTTGATTTGGGAGGCTCACTATAGTCAAATGGAAAGACATTTTGGCATGGAGAAAATTGTGGTCGTTCTACAAAAACATTTTTATTTTCCAAAACTTTGACAAGACATTAGCAAGTATATTAGATCTTGCACTTCATGTGCCATTGCCAAGACAACCATCAAGAAGCAAGGCATATACACCCCTCTTCCTACTATCGAAAGGCCTTGGGAATCCATCTCGATAGATTACATACATGGCCTTCCATCCACCAAGCATGACAATGATTGTGTATTTGTGGTGGTTGATCAGTTTTCGAAGATGGCCATTCTCACATCTTGGAAGAAGAGCATCACATCAAAAAATACTACCAAGCTCTTCCTCAAACGGGTGTGGGTCCATTTTGGGATACCACAAACCATCACCTTAGATCGGGGCAGTAGGTTCCTCAACACATTTTGGTCGAGTCTCTGGTCATTGTTGGACACCAAGCTCACTAAATCCACTACTTTCTACCCCCAAACCGATGGCCAGACATAGGTCGCCAATCAGATGATTGTGCACATCCTGTGCATGTATAAATCTAAGAATATGTGTACATGGAATGAGATTCTTCCCTATTTTCAACACAACTACAACATGGCTCTCCATAGCTCCACTGGCCATAGCCCATTTCAGGTGGGGTTAGGATTCCAACCCTTGGGTCCAATTGATGTTTCCCTACCTCTTGCAACCACACAGGCATAATATTCCCATGTTCAGTTTGAGGCCGACAAAGCTACCATATTCATTGAGCAGATTCAACACATCCACCAACATGTCCAGGAGATTTTGCAGAAAACCAATGCTAAGTACAAGAAACGCCATGATCAACATCGAGTACCGCACTAGTTTCATGTGGGAGAAAAGGTCTGGTTACATTTGCAGAAAGAGCGTCTTAAAAGGCCCCATCAGAAGCTCTGCCCACTTCTCTATGGGCCTTACAATATCACCAAGGTTGTGGGTAGCAATGCTTTTGAGCTCAACACTCCACCCTTTATGTCTTGCACCCAGCGATCAATGTGGACCTCCTTCGACCATAAGTTCTACCATTATTGGACACCTCGGAGATCGCAGAACAGTTGAAACCAACAGATCTCAACCCTAACTGCATGGAATAGGCATCCATTGATTAGATAGTGGACACACAAGTAAAGGGCACTCGCCAGCAAAGGATCCAGCTTTATCGAGTTGTCAAGGCAAGGCAACTCTTGCACCAAGGAAAGTGGCTCACCTGTGGCCAAATTCAATAGAAGTTTCCTCGCCTGATGGGGGCACTCAACGCAATGGAGACTATTGCTTAGTATGGGGGGAGGACTAATCCAAGTGGATATTGGTGGCCACCCACCTATTCAAACTGGCTCATCTTAACAGTTTTTAGTCCAACACGTTTCTCTGTAATGATGACATTTATTTCTAATTGTGGGTTCTGCACTTCAGGGGCTGTCATGAATCCCTACAAAACATCCTGGTGGATATTGGTGGCTACTCACCTATTCCAACTGGCTTATTTTGGAAGTTTTTGTATCAGTACATATTTTTGTACTTCTAGAGTCATTTTGGGGCCCTAAACAATGTTTTTTTGGCTTGCCACAGTAAAACTATAGACTAGAGTAGATTTTGATGGCACAATGTGTATTTGTCGAAAATACCTTTCCAATGGGCTATCACATGCCTAAAATGGAGGTCGTATGCATAAGTTATGACCCCGAGAAGTTGAGGTACCAACTTACCCATTGGGGGCCACATAACTTTTGGTGTTTCATCTCCTAGGGTTAGGTTTTTGGATGTGTAGGGTTTTGGAATTCATGAATAATGTTAAAAATTCCTCTGGAGCCTCATTGTAATCATTCTGCTCAGACAAATGCATGTGGCAGCCACATCTCTTCTCAGAGATAGCTACCACCATTCAAGCAAATTGTTTCAGTTCTGCAGTTTTACAGTTTCAACCTATTTTCTTTATTAAATAGAAGTTATTATTCATTTTGTTATGCTCATAAATCCAGATCATTTTTGGTTTGCAGAGGCAATGAAGTGTATTAAGGAACTACACTTCTGTGATCCGCAATCAATAAGGGTTGTTGATTTGTATGCTACACTCACTGTCAAATCTAAATTAACATCAAATGATTTAAAAGTAATTTCTTAATGAAGTTTAAAAATGTGCGTGAATGGGCAACCCTTAGCCTTTTTCTCAACCACCTATTGTGTTGTGATTGGTCAAGGAGGATTTTATTTGACCGCATTAAAGACACTTGTCCTCTCCTTATTTGCTCACAATTTTTCTTTAAAAATTTATAACAAATAAGCATTTTGGGTACAATTTACGACATTACTCTATAAAGCCTCCATTACATTCAATATTCAACAATCTCTTTTGGGTTTTGGAATGGTTACAATAGGAGAAATTATTGAATTTCATTGAGTAGACTCTACACTAAGAGATCAAGAGTTGTTTCCAATCAAAGGAAAGAGGGACATCCACTTGGAGTTCTTCGATGGGTGAGTGGCAAATGTGGTGGATAATTTACAGTCAAGGAACAAGCAGGTGACTAATTATTCTACCTCTTTGCATAAAGTGAACCTAGATGGATTAAAGATTCCTTTCCTTTGAATATTTTCAACAATGAGGACCTTTAAATGGCTGATAAGATAGTGTAAGAATTTTTTGGGGGGAAGATTGTTTCATTCCCAAAAATTCCCCCCAATCTTAGAGATTGTTGGGTTGTCTTGTTGTGGTAGGATATATTCACACCCCTTCTTCACATTGTATGCTCAACTTGAAGTTCCCCATGTTATTTCATCATCCATTGACTGAAGGAGGGGGGGTGCTCCTTTCAAGAGTTTAAATAACATTGAGGTCACCTATTGTAGACCCTGGGAGAGGTGAAGGGGGGTCCATCTTTTTCTATTTCTTTCCTATTAATGGTCCCAAACCAAGAATTCTAAGAGAGATCTAATTCAAGATGATGATAGCTAAGGTATTTGGTCAATGAGATCCAAATTTCCACTGGTTAGAGGCCATCCCATGATGTTTTCTTCCTAGATTTGTATACTTTATTGATTACTCAACTTCCTAGATTTGAGGAGCTACTTGTCTCCAACAATGGGTAATCAACGTAACACTTTATAAGCGATGATCCCATATATTTTTTGTGAGGGGATTATTTCCACCACTCAAGTTTATCAATGATAAAACTCCATGCAATATTCACTCCCAAAGCTATATTCACGATGAGTAGATCTCTATTAGAAAGGCCCCTTTTCATAGGGTGCCTCAATAATTTTTTGATTCACGAGTTTTTATTTTTTCCCACCCTTCCATTAAAAGTATTGATCTTCTCTTCCAATGTTATTTAGGACAATTGAGGGAGAAAGTAATATAGAACACATGGAAATGGAAAGAGAAGAGAGAACAGATTTGATAAGTCATAACTTCCATGGATATTTAACTGTTAAGAGCTCTACCTTTCCATTTTAGATTCGATATTTAGGAGGATAAGATTTCAGTCAATTGCTTTGGAGGACTTTAGAAATACTGGAATATTCATGTACTTTAAGCATGTCTAGTGTAGCTCCAACAAAACTTATAGTAACCGCTGATGAGAGGATTAGTAATGCTCCTCACAAAAACATTTTTGAATCTCATTGGGCTAAGCGAGATAGGCGGGAATGCCACCCTAATTTAGAGCCCTTAAAACTACAACCAAACTTCAAGAAACATTTTTTTTGTATCTGGAATTTTCTTTTGGATTATAATTTTTTTTATATTTTAACTTAAATTATGACAACCAACAAATAAAGAATAAGATACATTATCTCTTGCAACTTTACTGCTCGGATTCAAATCACTTTGAGGGTCAGTTTGGTGAGAAAATTATCTTGGGGCAAAAGTGGTTTTTTGAGGACCACCCTTGTTCTTGCATTGATATGACTTGTTTCTTGCATCAACCACCATTGCATTCTCTCCAAGAGCCCAATCTAAAGTAGCAATTATGGAATTGTATCTTGTCCCAGAAATCAGTTCTCTAGCATTCTTTCTTATCTCACAAGTGCCTTCATCATGGCCCTCTTCGCAAAAATTACACCATGACCTTGAGAGTATTTCCCTAGGATGAAAATTTGGAGGTTGATTTTTCAGGGCAACTTGTGTGGAAGATTCTGCAGAGGTTGAAGCAACACCCTTTCTCTCAAAATCAATCATCCTATTGCTCATGTTTTGTACAAGTTGAAATACAGTTGACATATCAATATGCTTAACTTGATCTTCAATAGAGAGACATGTTCTTGTCAATTTTTCTTCATATTCTAAACAAGTTTGCAAAGTTGATCCTATATTGTTAACATTTTTCTCTTCTAATATATGATGAGAAGAACAAGATAATGCATTATAATAGTGCATCAAAGTAGCTTGGTTATGAGGTTTGATAATCTCAAGGATTTGATTGTACAATTTAGTGAAATGTAAATTAAAAGACTTGATTGTTTCACGTTTTTTATAAACAAGATTGTTATAATCTCTCAAAAAATATGTTGGACTTTGGGGTTTTCCATAAGTAGATTTAAACCAATAACATAATTCGTCCCAAGTCAAAAAAACCTTAGGCAGTAATTCAAAAAAATATGCAACAACTTTCCCTTCTAGAGAGTTAATGAATAATCTTATGCATGTATCGTTATCATTCGCCCATGTATTATGACATGCATTAGAGAATGAAACTAAATGTTCATTAACATATATAGTTCCACTACCAGATAATTTGGGCAAATGATCCCTAAATTTTGGAAGACGATTAGTAGCTAGATTTAAATTCAAAGGAGAAGATACGTGCCAAGGAGTAGCATTAACATCTTCTTCAAATTGAAATAAACCATATTGCTTAATTATCTTTGTAGGATTTGTTGTGGATTGAACATGATTGAAATGGTTGTACATGCTCCCAATTAAAGATGAGGTAGAAGCTTGTGATGAGGAGGCTATGCTTGAAGTACTAGAACCACGAGAGGAAGTCATTGTGCTTTTCTTAGGAGAGAAATTTTTTGATAAACTTGTAACCTTAGTTTCATAATCAAACAGAGATCGTCGATGTTTTGGTTGAAGGTTTTCTAAGATTACCTTTCTTCTTCCAATTTCAAGCAAAGAATCAAATTTACCTGTGTCACCTCTCGTTCCTCGTGAAACATGAGATTGAGTGGTCATAACTTATAGATGTGCAAAACAATTTTGAGCTTTCCTTTTAAGCACTTGTCTGTGTCCTTGAATTTCTATGTCACAAGCAATTACCTCCCAGGAACGTTCTAGTTGTTCACGAGACACAACTGTCTCTAAAATAAAATCAAACAGAACTAAATTAATACTTCTTTTATTAGGCAAAATAAATCTTATATCATGTTGCTTAGGGGTAGACAAAGTCATTAAAAGAAGACAAAAAACCAAAGAGTTAGATCACTTCCTAGTATGGTCGCCAAAAAATATGTTGATGAGAGGATTAGTGATGCTCCTCACAAAAACATTTTCGAGTCTCGTTGGGATAAGCGAGATAGTCAAGAATGCCACCTTGATTTAGAGCCCTTAAAACTACAACCAGACTTCAAGAAACATAATTCTTGTATCTAGAATTTTCTTTTGGATTATAATTTTTTTATATTTTAATTATTGTGACAACCAACACATAAAGGATAAGATACATTATTAACTGAGCAAAAGTAACTTTAAAAAAAGTGTTGAAGTGAAGTAAAAGGGGAACCAATATACGTCAAAAATTAAATCATTCCAGTAATTCAAAAAATGAGAAAGTAATCAACAAAATAGCTTTATTCAAGACCAATATGAGTTACAAAATAAATTGTTTTTCCAGATCCCTGCAAGGACCAAGACCATAGATGTCCTTGGAAGCCCAAGACATAATAAGAATCATAAAAAAAGAAACTGGTTCCAAAAGAAAGAGATAAAAAATAAATAAAAATATCCGGATCACTTCAAGAAACATGTGTATCATCATCAAACTCTGCAAAATTGACATTGATTAACACTAAATACAAGTCAAAACTTCTAATAGTGAAAACAGATTTCAAAGAAAATAAATGACCTTGAAGAACACCATACGTCAATGCTACTCAATCTTTCCTTGCCACCTTTCAAGACAACAATATTGTCAACAAGACAATTCAGTTCTCAAGAAACTCAAAATGGAAATAAAAATAATGATGAACTTGCTCCCAAATCTTAGGCATACCTTCACACCAATGTTTTTCCTCCTCCAACATTCATGACTTCTTTCCCTTTTATCTTGGCTCAAAACAATTAGGTAGTTCAACTACCTTTTAATTTTAATTAATATTTCAATTTTATGAGAGAGTAAAACTTGTTTTAGGGTAAGGTTACGAATACGTTTTAAACATTTAAACTAAAAGTAGGTGGGGTCCCACTAGACTCTTCATAAACCTTATTGCATATTCATCCTTGTAAGTTCATAATAAATAATCAACATATAAACCAGAAATCAATAAAGGCATAATCATAAACAACTTTAATCAACAAAAACACTTGTGTCTCCCAAAATATATGATATTTTAGTTTTCAAAATCAATATCATATAATCATTGTTAGCTCGAAATTCATGTCTCAAATATACAAGAATAAACATTGTCATAACATACAATTAGAAAAGCCAAGGATATTTTTTCTTTAAAAAGATTTATCTCTCCCTCATGCCTTCGGGATCATTTAGTTCAAGGTGCATCTCATTAAAAGAAATTTCCCTTCTATCAGAATCTGTCTTCACTAGTTCCTTCTTTCACTATGAGGAAGTGGATCAAGATGTATCAGAGCTAGGAATATCGATATCTTAATCCCTTTGTCGACTGGGATTTTGGGAATAGGCATTTTGTTATCCTTTGGGGAGGAATGAATGACATAGGTAGATGAAGTAACAATAGGTGTTGAGACATGTGGAAAAGGGGAATCTCTAGGGCTAACAGGCCAATGAGCAATACCAGAAGGGGGATTTACAGGGTTATTTTTCCATCCATCATCTATAGGCTGAAGAGGGGGATCCATAATGTACACAATACTAGGATGAGGTTGAAAGGAATGATTAGGAGGGGAAAATGGTTGTGGCAAAGTTGGTTTCCAACCCAAGTTCAGTTGATTAGTCTATACAAGCTGATTAAACTCTTTCGAGTAAACATCAAAATGAATAGAAAATATTATATTCTTGTTCATCCCTTCTTGCCAAAACATCTTTGGTCTTTGGCCTCTTCCTCCCATGTTTCCCCTATTATTTCCTCTACTTCCCCTGTTGAAGAAAATCATCTATAGTCATTTCATAAAGTCAATAAGAATCATGTAGTAATATACAACATGTAGTAAATAAACATACTTGATAATTTTTTGTTGAATATGATTAATAACACCCAGATTGTAGCATAGAATACTCAACATGCAACAAGGGAAAGGAAAAAGGGAAGTTTCTGATGAAATAGGAAGAAGCTCATGCGGACTCATTATTATTCTCTTTTATACTCGAGACTTATTTCTTTTAAATTTATTTCCAAAGCTTTATCATAAGAGTCATGTTGTATACTTCTTTTCATACTAAAATACTTCAACATTCATCAAACAATAGTAACAACAGGGATAAGGACTGTAAAATGGTAAGTATGGAGGGTAGGAATGACCCTTTGTTTTATTATGCAACAACTCTATGCATAAATGACATTATGATAAATTTTGGGTCAATTCTTTTGACAAAAGAAAAACAGAGGATATATCATGCAAATCATGGAATAATTTATGGAAAATGATAACATGAAGGATGAGTTGTAGCATATGCGTTGGAATCAAAATTATAGCCTTTTATTCAAGTGATATTTACCATTGTATATACATATTCAAAATCAAACTCTTATTGCCACCAAGAAGTATATAAACCATTACTGATTATTGGGCAAGAGAACTAGGGTTTGGTATACTCACTTTTTTTATATAATTTTAAACACATTTCAAAATGAACCTGGGTCAAGTCTTGTGTTAACCCTTTTCAAAAAATAATGTTGGGTAATATTATTTTTTACTTTTTAAATAATGCTACAACAATTTGTTTAAGCTAATCAAAACTCTTGTAAAAAAATCATTTTGACTCAAACCCAAGAGATATCCAATCAATGCACACAAACAATTCTCATGGCGTGCTAAGCTAAGACTATTTCTTCCACATTCAGCCATATGGCAGTGTTTCTACTTCATAAAACCAAACAAAGTAGCATAATTTGGAACAAAGTATGAAAATTTTTAATATGGGAGCGTTGGACTAGAACGGGTAGGGATTATCTCTGTAAGATCTCCTTCAATATAGGTATTTACAATCAAAACCATAACACCAATGATACACCCAAAAACCCAGATGCATATCAATGCAAGTCGTTGAGTAGATATAATCTTTTCTTCAGAGGTAAAAGGAAGGGAAAAGGAAAAAAAATTTATACAAAGTAACCATCTTACATCTAAGCCAAATCAACACATTTATCAACAAAACTAAGTTGTAATAATGCTAAAAAATTACATGAGTACTTACCCCATCCATGAGTTTTCCTTTTATATCGATTCCAAGCTTGAATTCATTGCTCAACTACTAAGCGCAACAACAGAGCTACTCTCCATGGTCTTCAAACAATCAAAGGAGGAAAGAAAACAACCCTAACCAAATTCCAAGGAGGTGGAACACGAGTTCGGGGGAATTAATGCCCCACTCGTTTTAGATTTAATGCAGGGCCTCATGTAATGTCCAACTCACCCTTTTTTATGTCGTTAGACTCATAACATAGACAAATATTTCTAGAAGTCTTTTATTCAAAACAATAACCAATGTTAAAACATTTGAGTCTAAAATGTCATCATGAAGTATGATATACATGTTGCTTTTCTTCATATGAGATATGATCAATATGTATGATAGATATATTATTACAATGATGAGTGTTCCATATATAGAGAACATATGGTGACTATCCATGAAAGAGTGTGTCTTTTGGATAATCAATAACTATTTATTATTATCATTTAATTATTATATATATTATTAAATAATCAATAATTTTATTATTAATTATTAATCTAAAAGAATTCCTTCCCGATGTTGTCCAAACATCAACACTCCCTCTCAACGAGGGAGACATTCTGCATCATCCCAAGCTTGTCTTTGAAGTATAGAAACTTTGCCCTAGACTCATGACACTTGTTTGTTAGTCTTGGGAGATGTCTCTCTCCTACCTGAACCGAGGAGAAACTCCTTCTATGACTCTCCCTCTGAGCCAATTGACTCTCTCTCAGATCATGCTCACTCTGGGTCTGCATGTGATAACATCTAGCATCTTGAGTCTTTATCATTCCTTGTCAAATCTCCATGACTAGGAGAAAGACTGCATCAGGGTCGTTCACCATAGGTACACCCCTGTGAATGAATGTCAACTTGATGCTAACTGACATGTGGAAAACACCTCAATCACTTCAAGTCCATATTATTCCTTGTCATGATCAAGGAAGGACTACACCTGGGCCCATTTACCACAAGTACACATTTGTGATAAGTGTTTCCTATCTCCCTTGGTCTGCAGCCCAATATAGGAGAAGGTTCGCCTGATGTTGAAGCATCAACACTCCTTACCTAGGGAGTTATCTTTCCATGATGTCTTCATCTAGCAGTCCAATTACTACTTTATAATTAACTAGTAGCACACAACTATTGTCCAATGACACACATTCGTTGTCAGTGGTACACAACCATTATACTGGCACACAACTAATGTTCAGAGACACACAGTCTCTACCAGTGGTACACAACTACCATAGTAGCAAAAGGTTTGTTAGACACATGGCACTCCCATGTGGATTTATAAAGGTTACTCCCTCTAGGAACACTAGGGTCAACTCCCCATAGTGTGTGACGTCAAGGTCAACTCCCTTTACATGTCCTCATGTGCTCTCCACAAGGAACGTTGGGCTATAAGCCCAAACCCACTTATCCCTTCTCAGATAAGTGTCCTCACAAATCAACTCAACTCAGTCACAAAAGAGTACAATCTGGAGAATCTATGTCACACATGGAACTCCCATGTGGACTTCTACAGGCTACTTCCTCTAGAAACACTAGGGTCAACTCCCCATAGTGTGTGACGTCAAGGTCAACTCCCTTGACATGTCTTCATGTGCTCTCCAGATGAGACATGTCTGTTGACGATGATATTTTTCAACATGACTTAGCCGGCAAAGTGTTGCTAGGCTCCCTCTCTAGTCACACTACTTGTGCAAGTTTCTCTTATTCTCGTTAAATGTTGGCGCATTTTTTTTAGTGAATTTAATATGACGCTTGACTCTTTTCTAAGCAGATCCCTTTACTTACTCCTCGCGTTATTCGTGCCCTTTTATTTCACCAATGACACACATGTTCAAAGACCCTTATGTTTCCATTATTGATCTATGCACTCGCCTTATTCACTATGTAAAAGAGAGACTCAATAACTATTCTTCAAGGTCAGTTATGATCATGTCATGTATTTCAAAGCCATGCCATATTCCTATGATTAACACACTAGAACCATATTTTTTTAACTATTATTATCACACCTCATGTCACATTACCTCATAAATGTTGTGCCATTATTCCCTCCTTGTCCACTCTTCAAAAGTAAATATATTATCATTCTATATCCAACATACATCACCTTTTCAAGCTTTTTATCATGTGCCCCTCTTTTAATATTTTGTTTGTTCTATAAAGTTATACCATTTTCTTACTTAGAGTTATAACTTTAACATCATGCGATGACAAAGAGGAAACATATTAAAATGATAATTTCCACATGGGTTATCTTTTTTAGAAGGCAACCTATGACCTTAACGGGTTTCATGTTGAGGAAATGTGATAATGTATACCAAGCTCTTGACGAGGCACCATATGGCAATTTTTTTTTATGACATGGGATCGTATGATGTTCTCTTTTAGACATCTTGACAAATCTATCAATTGGGACAATCTGTGCATATTAGCAGGCAGATAAAGAAACAACGCCTTCCTCAAGGCCATGGGCAGAGTTTAACTGTTATGGCATTTTAAGGCGATTGAGTTGGTCTTTTAGAAGTGTGAGGTCTGTTGGTTTTTTCTTCATTTGAAGCATCATAGAAACGTTTGGCAAGGAAGACGATGAAATAATTAAAGGGAAAATATATTTTTCAATCCAAGTCTGTGGCGAATGGAATTGATTCATCCACCGGTTGTTGGCTTGGCGCCCCACTTTGATCGCCTCTGCTTCTAAGGAAGGCGCGGTGAGAATTCAGAGGAGCACCAATTAAACACATTGATTTGGGATTTCGTGTGGAAATCACAACAGTGTGTATTTTTTTGTCATGACGACATTAGATAGATCTGCGCGTATCTAGATGAGCTTGGCACGGAGATTCGCTAAGTTGAAACTATGGAAGGTCTGGGGCATTTCAACAAGATCTTGCAAGAGGTAGATGGTATTATTCTTCCACGGAATAGTTTAAAGATAGATCTCCACCAGAGGAGGTGTTTGTTCCATAAAGTTGCCATCCACAGGTGCAATACAACTAGGAAACCCGTCGTAGTCACATGTATTGTTGACAATATGTCGGGTAAACTACGTCCAACATGTGCAGAAGCAGAAGAAACATACCGATAAACCAATAAGTTGCTTGGAATATATCGCAACTAATGCAATAGGTGCGACAATCAAGCTGAAGGCTTCAATTATTATCATATTTACAATATCTGGGCGAACTACTAGGTTAATAGCATCCCACCTTGCCAAGTTATCTGTTGTCTCCCCACGATTGGCAATTGATGAGTTGAGATGGAGCTTTATTGGTGCGATTCAAGAAAGACATAGTCTATTATTCAAAGATTCATCCCTATGATAGCAGATCCTCGACACTCGGTTGAATTCATTTATACAACGAATGAGTCTGTGCATCAGGATCATGGTAAAGTAACAGGGATTTTCGATGCTTTGGAAGCATACAACAACAAGTGTATGGTTTATTTTCACAAAACGCTTTGGTAGTGACGGATGGCATGTTGAAAAGCTACCGCAATCAAGGAGGAAGTGATCTTTTGGGGCAGTCATCAAAGAAAATACATGATTTCCAGCACATGAAAGAGGCATCACAGGTTGCTCTGGAGTGTTCTTTTCAAATACATCCAAATCTGGTGATTCACGAAGAGGAAGTTGCCTCATCAAATATAACGCTTTCTCAACTGACTAATCGAAATTGTCATGATGTTCAAGGCTGCACAAAGAAGGGTAAATATCATGGTGTCAATGTTTTAAAGCCCGCACAGAACATGCCTTCTGGAATGTCTAATCTGTTGCATGAAGGAAGGGGCCATTCGCCAATTTTAAAAAAAAACGTAACCATCTGAATACTATTTCAATTATTCGCATAAAATTAATTATATTTATCCAACCATATGTAAAACAACCGATGGGAAATGACTATGAAACTATTAAGGAGAGCGCAAAAATAAATCAGTTTTTGTGTTAAGTGATGTGTTATGGTCGGTTGGAGTTAAATTACGAAATTTATAACTAAAGAAGTCGTTCACCCAATTCTTTAAAGAGAGTAGGGCACAGCCTGTCAGAGGGAGAAAAATAATTCTAGAGAATTCTTAGGAGGACAGAAATTTTCTGAAGGAGAGATTATTAGAGAAATAAATATCTGAGAGAGAACTTTTGGCAGAAATTTCAGAGTAGTATGCTAAGAGTCCTGTGAGGACTATGCATTTCATTCTTTTCTTATATCTTCAAGAGAAATTGACAAAATCGTCGGCAGCAGGGGGTCTTGCGAAGCAGCGAATAGGATTAGTGAGGATGAGTTTGTTGGCCTTCATGACGTAAACATTTACTTGTTTATTTTGTTGTAATAAGGCTCAATTTGATTCAGCGCTAATCAGTTTTACTATGCAGGTTCTCTCCTTGTGATTCGCCACCATGGCTCCATTCCTTCTTGGCTCAGCTTTCTTTTTCTTTTTCATGCTTGGTCTTTCTATTGTACATTGTGTCTAGGGAGGCTAAAGACCATATACCTGGCCCTAGTCTACACAGAGACTTGCAGATTTTGAAGATTATGAATTTGTATGAGAAGTCTTTTAATGAAAATCATTTCTTTCTCACTCGGCACTATCTCCCGATCTTTCTTTAAAATCCTCAGTTTTCCTCATCTTTATTTATTTAACACACTGATTTCAAAAATAAAAATAAAGTTAGATAAAATCTTTAAAAGACAAATTAAACATATTTATTTTGTAAACACTCGTATTTATAAATTTCACTTACAAGCTAATTAATGTACATAAACTTTTGTTTTAATCTTATCATTTTACATACTAACTTAAAAGGGGAAAATAAACAAATTATGCCTATGTTATATGTATATAACTTTCATCACTAACTTGTTAATAAACTTTATTTTTTTTTTGCTTTAGCTTATTTTATTTTTTTTGTCTTTTTACTTATCACATACTTCTAAAATATATATACATATATATTATATAAACCTTCAAACAAACATTTTATTTAATAAACTTTTTTTTTAATTAATTTATTTGTTTTATATATTTTTTCCAGTTTTTAGTTAGCCTTGTTTAATTATTTTTTACTAAAATAAAAACAAAAGTATTACCTTTCTATTTTTTATTTATTTGCATTTATTTTACCAGATTTAGTTTTTGTTACTTCAAGTGTATAGAGTAATTAAATTATAAAAATATAAAAGATTATAAATAAAATAAAATAAATATATTGCTAAAAGAAAAATTACAAGGCAAGGGGATCTATACTTGGATTGTAGGATAAGAGAAAATTGGCCTAGAGTTCAATGCACATTCTTGTCTAAGGCTTTAAGCCTAGGGTGATATTACCGCTTCTTTTTGCCTAGCCCCGCAGGAAGTTGAAAATTCGAAGCAACGAAGAGGATTAGCGAGGATGAGTTTGTTGGCCTTCATAAGGTAAAGATTTACTTATTTAGTTTGTTGTAATAAGGCTCGATTTGATTCGACGCTAATCAGTTTTACTATGCAGGTTCTCTCCTTGTGATTCGCCACCATGGCTCCATTCATTCTTGGCTCAACTTTCTTTTTATTTTTCATGCTTAGCCTTTCTATTGTACATTGTGTCTAGGGAGGCTAAAGACCATATACCTGGCCCTAGTCTACGTAGAGACTTGCAGATTTTAAAGATTGTCAATTTGTATGAGAAGTCTTTTAATGAAAATCATTTCTTTCTCGCTCGACACTATCTCCTGATCTTTCTTTAAAATCCTCGGTTTTCCTCATCTTTATTTATTTAACACTCTGATTTTAGAAATAAAAATAAAAAATTAAATAAAATCTTTAAATGACAAATTAAACATATTTATTTTGTAGACACTCATGTTTATAAATTTCATTTACTAACTAATTAATGTACATATACTTTTGTTTTAATCTTGTTATTTTACATACTAACTTAAAAGGGAAAAATAAACAAATTATGCTAATGTTATATGTATAGAACTTTCATCACTAACTTATTAATAAACTTTTTTTTTTCTTCAGCTTATATTTGCTTTTTTGTCTTGTTACTTATCGCATACTTCTAAAAATGAACAAAAAAAAAATTTAAATAAACCTTCAAACAAACATTTTATTTAATAAACTTTTTTTTTAATTAATTCATTTGTTTTATTTATTTTTTCGAGCTTTTAGTTAGCCTTGCTTTAGTTATTTTTTATTAAAATAAAAACAAAAGCATTACCTTTCTATTTTTTATTTATTTTCATTTCTTTTATTAGATTTAGTTTTTGTTACTTAAGTAATTAAATTGTAAAAATCATAAAATACCATAAATCAAATAAAAATTAAATATTGTTAAAAGAAAAATTATAAGGCAAAGGGATCTATGCTTAGACTGTAGGATAGGAGAAAATTGGCCTAGAGTTCAATGCGCATTCTTGTCTGGGGCTTTAAGCCTAGGGTGATATTCTTGCTTCTTCTCGCCTAGCCCCGCAAGAGGTTGAAAATGTTGATGTTGGAGACTCCTTAGTCTTTTGACGTCAACATATTTTTGGCGACCATACTGGGGAGAACCGTTCAATGGTTCGTTCCTAGTTTTTGTTTTAATTCCTTCAATTTTCCTAGACCTCAATGCCTCAACCAATTGGAAGCTTGTTCGGTGGGTGTAATCTTGTGGTTTCAGCTACCAACCCTAGGAAAGTCATTCGCGAGTATGGATTGTTTGAGTTTGAATAAGACCTAAACAATTCCCCTTGGTTTGTGCCCACTCCCTTGAAGTTCACTCAACCGGTTAACCCTTTAATTAACAAATTCAAGAATCATTTGCCTCTCTTTCATGGCGATGGGACTCTTACAGTTATTGAACACCTTCATGTGTTTTTGAATGCTTGTGCCACTCTCAGAGTAAATAATAATGACAGTTGTATGTTGTTGTTTATGGATTCCCTTCAAGGCGATGTCGCCTCCTTATTTTACAGTCTTCCTGATGGATGCATATCTTCCTGGTTTGAACTTTCTTACTGGTTTACCTCTACCTTTGGGCATTTAGATAGTCCTTGCGAACATCTTAAGAGGTTTAATCAATTACGCATGAAGGATAATGAGAGCATTCTTACTTTTAATCTTCAGTTTATCAAGTTGTACAATTTAATTCCTACTTCTATTTTCCCTACCAACTTGGTTTCCCTATTGCATTACTACGAACTTCTACCTCCTCTTTACCGATGGCGGTTTGAAGAAAAGAATGTTCAAAACCTAGAGCTAGCCCTATCTACTTGCCTCAACTTCGAAGAGAAAAACTGTAGAACATGTTACTCCTTTGGCGTTTATGATTCACACTAGGAGTTGTCTTATTTAATCCCCGTCATTAAGAGCTTACAAGATTGCATGTTCCTTCTCGAGTCTCAATCTTTAAATCATACTAGGAATAGATCTGGGAACCCTCTCTCTCAGGGCCTAATTATAATGAATCAAATTCTCGTGGTCGAGAGCGTGGATATGAAGAGGATCGTGATTATATCATGATGCTTAATGACCAATCCACCTCTCAGACCCTTCTTAAACCTCATACCCAAAATCACCTTTCATCTCAAGCTTCTTATCTGCATGCATACAATGGAAATTTTGATTACGCAAATGAAGAAATCAATGCTAATTACGTCAAACCAATTTACGATACATTTGTGTTCGACAATGATGCTAATGAGTGGACAAAGGATGTAGACCAGTATGACTTTAATGATGCATGTGACGAATCCTCTTCTGAAGATATATATGAGTTCAATCAATATCTTGATTTGTATAAAATTCTTATTAATCCTTTGTTTCAATCAAAAGAGGATAAAGAACTTGGCACTATCAAGCATGTCCCTCCTAGGCGAAATTTTTATTTTGATGATAATAACTATTGTAGGGGCATTCCAATGGTTTTTATTCCATGTTATGAATCTTATTTACATCATGATGACCCTGTTCATGATAGAAAGGTCCCTAAAGATGGTATTAATTTGTTCGATAAATTCATGGATCATCCCTTGAAGGTAAAAACCCTAAACCCTAAATCTAATTCAATCAATACCTTCATCATTACTGGAAAAGCATATTTTGGTTGGCATGTTATGGAGGTTGGTGGTTGTTTCTTTTGGGTATTGATTAGTCAGTTCCTCGCAGAGTACACATCTGTTGGTTGGCATTTTGGTTGTTCCTCCACGCATAAATTTTTCAAACTCATAAGACCCACATGCAAATCAAATGATGCATTCCTTTACGCTAAATTTCATCCGACCTGAGTCCAAGCTAGTGGTTTCTTTCCTTTGTAAATAAATAAACAAAAAAATATATATATAATAATAACAAAAAAAAAATTGGGAAGGGATAGATTAGTTTTGGTTTGATTTCACTTTTACTCAGTTTATTTTCTCGCTTTTATTTATTTATGCTTCCTTTTTCATTTTTTCCCTTTATTACGGCCAGAAATGATGGAGCAATGATTGGTGATATTAAAAGGTAGGTTATCTGTATATCTTTAACTAATTGACCAAATGTGTTTTAGTGGATAGCAGGCTTGCAGGTGAACTAAGTTGCCTTCTTTTGTCATGATTCCTCGCTTTTCTACCATTCTCTTGCTACGCGGGGCATCCTCGCTCGTCACATTCGTCAGTCCTATCCCCATATTCCTTCTTTCCCTTTCTTTGTCCCCTTCATTTTGATATGCCTCCAGCATACACGTTGTGGACGCTCAATGTTTTGGGTCTTTCCCTCAACGCACATCCACGACAGTTTTCTAGTCTCATAATCATCTTGTCGGGTTTCAAAGAGTTGTCCCTTCGGGTTATACAACAGAACCAAACCCCCCTCATACTTACCACTTTCCATGAGTTATTCCATGAAATCTCGATCCATGAATCCCTTGACCTCCATCGTGTCTCCCCCTGTTGTATAACCTGGTCCACCCAACCTTATCAGCCTTCCCTTGTCCCACATCAAGTCGCCATCAGTCCTGCCATTACCTTTCCCTTCCCCTTTCCTGTAGAGAATCAATGATCGTATGTCATTGTTTAAATCTTGCACGCCACTGTAAGTGATGCACATCTGTTGGTTGGAAATTGTTGATGACGATTTTTGTCAACAGGACTTAGCCGACAAAGTGTTTCCATGCTCCCTCTCCAATCACACTACTTGCACAAGTTTCTCTTATTCTCGTTAAATGTTGGTGCATTGTTCTTAGTGAATTTATTATGACGCTTGACTGTTTTCTAAGCAAATCCCTTTACTTACTCCTCGCATTATTTGCACCCTCTTATTTCTTCAATGACACACATGTCCAAAGACCCTTATGTCACCATTATTGATCCATGCACTCGCCTTATTCACTATGTAAAAGAGAGACTCAATAACTATTCTTCAAGGTCAGTTATGATCATGTCATGTATTTCAAAGCCATGTCATATTTCTATGATTAACACACTAGAACCATATTTTTTTAACTATTATTATCACACCTCATGTCACATTACCTCATAAATGTCGTGCCATTATTCCCTCCCTGTCCACTCTTCAAAACTAAATATATTATCATTCTATACCCAACATACATCACCTTTTCAAGCTTTTTATCATGTGCCCCTCTTTTAATATTTTATTTGTTCCATAAAGTTATACCATTTTCTTACTTAGAGTTATAGCTTTAACATCATGCTATGACAAAGAGGAAACATATTAAAATGATAATTTCCACATGGATTATCTTATTTTAGAAGGAAACCTATGACCTTAACAGGTTTCATGTTGAGGAAATGTGATAATGTATACCAAGCTCTTGATGAGGCGCCATATGGAAAAAAAAAT
The DNA here is from genome assembly GCA_009831015.1 of Picea engelmannii. Lineage (NCBI taxonomy): Eukaryota > Viridiplantae > Streptophyta > Pinopsida > Pinales > Pinaceae > Picea > Picea engelmannii. The sequence goes on along the minus strand of ML786003.1, from coordinate 64,983 downwards.
TATGACATGGGATCGTATGATGTTCTCTTTTAGACATCTTGACAAATCTATCAATTGGGACAATATATGCATATTAGCAGGCAGACAAAGAAACAACGCCTTCCTTAAGGCCATGGGCAGAGAGTAACTGATATGGCATTTTATGGCAATCAAGTTGGTCTTTTAGCAAGTGCGAGGTCTGTTGGCTTTTTCTTCATTTGAAGCATCATAGAAACGTCTGGTAAGGAAGATGATGAAATAATTAAAGGGAAAATATCTTTTTCAATCCAAGTCTATGGAGAATGGAATTGATTCATGCACTGGTTGTTGGCTTGGCGCCCCACTTTGATCGCCTCTTCTTCTAAGGAAGGCGCGGTGAGAATTCATAGGAGCACCAATTAAACACATCAATTTGGGATTTTGTGTGGAAATCGCAACCGTGTGTATTTTTTTGTCATGCACACAATACTGAAGACATTAGATAGATCTGTGCATATCTAGATGAGCTTGGCACGAATATTCGCTAAGTTGAAATTATGGAAGGTTTGCGGCATTTCGACAAGATCTTGCAAGCGACAGATGGTATTATTCTTCCACATAATAGTTTAAATATAGATCTCCACTAGAGGAGGTGTTTGTTCCATAAAGATGCCATCCACACGTGCAATACGGCTAGGAAACCCCTTGTAGTCACATGTATTTTTGACAATATGTCGAGTAAACTACGTCCAACATGTGCAGAAGTAGAAGAAACATAGCTTAAACATAGCGATAAACTAATAATTACTTGGAATATATTGCAACTAATGAAGTAGGTGCGGAAATCAAGGTGAAGGCTTCAGTTATTATCGTATTTACAATATTTGGGCGAACTGCTAGGTTAATATCATCCTACCTTACCAGGTTATTTGTTGTCTCCCCACGATTGGAAATCGATGAGTTGAGATGGAGATTTATTGGTGTGATTCAAGAAAGACAGAGTCTATTATTCAAAGAGTCGTCCCTATGATAGCAGATCCTCGACACTCTGTTGAATTCATTTATACAACAAATGAGTCTGTGCATCAGGATCATGGTAAAATAACAGGGATTTTTCATGCTTTGGAAGCATACAACAACAAGGGTATGGTCTATGTTCACAGAACGCTTTGGTAGTGACAGATGGCATGTTGAAAAGCTACTGCAATCAGGGAGGAAGTGATCTTCTGGGGAAATCATCAAAGAAAATACATAATTTCCAACACATGAAAGAGGCATCACATGTTGCTCTGGAGTGTTCTTTTCAATCACATCCAAATCTGGTGATTCATGAAGAGGAAGTTGCCTCATCAAATATAATGCTTTCTCAACTGACTAATCAAAATTGTGATGTTGTTCAAGGCCATGCAGAGAAAAGTAAATATCATGGTGTCATTGTTTTAAATCCCGCACAAAACAGGCCTTCTAGAAGGTCGAATCTGTTGCATGAAGCAGGAAGGGGCCATTCGCCAGTTTTTTTTAAAAAACATAACCATTTGAATCATATTTTGATTATTCGCATAAAATTAATTATATTTATCCAACCATATGTAAAACAACCGATGGGAAAGAACTATAAAACTATTAAGGAGATTGCAAAAATAAATTAGTTTTTGTGTTAAGTGATGTGTTATGGTCGATTGGAGTTGAGTTACGAAATTGATAACTGAAGAAATCGTTCACCCAATGCTTTAAAGAGAGCAGGGCACAGCCTGTCAGAGGGAGAAAAATAATTCTAGAGAATTCTTAGGAGGACAGAAATTTTCTGAAGGAGAGATTATTAGATAAATAAATATCTGAGAGAGAACTTTTGGTAGAAATTTTAGAGTAGTATGTTAGGAGTGTTGTGAGGATTGTGCATTTCATTCTTTTCTTACATCTTCAACAGAAATTGACGAAATCGTCGGCAGCAGGGGGTCTTGCGAAGCAACGAAGAGGATTAGTGAGGATGAGTTTGCTTGCCTTCATGAGGAAAAGATTTACTTATTTAGTTTGTTGTAATAAGGCTTAATTTGATTCGGCGCTGATTAGTTTTACTATGCAAGTTCTCTCCTTGTGATTTTCCACCATGACTCCATTCCTTCTTGGCTCAGCTTTCTTTTTATTTTTCATGCTTGGTCTTTCTATTGTACATTATGTCTAGGGAGGCTAAAAACCATATACATGGCTCTAGTCTACGTAGAGACTTGCAGATTTTGAAGATTATGAATTTGTATGAGAAGTCTTTTAATGAAAATCATTTCTTTCTCGCTCGACACTATCTCTTGATATTTCTTTAAAATCCTCAATTTTCCTCATCTTTATTTATTTAAAACTTTGATTTCATTAAAAAAAAAAAAAAAGTTAGATAAAATCTTTAAAAGACAAATTAAACATATTTATTTTGTAGAAACTCATGTTTATAAATTTGTTTATAAATTTCATTTACTAGCTAATTAATGTACATAAACTTTTGTTTTAATCTAGTTATTTTACATACTAACTTAAAAGGGGAAAATAAACAAATTATGCCTATGTTATATGTATATAACTTTCATCACTAACTTGTTAATAAACTTTTTTTTGCTTTAGCTTATATTTGTTTTGTTTTGTTTTTTGTTTTTTTTCTTGTTACTTATCACATACTTCTAAAAAGGAACAAAATTTTTTTATATAAACCTTCAAACAAACATTTTATTTAATAAACATTTTTTTAATTAATTTATTATTATTTTTTTTTTTTCCAGCTTTTAATTAGCCTTCCTTTAGTTATTTTTTTTCTAAAATAAAAACAAAAGTATTACCTTTCTATTTTTTATTTATTTGCGTTTATTTTATTAGTATAGAGTAATTAAATTGTAAATAACATAAAAGATCATAAATCAAATAAAAATTAAATATTGCTAAAAGAAAAATTACAAGGCAAGGGGATCTATGCTTGGACTGTAGGATAAGAGAAAATTGGCCTAGAGTTCAATGCACATTCTTTTCTGGGGCTTTAAGCTTAGGGTGATATTCCCGCTTCTTCTCGCCTAGCCCCGCGAGAGGTTGAAAATGTTGATGTTGGAGACTCCTTAATCTTTTGACGTCAACAATGTCCTCATGTGCTCTCCACAAAGGACGTTGGGCTATCACTTCTCGGATAAGTGTCCTCACAAATCAACACACTTATCCCTTCTCGGATAAGCCCAAACCCACTTATCCCTTCTCGGATAAGTGTCCTCACATATCAAATCAATTCAGTCACAGAGGAGTACGATCTGGAGAATGTCTCAAGAAGTTGGAAACATCAACACTCTCTCTCAGTGAGGGAGGCATTCTTTGACGCGCCAAGTTTGTCACGGAAGTACTTGAATTTCGTCATGGTTTGGTAAAAGCATCAACAACCTTCTCATCTGTAGGAAGGTACTGCACCAGTACTTCCTCTGCACCATGTCTTCGAATAACAGTGGAATCCAGCACATGTCCAAATAAATCTACAAGGAGCTTGTGAAGCCACACTACTTCACGCACTGCCACACTCAATGCAATTTACTCTGCTTATGTGATGCTCAAGGCCATAAAAGTATGTTTCCTGCTACACCAAGAAACCATGGAAGATCCCAAAGTGAAGCAACACCCAGAGGTGCTCTTCCTATCCATTGTGCTCTCTGCCCAATCAAAATCAGTATATCCCTACAATCTCATGTCAATACTGGAAGTATATCTCATACCATATCAAACTGTGCCTCGCATGTATCTCAACACATGCTTTGCAACAATCCAGTGTGTCTGTCTTCGTTGACTCATAAACTGGCTAAGTGTACTCACTACATAACAAATATTTGGTCTAGTTTTAACCAGATACATCAATGATCCAATAATTTGTTTGTACAGAGTCGGATCAATTTTGTCATAATCGGAAGAAGACACACTTAGTTTCTTTAGATTTATCACCATTGGTGTAGCCACGAGCTTCAAGTTAAACATCCCAAACTTATTCAATATCTCAACTGTGTACTTCCCTTGACTCAGGAAGATCTAATCAGTTCTCTTCCACACCTATAGTCCCAAGAAGTAGTGCATCATACCAAGGTCCTTCATCTCAAACTCAGAGGCCAACGCATACTTGCATTCGACAATAAGGCTCTATGTACTAGTGAGGAATAAATCATCAACGTAGAGGACCAAAATCAGGGACTCACCATTAACAATCTTGTAGTACAGGTTGGGATCAACAACACTTTTGTTGAATCCCAAACTCATCAGGTGTCCATCAATCCTCACATACCAAGCTCGAGGTGCCTGCTTGAGTCCATACAAAGGCTTCTTCAACCTACACACATGAGACTCCTTCTCATGTATCATGAAACCATCTTGTTATTATATGTATACTTCTTCCTCAATCTCTCCATTGAGAAAGGTTGTCTTTACATCCATCTAATGTACTCTCCAACCCATGGATGTTATAGGGAAATAATCATCCAGATAGAAGTGTATCGAGCAACAAGAGAAAATGTCTCCTCATAATCTATTCCCTCCACCTAAGAGAATCCTCTAGCAACAAATCTCATTATGTTCCTCTTGATGCTCCCGTCAACTATCTGTTTGATCTTATAAATCCATTTAGAAGTCACTACAGACTTCCCCTCAGATCTTGGAACAATATCCCACACATCATTCTTCATGATGGATTGATACTCCTCCATCATGACATCTCTCCATGTTGGATGACTAGTTTCCTCCTCATAATAGTAAGGCTCAAAATGAATGATGTGGCTCAGAGCTGCGGCATAGCACGAATATCTCTTAGGTCCCTTTCTCACTCGGAAGGTACCACGAGGAGTTGCATGTCCTTCTGCCTCCTACAAAGTCGGATGAACCCATGGACGTCTCTTCTGACCTATTACAATATCTATGGGAACATTAACTGGAGCTACAGGATCAACGAGACCAATTTGATCAAAAGGCTCAATTGTCTCCCTTTGAAAGGTAATGTCATCCTAGACCATATTTGACATATAGAGGTTTCCTCATGAAACCAATGTCTAAGACATATAGAGGTTCCCTCATGGAACCAATGTCTCACAAGACATATCAAGGTTTCCTTCTGAAACCAATGTCTTGGTTCCTTCATCTCACCATCTGAGGCACGTCAAGATGAAGTCTACATTCCACCCTACTAGTCAACATAGGACTCTTTGGGGAGAATTTCTCATGATGTTTCCTCAAACATCAACACTCTCTCTAGAGTTGGAGGTGACTCCTCCTCTATCTCTGCTCCCTCTGACACCGAAGGTATCTCTTCCTCATTCTCTGGCAGTAACTCAATCTCTGCTACCTATGGATGTAGTACAACCTCCTCTACTTGGATCTATCACCATAGTTCTTCTACAGTCGGTCTTGACTGGTTGTATCCATGATCACTAGAATTGTCTCTTTTATTTGGCATGGTCCCATCCTAGGAGGTACATTACTCCTAGAGACTTCTTGTCTCTGAGCATCATGTCTTGCAATGTCTCTCATTGATATCATGTTGGAAGGTCTTTCCCTCAACGTCTTCCTCCTGCGACCGTCATTAAGGCTCCTTCTCATAGCTATTACCTATGACCTTCCCGAAATAAGAAGCAAGAACAACAAAAAACATCTCCTATAAGAGATCAATTTATCTTGTGCACAACTATATACAGTGACCCTCCAAATGATATGTCTTCTACTATGACCAACACACATCCATCATATACTCGATGTCATACGACTACCAACACACATCCATCATATACTCGATGTCATACGGCTACCAACACACATCCATCATATACTTGATGTCATACAACTAACCATGTTGATTTTCTAGTGTTAAATTAGACAAGCACAATTTTCCACAAGTGGTAATTACTTCCAATGATATACGATATTACTTTAGTAAACACTAGAACATCACTAAGTAACTCAGAAAATTTCAACTTCTTAGTCTCTTCGTTAGATCACTTATCCCACGTGTGAGAGAGAAAAAATATGTGTGTCTATTGTTGTGTCTTTCAAGTGTCTTTTTATAGTAATATTAGATTGATCCAAAAAGACACGTCTCTTTGAAAATTGAATTTAAAATTAAATTAAATTTTCTTTCTTATAAATAGTTGGAGAACACCTCCTGTAACTACACAAAGATTAATTTGGTTATAATCCATCCACATAGTATTTGAATTTGTTAAATTGTTCCTCCATAATTCATGCAATTCTTTGCATAAATATAGGTAGAAGTAAATATGCAGTACATTCCTCATATTTAGGTAATTAGACATTTTTACTAGAAATTACTGCCCACCATAATTTATGGAATTCTTTCGATAATTTAGGTAGGAGTAAAAAGTAAATATGTTGTACATAGAGATTGTAACAACCCCATAAATTTAACACTCCCAACATTTTACTCTACTCTCATTTTCCTGGGTCCTCGTGTGAAGGAGTCAAGCTCAGTCTCGCTCTGATACCATGTTGTTTTTCTTCATATGAGATATGATAGATATATTATTACAATGATGAGTGTTCCATATATAGAGAACATATGGTGACTATATGAAAGGATGCGTCATTTGGATAATCAATGACTATTAATTATTATCAATTACTTATTATATATATAATTTAATAATCAATAATTATATTATTAATTATTAATCTAAGAGAATGTCTTCTCGATATTGTCCAAACATCAACGATACAAACCACAATTTATACCATGAAAACCAACCATTTGTGCCATAGTATTTATCAATACAAGCCCTTAATGCATCAAGAGGCGAGAGGCATATCCATAACATATAAAACCAATCATCATATGCCATGTTAAAACTCTCATCAGATTTATATCATGATGTGGATTTTGTATGCCAAAAGAAGTATCAACATACCTTATTTTCTCTTATAAATGTCGAAGTGTTTCTTTTCACGAAACTCAATACAAAACTTTACACCGTGAGAAGATGAAGCATGTTCAAACATATCACCATATATGCTATGCTAAATATTACTTTGTGCCATATTATTACCTCTTTGTAAGTGTTGTATCACTTCTTAACCACAAATCCGAACATAAACCTTCAATTCCATTGAGTGATGTGAAAAATATAAACCACAAAAATTACATAACATGTCACTAAAAGTGTTATGTCAATAATCATAACTTCGTATGTGTCATGCCAGATATTATTGAACATTTTTTCCACGGGGAAGTTCTCTTTTATATTCAACAGTATATAAAGTTTTTACAGAGCAGCATTACAATCCATTACAATCCATCCTGGAGACTCGGCAAGGTTTGACCACAAGACCTCCTCCCATCTGGAGAAAGGTACGCTTGTCTTTACCGTCTGAGATATTATTGAACATATTATGTCAAGAATCATAACTTCATGTGTCATGCCAGATATTATTGCCCTGGTATAATGATATTATGATTTTAGTAATACAATTGCAAGAATACTTTAATAAACCTTCAAACCAGACGTCTTTGATACCACACACAAGGGAGCATCTCAAACTGAAATCATGACATGATGGATCAATACTGATAAAGTATATGGCATACAAAGGCTCAACAAAATCAATCTACATCGATGCTTTTACTAGGGGACCCCACCTACTTTTATTTAAAAAAATTATAAAAATATAAGCTTGTCAACACTTTGCGAGCTCTAGGAATAGGTGCACGAAACATGAGTCAATGGTAACCTAGAAATTCTACCAAGAACCCTGTTGACATGTTCCAACCATACAATTTATTTTAGTTTTTTTCCCACCTTTCCATTAAAAGTCCCGAGCTTCTCTTCCAATGTTATTTAAGACAATAAGTCCCGAGCTTCTCTTCCAATGTTATTTAGGACAATTGTGGGAATAAGGTAGAACACATGAAAATGGAAAGAGGAGAGAACGGATTTCATAAGTAATAACCTTCCATGGAAAATTAGCTCTTAAGAGCCCTTAGTGAGATGATATCTTCTCTAAGTTACTTAGCGATTGGCCTTTTGGACTAGAATAAAATAATCTTGTCAATGATATGTCTGCTCTAAAATATCTTCTCTATTCCATTGAGATGATATGGGGCATGGGCTTGATGATCCCGATGACAACGAATTTGGATCCTCGAAAAGAGACATTAGGAAGGTTCTAAGTTTTAGATACATAGATAAATGCTAAATGTTTTATTAAAAGGTTAATGGAATAATATTATAAAAACCACATGCTTTACCAAGATGGGCCTCACATACTTTATAAGGATGCAAGAGGGAATCATGCTCCTAGTTGACCCAACGTTGTTTTAGCATGAAAGAGCTAGGTGGTCATCATATGGGAACATATTCATTTATTTGTAAATGGTACACTTTGGTAGATCGAATACTTTTAATTTCAAAAAATAGTGTTTTCACTCTTAAAATTGTCAAAGCATTGAATACCCTACAGGGAGGTTAAAAAGAGACATCAAGTTGAAGTTTCAAATGCGAGTTTTCAAAATCAAAGCTATAAGTAAACATGAGTTTATGTGAGGCAGTCACGATTTTCAAGTCTTGTAGTCATGGAAAATATTCAATTAAGGAGCCCAACACATGTAGGCATAGGATCAATTTTTTTAATTAAAAGGATTATATGTTGTTTAATCACATAATGTTTGATTCTAATGGATTTATTAAAATGAATTTAGTAAATATAATATTTTTATAATATTCATCTTTAGTAAAAGGAAAGAAAGTAAGGATGGTTATTTAGTGAACATAAGTATAGGTAAAAGATCAAAAATTTTAATTAAAAAGTTTATACGTTATTTAATCACATAATGTTCAATTCTTATGAATTATTAAAATGAGTTTAAGTAAAGCTACAAGTGATAAAAGAAAAGCATGATATGTTTACTTTTCATAATATTCATTTTTAGTAAAAAGAGAGAAAGCAAGGATGGTTATTTAGTGCACATGTATATAGGGATAGGATGGTTATTTAGTGTACATATATAGGTAAATGATCAAATTTTGAATTAAAGGTTTATACATTGTTTAATTACATAATTTTTGATTTTCATGAATTATTAAAATGAATTTAAGTAAAGCTACAAGTGATAGAAAAAAAGCATAATATTTTTACCTTTCATAATATTCATCTTTAGTAAAAGGAGAAAAAGTAAGGATGGTTATTTAGTACATATGTATAGGGATAGGATGGTTATTTAGTGCACAAATGTATAGGTATAGGATCAAACTTTTTAATTAAAAGATTTTATAAGTTGTTTAATCACAAAATGTTCGATTCTCATGAATTATTAAAATGAGTTTGAGTAAAGCTTATAAGAAAAGTATAATATTTTTATTTTTCATAATATTCATCGTTAGTAAAAGGAGAGAAAGTAATGATGGTTATTTAGTGCACATATGTATTTGGTAATGCAATTGTTATATGGTTTTATGTTAATTGGGTATAATTCAAGTAATTATAAGGAAAAGTCATTACCTTCCCTAATTAGATTTAAATCCCACTTAATGATATATCATTTTTAATAAATTGAGTGAATTAACAATACAATACATATTATTTAGAGAAAAGCTCTTTAAATAAGTATCGATGTCATTTTCAAATGCTAAAAAAATATACACATGAAATGTTGTTATTAATTACCATATTCATACACTTTTATTAATGAAAATAACAAATTCGTGAATTTAAACTTACAAATCAACATTTAACATTTTAGAAAATTATAACAAAATAAAATGATAGAACTTTTGACAAAAGTCCAAATATTTTGTTTATTTTTTTCAAAAATATTTCTCCCTCTCTTAATTTGACGAGTTAAACTAATCTTAGTATATGGAATGAGTCTAACAATGAGGTTGATACCTCCCCATATAGACTAGTGTTGTTATGGATATTGAAGGGATTGAGACTTCTTGCTCAATGGGGAATGGAATGGACATTAGTTAGTGAATTCATTTAAGAAAAAAGGTATCCTTATCAAAGATGTCGGAAAATTCTTTATTTGCTTATGAAAAAAAAAAATAAGGTTGTTTAAACAATGTCTAAAAATTAACTAAGGTTCTTAGACCTCACGACAAGTTATCAAAGGAACTATTAATAATATAAGAACATTACCGAGTTTGAAATGAAAATAGCTAATTAAAGTGTGACAAGGATAAAGGTAAACATGAATTTTGAAATCTTAAAAAATGATTTGAACAAACTTAAAAACCATACATTTTTTTTTTAAATCAATAATACTTAATAACAACAATATTGAATCATTTTCAAATACACATACTAAAATGACTAAATTAATTCAACATCTCCATAAACATATAAACAAAAATAGAAAATATAAACATTATATCATAAGATAAACCAAAAATTCCATAAATCTTAAAGGCAAAACAAGACATTCTATATGAGGAACATGATTACCTAAAAATGTAAAAGTAATGGTGAAAGGCAAGTGCCTTATCTAACAAGCCACATGTGGCAATGTCCCTGCCAGATACTAAGGTTTTGAGCGAGATGTTGCAATTGATTATTAAAAAATAGTACCGCGATACAAATTTCTCATAGTTTATGACTTTGCAATTGATTATTAAAAAACAATATAGTGATACAAATTTCTCAGAATTTATGACTTTACTGATGAAGATAGCAATTGAGATTCATTCTTGCTTTTAAAAATTGCACCCAAAGGAACAACATGCATCCATTGCGCGTGTGACCCGAAGAAGGGATCTATCTATGCTGCAAAAATGGGATGGTCGTTTCAATCACTTCCAAGGACTAAAAGCAATGACATTCCTGGATAACGAGACATCAAAGTAGAAATTTACGAGGATCAAATAATTTCTCTTTCAACTCTTATTGAATATACAACTCGACGATCGATATATTGTTGTCTCAAGAACGATATGTTATCCAAGATGCCCTCGAATATGCAAAATATGCCATCTACAACTCTGAATGATCTGCGCCATTCAAGAATCATCGACTATAAGAAGAGATCTACAAAAGAAGAGATTAAAGAAAAGAAGTGAGAAGACAAAACATGTATGGGTGTGAGGAGAGGCTGGCGCGAGTGAATGTAGGCGATGGCACCGACATCCCCAAGGTTAATGCAGACGGTTCCAGAATTGGCAGAAATGAAAGAGTCAACCAAATCAATGCCATTTTTCCTCTTGTCCACCTTAACATGGGGGCTCGTCAACTCCTCAGGGCCTTGTGCCACAGATCTCTTCAATACTGTCAACATTTTTGGCAGAAACAAGATTAAACCAATCTACCTAGTCGGAGAAACAAAACGAAAACTAAGAGATACTTTTTATAGAGAAGATAAAGACAAAACAACATTGCTTGGTTGATTTCTTGCGTTTAGTTCAATAGATGTTTGTATGATTGTGTTTAGCTTCCATGATCATGGTGTGTATATATACAAAATTAATCGTTCAATAACAGAGCCAATTCATTGCCCAGGTAAGTGGATAACCACGCCACCTCGGTCTTGGAGTATGTGTATATTGTGAATATAGTCAAGCTAAAGCTGGCATTGAATAAGATTTTGGATATTTTTGCATTATTTTCGAAAATGGAGGGGAGACCAGCCCTTTCCCCCAGATTCTTTGACTATGGATTTTCATTTTCTAAGATAGTGAAGATAAGTTTGGGGGAAATGTATATCCATTAAAGACGAACGTGGGAAATGAAATTGAAGAAATTTTCATTCTCGGGAGAACCTCAAGTTAATGGATTTTGTTAAAATGTGCACCACTTACGGGTGGTAGTAGACGTTATTGAAATTTAAAAATATTCACCCTTGAAATATAAATATAAATATTCACCTTGAAATATTAATAATACAATTGTTACAATGAATGCTCTAACATATAATTAAGTGCACATGCATCGCTTTGAACGAAAATTGCAAGCACGCCCTTTGAAACACTAACATTGCTTCGAACAAAAATTGCAAGCATGCGCTTTGAAGGAAAACTAGCTCTAATCTCGATTTCCACTTATATTTCTATATTTCATCGGGATCATGATATCATGACTTTCACATATATTTATGCCTTCGCGCCTAGTGTCGTAGGTCGTGGTTTTCAAAGTTTATTTCACTCAAAGATGGTGTTTGTCATAGAACAGAACCTGACACATGTATGAGAGTGCTTGTCATAGAACATAACTTGACACATGTATGAAAGCAGGGCGGGTCAATCGTTGTCCAGAAAATTTAGTGTATGTAATAGTTATTTAAGATTTAAAAGAGTTTGAATTAGACAGATCATGAGACTACTCTTGTTGGCAGTGTTGATGGTACTTGACTGCATCTCGGGTTTGGCAGTTTCATCTGGTTGAAAATTAATAGGTCCCCTTGGAATGGAACGAGTATCCCCAAAACTCGTTGTTGGTATGAAATAGGTGGAAAGTCTGCTACTCTTTGTGGTAGAGATCTAGTGGCAAGGTAAAATCCAATTAAAGCAACAACAAATTGAGACCTAAAAGCTATGGTGCTTTTAGCATCTCTTCGCGGAAATAGTGGTTTGATTCTAATACTTATTAGATGACATAGTATGAGACATTTAATGACTCTCTAATAAGCACCCAGGAGAGTTGAACTCCTAACCGCTCGTGAGGTTGTCATGCTACCCTAATATTCTATGCCTTCATTCTCATGTTCATGGAAAAGTTTAAACCATTTTCCATAAAACTATTCCCATCCCAAAATTTATGATATTCTCATATGCATGGAAACTCTAAATATAATTTTTATTATGTAACGTGATGCAGAGAAACTAAGTTCATCCACTTGCCATTCATAAGTTTTATCCAATTATCTCACTTCTTAATTAATAATACAAACAAATTAAATTCCAAAAGAAAATGGTGATTTCACCAACATCTATTTAGCGGGATTCCAATGAAAAAGTTCAAAAAATCAAATATTTAGACAATGCTAAAATAAAATGGAGTGTCTATAAAATTTATTTAATAATACAATATTTATGTTGCAAAAGCAAATCAACCAATAAAGAGATCACTTCCTTGTCAAAACATGTGGAACTGTTAATTTTAAAACCTGTAACATAGGCGTGGAACACATCATAAGTGGTCGATCAATTTGGTTGATTTGCTTTTGCAACATAAATACAACATTATTAAATAAATTTCATAGACACTCCATTTTGATTTTTTATTATTTGTTCAAATTTTTAGGTGTCCAGATGTCACTTCTAAACCAAAATATTATTATATTCTCTATAAACACGATTGAAGGAAACATTTTAAAATTTGTTCCTTAGCTCTAAAAATATATAATTCATTAATACAATGGCTGAGGTGTCTGATTCTGCTAAACTTTTTTTAGCAGATGTCCATTCATACCTTTTCCCTACTGCATCTCATCGCGATTATGTTGTGTCCGAGACCGAATCTGAATCTGCTCGTTGACCTTCACACTACAAAATTAGCCAAATTACAGATAGAGTAAATCGAAATCAACCATGAATTGAATTGGCATGGTTACACACACTGAATATACAACAATGGATACCATTTCTACTATGAATATGGAGCCACATGTTGTGTTCTCGGCTATATATTATAGTTGCACCCATTTTCAATTAATGAAATATTCTCAAACTTAAATTCTAGAGAAACCATCTCCTTTTATTATCTCTTCAATTTCTTTTTGCAGTCAAGGTGGCCAATTTTTCAATTAGGTTTCTAACAATCTGTTCTATTTTCATATTCTAGGGTCGGGATCCAGTGGGAAAAATGAAGATGAGATATATGGTGGAGACATGATGCTAATATGAGAAAAGAGCGCTTGAGATATATGAAAATTTTTGGCATTGCCTGGAATTCAATGATAGGTTCTAGAATCTTTGCAGACTTATATTTAGAGGCCTATAATTCAATAAAACAAGAAGGGGGTCGAGATTGTCTTTCCTAAGAACAATGAGAAGGTGGGATTGGCATATGACCCTCCAGAAAACTAATAGGTCTCTACAACATTTCTAAGACTTCTTTGTTCTATATGGAGATGAATAATATTCCCACTCGACCCAGGTTTGCTAGTTGTAGGGTCCAAGCGGCCACCTTCTATACCACAAACAAGAGCAAGGTGAGATTTCACTTAGCTTCTTGAAACCAAAAGAGTTGAGATACGTCGGTTTAGTTTCTGACAAGTAATATAACCATGAATAAAAGAAAATATTGAGGGATAACCCTTAGAGCAGTTCTTCCTCTTCAATCCTACGCAAGAAAAGGTACATAGGCTTACACACATCAAGTTGATTATGCAGGACAAGTTACAAATTCCCCAACATCAGTTTGTTTCGAAAGCAAACCCGAGGGGCAATAAAGGCGCAAATATTTCTAGCAGAAAGCAAGAAGAATTCTGATGATAATTTCTTATGTTCTTGAATAGACTATTATTCATTCTTGATGCAAGCAGAAGAAAATGAGGAGAAACAAAAGTTAGATTAACTAGAAAATGAGGAGAAACAAAAATTAGATTAACATCAAGTGTCGTTGGATTGGTGATGCAAGCAAGAAACATGGAGAACAAAAATGGCTACGAATCCTTGCTAGGTTTAGACACTTTATCCTTCATACCTATATTTATTCAGACAAATTTTACAGGTTGTTAACATTGATGTGTCTGCATCCATATATATATATATATATATATAATGGATAATGTTTTAGAGGCGTGGAAGAGCATTAGGGCAGTGAATCGTACACCACTTTTTTGCTGTGAAATCCCCCATACTCATCCTTCAGAGCTTGTGGCATGTCCCAGTGAAACAATGTTACAAAAGGCTCTATATCTGCATGAAAACTCAGGCCCATCTCTAGAAATCCCACATACACATAAAGGTCTACCCAAGGCTAACAAATCATTTTGTGTAATACCATTCTTGAGCAGCTCGTTGATGAGATTATTGTAATGAATGATTCCTTCTTCATTAACTCCTTTGTGTCTTGGAGAGCCCTCTGTAAATTTACAAAAAATGGAAATAAGAGTCATGGAATCCAACACCTCCATACATTTATTTATATATGTGAACACACTGGTTCTTAATTCAACCTACTAGGAAATATGTGGAACCATGAAATAGAAAAATGATAGACATCCATTACCATGTATTTGAGAAGTTGATTTCCCTCTATCAACATCCCATTAACATTCTCAATGGTTGTGTTTGCAACTTCCTCCTTTTCAAAATGATCAAATCCATATCCCTTACTTTTCACATCCTGACACACTACTTTACATGACAAGATGTTCCTGAATTTGACAAAGAAGCCATGAAGACTTGCATGCTCAATAGACTCATGCAGATTCTGCAAGAATCCAACACAACCCATGTCCAGGAATTGATTAAAGAATTGAATTTTAGATCAAATTGGTGCAATTTGGGCAAAAGAATATCAATTAAATCCTAATTCCCTAAACCCTAAATGCCATAAAATGAAATTCACGGAAGGCTCAAAACATACATTGATAAATATGTTTCTGACTCCACGCCTGCGTTCTATAGGGTCTTGCTGACACCACATGATCTGAATGGGTCTCCCTTTCAGTTGTTTGTAGTTAAAAGAATCAATGGCCTGTGTCGATAATCATACATAGAAGAAGCACACTAATTAATCAATCAATTCAGCAAGAAAGACAAGAAAAAAAATTAACTCATCGTATGTAGGGTGAAGAAAGTTGACATATCCATAGCCAAGGGAGCATTGGGTCATGATATCGCGGAAAAATCTAACTGAGGTCATTGTTCCCACAGGAATGAAGAATTGGGTGATATGGGCGTCTGTGACCTCAGGGTCGAGATCAAACATGAAATTCAAGGAAGGCTCAAAACATACCATGGTAAATATGTTTCCGACTGCACTCCTGTGTAGGGTCTCGCTGATACCACATGATCTGAATGGGTCTCCCTTTCAGTTGTTTGTAGTTCAAAGAATCAATGGCCCACGTCGCTAAACATACAAAGAAGAAGCGCACCAATTAATCAATCAATTCAACAAGAAAGACAAGAAAATAAAGAAAAAAAAATAACTCATCATCTCTAGGGTGAAGCAAATTGACATATCCATAGCCAAGGGAGCATTGGGTCATGCTATCGTGACAGACTCGAAATGAGGTCATTGTTCCCAAAGGAATGAAGAACTGGGTGAGTTGGGCGTCTATGACCTCAGGGTCGAGATCCCCCACATAAAGCGAAGCGAGACATGGAAATTGTGGTGTTGTTGTTGTTCCGGTCGTGAATACGCTCTGCCACCTGTTGTGAGGAACATTGATCAACGTTTTAGAGGAAACAAGAATGAAAAGCATTAATGGGGGGTGACACAAGTTCTGAGGAATCCCTGTTCTTACGAACCCATAGAATTAATGCATCCCACCGCCACACCTGGCTCTCATACCCAATGCCAATATCAGGCAATGAAACTTTACCTTAAACCATCGTTTAATGCCTTGAAAATCGTGCACTAAAATAATTCAAATCGCCCAAAACATAATGTCCCTGCTATGACAGGGACATCATAAGGTAAGGTAGGAGCCTTCATGAGATTTCATTGAAAATAAATAGGGAAAGGTTTTGTTCATGCATTTCCTTAATTTCTAAAATCTCTTTGAAAAGAGTATCCTTTCAGAGGTTTAACTTCCCTTTTTTTTTCCTCATAAAATACTACACTAATTAACTATTTTATTAACATAAAATACAAATCTTAATAACTATTTTATTAACATAAAATATAAATCAAGTAATGATGTTTTATATCTTAAATATAATCTATGTAGCTGAATACTAAAAAATTAAAAAAGCTTAAAGATATAAATTTTTTAAATTTAAAAAAATATAGATAGATAGATTATATATTTATATAAAAAATTAAATGGTTAAGAACATATGTTTCCTCCTTCAAGGTCACGGGTTCAAATCCAGAGGGGAGTAGGGAATGTACATCTCCATAGACTTTAGTAGTCAAATCGTTACACAGAGGGGGTCTCTTGTCCCACAAACAAGTGTGTCTCGTACACCAACTTGTGGAAAGTGAATTCCCC